>JANBXA010000367.1:11572500-11665000 GCA_030556225.1 Cricetiscus sungorus | reverse complement strand
GCAGGGCCAAGGGGAGGGAGGGAGGGGGGGGAGGAGGTGGCAGCCAGCATGTGAGTAGCTGCTTCTTTTATCCCTTCAGACCTCCATGGGAGGTCTGGACTCGGGGCTCTCCACTTCACTTTCTTTGACAGGGTGTGACCATCAAAGGCATAGAGCTGAGCTGTAGCACTGTGAGGAAACGGATGTCATTTGGAGATGGTGTGGAGAGCCCACAAGATGATGTGCAGGCCTAGATCAGATCCCACTGCCCCTGCCGCCGCTGCCAAGCCTTTCCTGTCTCTATGAGCCAAACTGTTCACCGCGCCTTGTAGTAGTTATTCACGATTCCAGCCCTGAGTGGGCGAGTGAGCTCGTGGTCAAGGGGGCTTAGCTATTTCATGCAGGTGCTTGCATCCAAACCGCTGCTACAGTGAGTGCATGAATGCCATCATTCCCCTGCCTCTTGTTTTGTTTTATTTGAGACAGGTTTTCTCTGTGTAGCCCCGGCTGTCCTGGATCTCATACCAGGCTGGTCTTGAACTCATAGAGATCCACCTGCCTCTGACTCCTGAGTGCTGGGATTAAAGGTGTGCGCCACTGCTGCCCGGATCCCATTTTTATTTTTATTTTAAGGCAGTTCTATTGTAGCTCAGGCTGTCGTGGAGCTTGATATGAAGCTGAGAATGATCTTGAACTCCTGATCCTCTCAAATACTGAGACCCAAGCATGTGCCACCACACCTAACCTGAAACACTTTGCTACTCCCTAGAACAGTCCCTTGCTGGGGTCCCTGAACCCTAAGGACTGGCGTGCTCAGTCTAGCCCTGGCCTCTTTATCTCCAAAGATGTTAAATCACAAGCTGGTGTCATCCAGTTTCAGGACGTCAGAGGCTCCTTATAGATGGATAACTCTCTACTCTGTAGCTCTCATCCTGATGTCTATAAACCCCAGGCTGAGAGCCCCTTGCCTTGTCCTCTCCAATTAGATGGAGAACAAACATCACACATAGAACATTTGCTGAAACAAACCTTCGACTTCTCACTGCCTCCCTGTGTTTGAGTTCTGTCATTTGTGATGGTTTTCCCTGCTTCTGTGTTGGCATGATTATCCATCATAGTAGTCTCCACTCAACAACTGAAGTGATTGTTTTTTTCCTTTTCCCGTGGTTGTGTGTGTGTGTGGTATGCATGTATATGTGTTTGAGTGTTCACATGTATGTGGGCGCATGAGTGTGGGTGCCTGTGGAGGCAGGAAGTTGACATCAGGTATCTCCCTCCATTACTCATCACTTCATTTAACGGTGTCTATGTACAGGGTCTCATGCTGAACTTGGAGCTCATCAATTCCGGCTAGTCTGCCTCGCTGGCTTGCCCTGGGGGTCCTGACTCTGCCTCTCCTGTAGTGAGATTACTGAGGCCCTGTTAGGTGTTTGCATGGGTTCTGGGGCTCTGGATTCTGATCCTCATACTTTCAAATCAAGAGCTTTGCCCACTGAGCAATCCCAGCACCCTGCAGTGATCTCGGAACTGAGCAGGCTCTTCCTCTGCCTGTCCCCTCGCTGCTTCTTTCAGAGCTGATCGCCAGGTTCTTGTGATCTGTCTTGAATGACCTCTTCTACCAGTGGCTGCAGTATTCCCGGTGTGCCTTTATCTCCTGCTTCTTTCAGAGCTGAGCGCCAGGTTCTTGTGATCTGTCTTGAATGACCTCTTCTACCAGTGGCTGCAGTATTCCCGGCGTGCCTTTATCTCCACCCCCGTCTCTGTTCTTACTGTATTGCCGTACATTGGCCTCTTGTGGTCACCTCAGGACCTTTGTGCCATGGCTCTGCCTGTCCCCGTGCCCTCCTGCTCTGTAGCCACAGGAGTTACTCCTTGCTTCACCCAGACCCTGCTCAGGTGTTGCCCCCTCCCCCTCTTTTGTTTTTTTAGAGATAGGGGTTCTCTCTGTAGCCCTGGCTGTCCTGGAACCCCTTCTGTAACCAGGCTGGCTTTGAACTCTCTTAGATCTGCCTGCCTCTGCCTCCTGAGTGCCGGAACTAATGGTGTGTACCACCGTGTTCATTAGATATGTCTTCCTCGATGTCCATCTCCTGAATCCAAAATAGCATCTTTCCCCTTCTCCTCGTTTCCACCCCGCACCCTGATATACACACACATATGTAGTTTTATAGATTTTATTGTTGTACATTGGTTTGAAACAGGATCCCAGTAGAAAATAGATGATATCGTCATTGTGGGATAATTTCATGAATAATAGATATGGGATAATTTCATGAATAAATTCTTTTCAAGGATATGGGCGGAGTTAAGAGAACCAATCAAGAAAGGTAGGCATCCATGGGGAAAATATATATGCTGAGACCTTATGTGTCTCGTCTCATGTCACCCAGTTCCTATTCTACCATGTCACACATTCATTCATTTTTGTTGTTTATGGAGTAGGATTTTTGTTTCAGTTCCCACTTCCATGGGACTCACAATCTAGTGAAAGGAAAAGATCCTCACTGATAAACAGATAAAGAATGCATGCTGGTGTCCATGGCTACTGTACTATTCACAACAGCCAGGATGGGAAATCAGGCTGGATGTCCATCAACAGGCAAATGATAAAGGAAATGTAATTGATTAAGAGATGATTGCTAGATCATAGACAGACAGACAGATAGATTGGTAGATGATAGATACAAATTAGATACATGATAGATACAGATATCCATATTCATACACATCCATAGAAAAGAATGAGAGTATGTCATTTCCAGAAAGGTGGATGGAAATAGAGACCATCATGTTAAACAAATTCACCCAGACTCAAAAAGAAAAAGTAGTGCATGCTTTCTTTCACATTCTCAGCCTAGAATATAAGATATTTTGAGCAGGAGCGATAGCTCTGTCAGTAAATTGCAAGTCTTGCAAACATGAGGACCGGAGTTCAGATCTACACCCGTTTAAAAGGCAGGGTCTGGCTGTGTGTGTGAGAACAGCACTGGACAGTGAGAGAGGCAGAGCCCCTGGGGAAACTGACCAGCAGCCCAGCTGAACTGGTGAGCTCCGGGTCCAGTGAGAGACAGTCTCAATTAGTCTCAACTGATTGAAGAAGCCAGCCAATATCAGCCTCTAGCCTCCACACAAATGTGTGCACATGCACATGCGCGCACAGGTACTGCAGGCACACGAAACACAGACACATAAATGTTCATATGACATGAAAGTAAAAAGAATGGGGACAGCAGAAATAGGGAGGGGAACAATGAAAAGTACCAGGAGGAGTGAACATGAGCAAAGAACAGCGATATACATGTTCTTTATCTGTTTACCAGTGAGGGAGGATCTTTCCCCCCTTACTAGATTGTAAGCCCCATGGAAGCAGGAACTAAAACAAAAATTCTACTCCGTCAACAATAAAAAATGAATGAATATGTGACATAGGGTTCGTGGTAGCGTAGGAACCGGGTGACAAGAGATGCAACCTACAAGATCAGAAGGCCGAGAGAACATAGCTGAGGTCACTTAGAGATCTGGGGAGGCTGGTGACTGTCTCATGGGAGAGAGCTTGCCTCATGTGCGTGAGGCTATGGGTTTGATCCCCAATAAAAAGGACAGGAGAAATCTCATAGCCATCTTTGGGGACAAATGGTGGGAAATAGACACAAAGCCCAGCGCAGAGTAGCTTCCCAAAGGAAGCAGCCACGTTCAGCGTTCCACAGGACACACAAATATGCTGAGGCTGTAAGAAGCCTCCAGCTGCAGCGACACAGGCATGACAGAAAAAATAATTGCTGTCGGAAAGGGAATGTTCCTGCATTATAATCACTAGACGCTGGGAAGCAAGGCAAGCCTCCTGGAGAATGAGAACAGAGGAAAAGAATAGAATTACTACAAGGCATTCATGTTGTGGTGTCCAGGTCACAACGGCTGGTAGGCAGACATTTGCCTTTTCAACATAATCATGCTTACTCTTTCGTGAATTTTCAAATTAAATGTAGTATTTGAGGATCTCACACATGCACACAATGTGTTCTGACCACATTCACTCTCCACTCCTCTCCTTAATCCCTCCCAGACCCGCTCCCTCTCCTCTGCCCCTCCCAACTTGATGTTCTTCTTTTCTCCCCAAGTCCAATTTATTCTGTCCAGATACTCCTGCGTATGTGTGGCCATCCATTGGAGGGTAGTTGACCTAGGGAGCCATGCCCTAGAGAAACCTGATTCTGCCTCCTCCAGAAGCCATCAACTGTCAGGATCTCCTCGGCGAGGGGTGAGAGCTCATGAGTCCTTACCCTTTTCATCTGCAACGTTGCTTGGCTTGACTTGGTGGAAGTTTTATGCAGGAAGCCAGAGCCTCTATGAGTTCTTGAGAGCAGCAGTCCTGGCCTAATGCCCAGGTCCTAATTCCTTCTGGTTTGCCCCGACCTCTGGCTCTTACATCTTACAGTCATCCCTCCCCTTCTTTTGAGATGGTCCCTGAACCTTGTGGGGATGAAGTGTGGCATGCTGTTTTATTTGTAGATGAATGCTGTAAGGATTCTTATTCTCTGTTGTGAGTTTTTGCATTGACTGCTATCCACTGCACAAAGACACTTCTCCGATAAGATCTGAAAGCTGCATTCATCTATGAGTGAGAGATGAAAATACAGATAGTAGTTTGGTACTCCTTTTAGCAAAATATTAGTAGTATTTAATATTTATCCCTGGGCCTGTGAGCCAACCATGGGTTCTTAGATTAATCCTATCAGGCATGAGTTTCCTTTGTGGAGTGGGTCTTAAATCAGAAGCAGGCAGATCTCTATGAGTTCAAGGCTAACCTGGTCCACATAGGGAGTTCTAGGCCAGTCAAGGATACATGGTGAGAATCTGTCTCTAACAAAACAAAACAACAAATCAGTTACTGGCTGGCAAAGCTAGCCAGCAGGGAGGAAGACTCTTGGTCAGTAGTAACTTGATTTTCCCATGTCCTGTCACCAAAGAATGTGGTGCCTTTAACAATAGGGTCCTCCAATAGGTCCTGGTGTGCAACCAAGAACAATGACAGTACCCTGCATTGTTTTGGAGGTCTCTGGGATAACCCTGACCAACAACCCAGGAAAGGTATACTATACTTTGTTCTAGGCACTGCATATGCTCTGGAAGAAGCATAATCCTTCATGAAGGCAAACCCATATATAATACACACATATATACATATATACACACACATATATATTATATAAGCTTCATATATATATATATATATACATACATACACATATACATATATATACATATGAAGCTTATAAAATTGCAAATTTCCATATGGTCTTTTCAAACATCCTTAGTGTTTATTATCCTTCCCTCACCTCCTCCTCTACCCTACCTCCTCAGCCCCCTCCCCACTTAAACCCTTCCCCACCACTCCCCATATTTGCCCTTTAGGGGAGATTGTTTCTCACTAAATAGCTGAGATTGGTTTTGAATTTTAATATTCTCGCCTCTACCTTCTGATTGGGAGTGTGGATTACAACTCTTCACCACCATTCTTAGCCAATTTAAAAGGTAAAAAAAAAAAAAAAAAGGAACCTAAGGTGGGGCTTGGGAGTTGGCTCAGTCTGTAAGGTGCTTGCTCTGCAAGCATGACACCCCGAGTTCAATCCCCAGCACCCGCCCATGTAAAGAGCTGGGTTTGGTGGTGTGCGCCTATAATCCCAGCACTGTGAAGGCAGAGTCAGCAGAACCCTGGGGCCCTGGCCAACCAGCCTAACCTAACTAGTATGCTCCAGGTTCAGTGAGAGACCTTGTCTGAAAACCAAGCAATAAAATAATAAGAGTAAGGGGAGAGCAAGTGAGGAAGACACTTATCACTGATTCCCAGGTGCACACATGCGCACCCACTCACACATGTGCACACACAAGGACACGCACCAACAGATTTGAATAGACAGGGAAGTTATTTGTTTGGTACGCAACACAGCATCAGCTCCAAGTGTGGCTGTCAGGCAAATTTATCTCAAACTCCCCTCCAGTCTTCCCACATTTCCCACCAGACATCTTGGCTTTCCAGTGCTTTGGAGAACACTGATTGACAGCTGCTAGAAGGACCCTCACAGATCCCATTTTTAAACTGAAAAAGGTAATGAGGTATTTCTCCCAAGCACGTGCACGGTCTTCCCTACAGGGACTCTATTGGCATCTTCTCGAACTCATGCATTCATGGCAGTCACCCCGGGCCGCAGGTCAGTAACAACAGGTGCATAGGTCGTCTATGCTTTCCTTTGGTCCTTTGCACCAAAGTATTGGTGTTGGTGACACTTTGGGTGTGATTGTGTGTTCGTGTGTGTGTGTGTGTGTGTGTGTGTGTGTGTGTGTACATGCACTCAGATGTGGGTGTGTACTCATAAAGATATATGAAGGTCAGAGGACAACCTCAGGGGTTCCCACTTTTTGAGACAGGAGTTTTTTTTTCTTGGCCAACAACTTCAACTAGGCTAGGATAACTGGTTGGTGAGTCTCCCTGAATTCCCTGCCATAGGCTCTCGTCTCTTTAGAACTGGAATTATAAGCGTGGACCGGTGAACTTGGCTTCTTTTAGTGGGTGCTCAGGATGGAACTCTGGTCCTTATACTTGCAAGGTAAGTACTTTATCAACTGAGTTTGTCTCCCTAGAATCTAGAGTTAGGGAAGGTGCTCAGATACCATCATGCAGACATTCCAAACTCAGCAGACTGAACTGGCCACTTATCACTGATGGACAGATGGACAGAGGCAGGATGGCTCTGACCTAGGGTGCCTGTTTTCCAGATGCTGCGCATTGCTCAGAAGCAGGCTCATTTAAGTTGTAGTTGGAACTAGGAACAGAGCAAGATGACTCATCTGGCCTTGCTCTCTTGGAAAAGCCTTTAGCCTCTCCTCAGTATCATCATGGAGGGCAAGGGAAGCTATGTGTGTAAGAAGGAAAGGTTGGAAAAGTCTCTTGGAGCATGTGAGTAGCAGGGTTACAAGATGCGGTTTCTGGGGACGGAGATATGGTCCAGCTGGTAGAGTGCTTGCCTAGCATGCATAAAGCCCTGTGTTTGGTCCCTAGCACACTGTTTAAACCAGCCTATAATTCCGGCGCTTGACAGGTGGAGGCAGGAGGATCGGAAGTTCTAGGTCAATTCTGGCTACTTAAGTTTGAGGCCAGCTTGACTGCATAAGACCGTCAAAATATTTCTTTTTCTTTTCCTCCCACCATTGTGAGCTTAGTGGGAGAAACCAGTCATCTGTGGACTAGGCATTAAGCCACCACTAGACACCGAATCTCTGGCACTCTGATCATCGACTTACTGGGCCCCTGATGGGGGAGAGAGAAATTCCTGTTGTTTGTAAGACACCATGTCTCTATGGTCTTAGTATGGCTGCTGTCACCAAGGAGGCTTGGCTGTTGAGGGTTGCTAGTTTTTAAGAAGGAAGGTAAGCTAGGTTGGGTAGTTGGTACTTAATTCTATTTGTTTGTTTGTTTGTTTATTTACATGGGGTTTCATGTTCCCTGGGCTGGTCTCAAACTTGCTCTACAGCCAAGGATGGCCCCTGAACCCCCTGTTTCAATCTCCTGAGTGCTGGGAGAACAGGCAGGTGCCTGGTTTGTATGATGCACTTGCCTTTAAGAGACTGGATTCACCACTAAGAAGCCAGACCCTGATAGAGTGGGTTTGTTTTCCTATTGCTGCCTGTCACAGGTGCCCTGTTTGCCCTTCCCATGTGTTAAAGCTGTAGAATGTCCTTACTGGAAGGCAGGCAGATGGCAGCATCTTCCTGGCCTCCAGAGAAGTCTAAAACAAGCCTCTTTTGGTAAAAACGACCTACTTTCAGGGTATTCTTCAGTAGTGACAGGAAGTAGCTTGAGATATCATCTACAGTATTTGGTCAACTACACATTTGTCCACTGATTGAGACAGAGACACGTCTCCTTCTAGATTAGTGCTTCTCAGCCTGTAGGTCATGACCTCTTGGAGGGGTTGAACAACCCTTTTACAGAGGTCGCCTAAGGCCATTGGAAAGCACAGACATTTGCATTATGATGAATAAGGGTAGCAAAATTACAGTTATGGAGTAGCAGTGAAATAATTTCGTGGTTGGAGTTATTACAACACGAGGAACTGTATTAAAGGGTCGCAGCGTTAGGAAGGTTGAGAACCAGTATGCTAGATGCATATGAGCCAGGCAGAGAGCCGCAGACTGGTGAGCTCATGGGAGCCAGTCCCCTTGAGATATAATGTTTTTTCTCCTTCCTTCCTTCCTTCCTTCCTTCCTTCTTTCCTTCCTTCCTTCCTTCCTTCCTTCCTTCCTTCCTTCCTTCCTTCCCTCTTCCTTCCTTCCTCCCTTCCTCACTTCCTCCCTTCCTTCCTCCCTTACCTCTTCCTTCCTTCCCCCTTCCCCTTCCTTCCTTCCTTCCTTCCTTCCTTCCTTCCTTCCTTCCTTCCTCCTTCCTTCCCCCTCCCTTCTTCCCTTCCTTCCTCCCTTGCTCCCTCCCTCCCTCCCTCCCCCTCCCTCCTTCCCTTCCTTCATTGTCTTTCTCTTCTTTTCTTTTTTTTAAGTACTGCTATAATGCTTTATTCTCCTAACAGCCCTGGATACTCTGAATTTGACCTGGGAGACATGCTCTCACTAGGTTTCAGGGAACTCCTTTGATCTGCTCCAGAATGTCAGAGGCAGCTGGACAAGCAAGCATTCCGTAGATTGAGTTGGTTGTGAGAAATTTCAAACTCTGCCCTGCCCACAACTGCTCAGCACAGCCCAGCTGCTTTGGACAGGGGAAAATAATAATAACAAGAATTAAACACCACAAAGTCCTTTGTGTTTGAGCTTCTTTTCGGCTCATGGTTCGCCTAGGCTCTCACTGGAACGTGGCCCTCGGGGGCAGTCCTTTGAGTTTCTGCTTTGTTCAAGGTTCCTTTGAAGCCAGACTCAGCTCAAGCCAGGCCAGGTTATTGGGCAGGTTGCTGCTTGATCTCAGGATCTCATGTATTCCAGGCTGGACTCCAGCTCTTTTTGTAGCCAAGAGTGACTTCCGATCCTCCTGAACCTAAGCCCCCAGTGCCAGGGTTACAGACATGGGTCAACATTCATGGTTTATGGGGTGCTTGAACCTAGGACTTTGTGCGTGCTAGGCAAGCGCTCTACCAAGCCAGCTACATTCCCAGCCCTTTTCCATTCATAGTCACATGGCTGAAAAAGGAAGCCGGGGCTGGACAGACAGCTCCATGTATAAAGTGCTTGCACTGAAGTTCCCAGCACCCTGGTAAAAAGCTGGGCACGGTGACAATGCTCATGGTCCCAGTTGCGGGGCACAGACACAGGCAGTTCCTTAGTGCTGGCTGCTCAGCCACATTAGCCTACTTAGCAAGTTCCAGTTTCCAGCGAGAGACCTGTCTGAAACAGACAAGGTGGGAGGTGGAGGACACACCCAAGTGTGACAACCTTTGGCTTGTCCACACATGTGTACCCACTACACACATCCTCATAGACACAAAAGAGGAAAGAATAAAAGAAAGGATGAATGAGAAAAGGAAGGAAGGAAGGAAGGGAGGAGAGAGGAAGGAAGGGAAGGAGGAAGGAAGGAAGGGAGGGAGGGAAGAAGGGAGGGAAGGAGGAAGGAAGGAAGAGAGGGAGGGAAGAAGGGAGGGAAGGAGGGAGGGAGGGAGGAGGGAAGAAGGAAGAGAAGGAGGGAGGGAGGGAGGGAAGAAGGAAGGAAGGAAGGAAGGAAGGAAGGAAGGGAGGGAGGGAAGGAGGAAGGAAGGAAGGAAGGGAGGGAGAGAAGGAGGGAGAGAAAAGGGAGGGAGGCAGGGAAGGAGGAAGGAAGGATGGAAGGAAGGAAGGAAGGGAGGGAGGGAGGGAGGAAGGAAGGAAAGGAGGGAGGGAGGGAGGGAAGGAGGAAGAGAGAGAGGGAGGGAGGGAAGGAAGAAAAAGGGAGGGAGGGAGGGAGGGAGGGAGGGAAGGAGGAACGAAGGGAGGTAGGCAGGGAAGGATGGAAGGAAGGATGGAAGGAAGGAAGGAAGGAAGGAAGGAAGCAAGGAAGGAAGACAGCTGTAGAGGCCTCCCACATCTAGGTGACCCAAAGGTTGCTGCTGTTGTACTGTACTAATTCTTTGAAGCCATCTTCCTCTTTGTCTCCTTCCCCAATTTCTGTTCTCTTTGCCTGCGTATTCCTTCTCAGTCCCGGAGCTGTCAGTCTCCTAGGTACGATCCATTTAGACAGCCCCTTCATCTTCCCCAGCTGCTGATTTCAGATGCAGAAAACAAAAAAACACCCCAAATGTCTCAGTAACAGTTGAATGGAGAGACCCACAATTTGCTCGGGCTTCAGCCTGCCACACGTCTGGCTTATAATTAAAGGCGTAAGAAATGTTGCTCACCCACCCCCTCATTCAGACTCGGTTTTTCCTTTTTCGTGAAAAACATCTGAATGCTGCCTTTGGAGAGATCTTGCGTTATTTTGCTGGCATGGCCACAATAGCCACCTACATGGGGACTGCCTAGGGAAGCCAGCCATGCTCTGCCAGAGAAAATGCATTCCGGAGCCTGACATCTGGGTCCTGCAGCTGGAAGAAGGGAGGAAACCACAAAGCACCAGCCTCTGGTGTCATCAAAGGCAGTTGATGGTGCCAAGTGAGTATGGAAATCACACACAAGAGCAGATGCCTTCTCTAGCATTAGATGGATAATGCAGCTATTTAGGAAAAAACAAAGATGTGATTAGAGTTTGATCATCCATGGTACGTGCAGTGAAAACATTCAGAGACTTCAGTGTGGTAAGGATGGATGGGCCTCATGCTTGTCCCCAAGTGGCTCGCCTTCTTTAGATTGTATTATTATTAATTTAAATAATTAACGTGTATCTGTGTGCACAAGTATTTGTATGCGTTCTTGCGTGTGTGTGTGCGTGTGTGTGTGCGTGTGTGTGTGCGCGTGTGTGCGCGCGCGTGTGCGTGTGTGTGCGCGCGTGTGCGTGTGTGTGTGCACGTGTGCGTGTGCGCGTGTGTGTCTGTGTGTGTGTGTGTGTGCGTGTGTGCGTGTGTGCGTGTGTGCGTGTGTACGTGTGTGTGTTTGTTCTCCACCTTATATTTTTAAAGATTTATTTCATTTTTTAATTGTGTATATGTATGCATCTGTGTGTGGAAATGTGCACACGTGAGTGCACCAGAAGTCAGAAGTGGGCCTTGGATACCGTGGAGCTGGAGTTACAGGAGGTGTCAGCTATCCAGTGATGGTACTGGAACCCAACTCAGGTTTCCCGGGAGAGCAGCAAGCATTTAACCCTTCAGGCATCTTCCCACCTTCCCACATCCAGTTTTCTCATTGCACCTGGAGTCCACTGTTTTGGCTACCATCTCTCAGAGCCCCAGGGATCCTCATGTCTCGGCCTCCTCATACCCCACTTTTTATGTGGTGCTGGTGATGGTGGAGCAAACATTTTACCAACCGAACCATCTGCCCAGCATCCAAACGGTTCACATTCCATTTTGTGACTCTGAACAGGAAGGTGGAGGAAGTCAGGCTACTTCTCCCTTGATGAAAACTGGAGGGAGCAGTAACTTGAAACGAAAGCGTGCTACAGGGATATTTAAGATTTTCACGTTTATGCCTCCTTTCATCTAAACAGCATCTGGAGGGCTTTGTGTGATGGACAAGAGAATATGAAAACAAGAAAGCGCACCCAGTTATCTCCAAGCCACAATCGATCACAAAGAATTAGCTCATTGTGGGGAGAGGAAGAGGGAGGAGGAAGAGGGGTGGAAAAGGAAATTGAAAATGCTAATGAGCGTGAAAGCACCTTGGCCCTTGTTCCCTTTCTCTCCTTACCCAGATCTTCTCAAGATTAAGGCCCTGCAGCGCAGGCAGTATAAGCACTCAAGTTGGAGGTGCACAGAATCGCAGGCTTTCTGCAGGAAGTATGGGTTAAATACCAGCTTCAAGGCCAGAAAACAGCGCGTCACAAAAGAACTCTTATCTGAATTCAGCGCTTTGCAAAGCCCACAGTCGGTAGAAAGGTTTTTCTCTTTTCTTTCTTCCCCTATCAAAGTGCTTTTTTCTTTGGGGAAGTCTGGAAAGTATAGGATTCCTCTCATCTAAAAGATGGCTTGAGGGTTGGAGATGTGGCT
This sequence comes from Cricetiscus sungorus, assembly GCA_030556225.1. Taxonomy (NCBI): domain Eukaryota; kingdom Metazoa; phylum Chordata; class Mammalia; order Rodentia; family Cricetidae; genus Cricetiscus; species Cricetiscus sungorus. Next base: position 11,652,908 of record JANBXA010000367.1, on the reverse strand, counting down.
TAGCTGGCAGGATTTGCCTGGCATGCAGCATGGCCCTGGGTTTGATCTCCAGTGTCACATAATCCAAAAAAAAACGGGGCTACGGACTTCTAATCCCAGCACTCTGGATGTGGAAGTAAGAAGATCAGAAGTTCAAGGTCATCCTCAGCTATTTAATGAGTTTGAGGCCAGCCTGGGCTACATGAGACCCTGACCCTTCTCACCCCCTCCCAAGATAAAGGTGATGACTTGGGTTGGAGAGATGGCTCGGCGATTAAGAGTTTACTTCTCTTGCAAAGGACTGGAGGTTGGTTCTCAGAAAACACACACACACACACACACACACACTAATAACAACAATAGACAGCAGGCTGTTCGTAGCTGCCTATAAGTAACATTCTAGAGGATCCTGCTTCTCCCCAAGTACCTGTATGTGTGTGGTGCATTTAGCAGGCATACACATACACATAAAATAAATTTTATTTTTTTAAAGAGAGATGACTTAATGATGGGAATATCATGTTTCTGTCGGGACAGCGTGTGGGTTTAAGAATTTCATGTTTGGGTAGGGGGGCACCGGGGAGATGGTTTAGTGATAAAGCACCCTGCCACACAGGTGTGAGGACCTGAGTCTGTGTCCCCAGACCTCACACACAGGTGTGGTAGTATGTATCTCTAACCCACGGTGAGATGGGAGCCAGAGATGATCAGGGAGTCCCCAGAAGCTCACAGACCAGTTAGCACGGCATGCACAGTGATGGATGGTAACAGATACTTTTTCTCAAGCAAGGTAGAGAGAGGGCAAAGACCTCCCCGCAAGCTTGTCCTCTGACCTCTACACGTGTAGCATGGCGTGTGTATACTTGCACTCGCACACATGTGTTGCTGGTCTTTCTCTGCCCTGCCAGCTAGCCCCCAGTTAAACCACACGGAGACTGCTGATTAATTATGAAAGCTTGGCTGATAGTGTAGGCTTGTTTTTAACTACCCCTAATAACTTACATTAACCCATTTCTATTCATTTACTCTCTGCCTTGTGGCTTCATTACCTCATCTGTGTAATGCCCACTCTGCTTGCTCTCCCTGTGTCTCTTCCCTTCTTCCCAGCATTCTTTGTGCCTGAAAATCCTGCCTAATTATTGGCTGCTTAGCTCTTTTATTAAAACAATCGGAATGACGTATCTTCACAGTGGAAAATGATTATCTCACAGCACAGCAGACATGAGCACAGATGCAATGATTTTGCTGAAGCTCCTGTTTTTAACTGCCCTTTTATAGAAAGTTGTGGTTGCTGATATTTACTGACAGCGACCATAATCTAGAACTTCTGGGTGCTGAGTTAAAATACCTCCTCCACGGAAGCGCCAGAATGTTTAGCATCAGGTGCCGAGAGATGGATATTTGCTAGGATGGCAGTAGCTGATGGAGTCGTGTGTATGTATGAAGCACACTGTTGTCATTTTGATTGTACAGTTATTTGCAGTGGTTTGTCCAACTGTTAGAACTGTAGTCCTCTGCCTCCCTAATGTTGTAAAAATCTTGAGAGCCCAAGTTTCTCTCTGTCTCTGTGTCCCCGTCTCTCTGTCTCCCTCCTTTATATGTTTGTGTGTGTGTGCACACGTATAGGTGTGGGTAAATATGACTGCATATGTGTTGTATGTATATGCAGGTGTGGATGGATGTACCTGTGTGTGTGTGTACATGTGTATGCTCGTGTGTGTGTGTGTGCATGTGTGTGTGCATGTATACATGTGTGTGCATGTGTGCGTATGTGCCGACATGTGTGTGTGTGATATGTGTACATGTGTACATGTGTGGGTGTGAATGTGCTACATGAGTGGAGGCCAGCGGATGATGTGGATGCCTTCCTCTACTGATCTCCACTGTGCTTATGGACGTAAGTTCTCTTACCTGGAGCTCCCTGATTTGGCGAGACCAGCTGGCTAGGGAACTCTGGGGAATCATGTCTGCCTTCACTTCTCCAGTGCAGGCGAGACCACACCTAGCCTTTTTACACCAGTGCTGAGAAGTCTGCATGAAGTTCCTCAAGCTTGAACATGAACAGCAAGAAATTTATACACTGTTCCGTCTTCTCAGCTCGAGCATCTGCTGCTTCTTCTTTTTTTATTTATATAGCTGTGCGTACCATGCATGTCCAGGTGTTCACAGAGACCATAGAAGGCACTGGACTCCCAGGAACTGGGTGTTAGAAACCAAACCGGGTTCTCTCTGAGAGAAGTTAAGTGCTTTGACTGCCGTCTCCACAGCCTGGGTCTGTGCCGCTCGGCACCAGCTCTTGGAGTGGGCCCTTCTTTATTTGGGGCCATTGGTGTTATGAGATTTCCAGTAACCATGGTCTTGCTTTCACTAAGTGCCAGAAAACAAGTGATTGTGACAGAAAGAAAAGTCACCCGTGCTCCCCAATGTCCCTGCCTGAGAGCTGTTGGGTCTGCCCCAACCTGTGGACAGGCGCTGCTTTGTCAGGGTTCACAGGATTCTGTGATCTCAGCACCCGAATAAGCTCTGCTCACAGAACTCCAGGGCTATTCTAGCCCATAGAATCTTCCACATTCTTTCCGAGAAACAGAGCCAAAGGCCTAAGAACCCCATGGTCAGGTTTATCCCAGCAAGAACCCCACTCCCGGTACCATTCTACCCTCTTCTCAGTTCTGGGAGATACCTGATGAGAAGAAGCTTGAAGGGACTGAGACTTACTTGGGCTCATGGTTTGAGGGAAGACAGTGCACTGAGGCAGGAAGACGTGGTAAATGGTGGCTCCCTGGTGGTAGGAACCTGAGGAGGTTGGGTCACATCTCAGCAAACCAGGGGACAGAGAGACTGGCTTGGAAGCAGGGCTGGATTGAAGTCTTCAAGTCTTGCCACCAGAGAGGCCCGCTTACTCCAGCTGGATCTCCCTCCTGAAGGGCCGGCACACTCCTTGTGGGTAGCGGTTTACTCTAAATTGGACATTCTTCCCAGGAGGGAGGGGATAGTTTATGAAATGTAAGAAGCAAACAAATGCCACTTGTCTGGGAAAGCTGACACTTGGAAAGTTCTGCAAGGCTGCTCCCAAGTCCTCATACAAAAGCACCAGGCAACCACTGGGGGGGAAGTCTATAGCGCAAATGATAAAATCCTGGAGATAGATATTGAGGTTCAGGCTGCAGATCAGAAAAGCAACACCATTAGAGAGCTCTTACCTCTACCAAGGCTCAGATCAAAGAGGGGGAGGGGTGGGGTGGTGAGCCTGTCCTCAGCGTGACTGCAGACTGCAGTGCTCTCCACCAAAACTCAGACTGCCCTGGGATTGCACTGAGCTCCTGCCTTATATCCTCTCTAGTGCTGGGATTAAAGGCATGTCATCCCAAGTGCTGGGATCCAAGGTGTGAGCTCTGTTTCTCTTCTAGACTGATTCACTCTCAGGTAGCCCAGGGTGGCCTTGAACTCACAGAAATCCATCTGCCTCTGTCTCCTGAGTGCTGAGATGAAAGGTGTGGCCACCACTGCCTGTCTTCTATGGCTAACTAGTGGCTTAGGTATGTGGCTAACTACTGGTTTAGCTCTGCACAGCATCACCACAGAAGTCTCTGATTAGCCTTGCTGTGCTGCGAGGAGATCTCTGGGACCCGTCGAGCTGCCTACAAGTTGTGCAGTGAACTCAGGGATTCAGCTTTTGTGAGTTTTCAGCCAGTGTGGGGTGGAGTTGCCTTCTAGTCATTCCTGCATCTGTATTAGCCCCTCACTCATACTCCTGAAACCCAAAGAAAAACTCATTGCTTCACTGAGTTGCACTTGGGTGAGATTGTCTGACCTGTGGTGGGTTTCCCTATCTGGGGTGTGTAGGTGTGCATGTTGCGTCTCTCCAGGCAAAGTCTCTGGCAACACTCTAAGAACAACACTGCAAGTTGGGAACCAAATATTCATACACATGGGTATGTGTAGCTCACACCATAAGGTGTGAGAATCCACTTATGTGAGCCGTGTGAAGTAGTCAGATTTATAGAAACAGAAAGCAGGGAGGTGGTTTTCAGGGACTGAGGAGAAGAGGAAGAGGGCGAGTCATTGTCCAGTGAGGGTGGAGTTTCAGATTGCCAAGCTGAGAAAGTTCTAGAAATCTTGTCATATGCTCAAGTCTGGTGATGGTATTTTATACCCTTTGTAGTGAACTGAAAAGAACCCGGATAGAAAGGAAAGTGCCTGTGTGCCTTGGACGTGGTTACTGCCACAAGGGTATGACCTGGAACTGGGTTCTCAGCGTGGTGGGGTTAACGTGCTGGACCCTTTGTAAATCTGGTAAGAGATGTTCAGATCATCGGGACTTGCCGCCCTGAGAGTGGGTGGTTATGATAGAGCAAACCTGACCCCTCAGTGGCTTCCTGGCCTCCTGTTTTGTCACGTAATCTCTCTTTCTTGACATGATGCCACCCACTATGATGAGATCCAGCCAAGGAGACTCTCAGCAGAGGCCGAATCAATGGGTATTTAGCTCCCCACATTGCAAGCGAAATAAACCTCATCCTCCCTCTCTCTCTCTCTCTCTCTCTCTCTCTCTCTCTCTCTCTCTCTCTCTCTCTCTCTCTGTGCGTGTGTATGAGTCTCTGTATCAGACAGACAGACAGACAGACAGACAGAGAGACAGACAGTGTCTACTGTGGTTTTTAAGACCACATCTCTCACTGGCGTGGAACTTAATAAGCAGGGAGAAGAAGGGCATGTTTGCCCATGAGCCCCAGGGATCCGCCTGTCTCTGCTTCCTCATGCTATAATTATAAACACACAGCGCCGCATATGACTTTTTTTTTTTTTTTTACATAGCTTCCTTGCCAGGCAAAGACTTCATCAACTGAGCCATCTGCCCATCTCCCAGACCCACTTTCTGTCCCTTGTATAGCTTTAACCCTGGTGCACAGAAGCTAAGGGCAAGGCCTGCCTCAGTCTTCCATTTCCCATGTCCACTTGGACACGTCTGTGTTACCAAGATGCTCAGAACTGGCCTTCTGGAGAAGTCCCTTGTGTGACTTCTCTATCTACCTTGTCACTATCAATTTCTAGCCACCGTATTCTCAGTTCGAGACCTGACTCATTTTCTGCGGCCACACCCCCCTTCTAAATTAGTCAGCAAATCCTCTTTTGTCTTAATCTGTGAGAATGCTTGAGTTTATTCTTGGAGCTTCCCCTGCCACTCCCTAGCCTCCCTTATAACCTGGGGTTTGATGCATGACTTTTAAAAAATTACGATGTGTGTGTATGTATGTATATATGCATGTCTGCAGGTGTATATGTGGGTATCATGTGCCACAGGGCTCAATATGGAGGCCAGAGAAGCATCTACAGAAGTTGGTTCTTTCCTCCCACCGACTGGGTTCTGGGGATGGAAATCGGGTCACCATGCTTGGTGGTAAGTACTCTCTCCTCACCTTTTACCTGCCACCTTGGGGCCAGGTATCAAGGCAGGAATTAGGGGAGATGTAATGTGCCATCCTTTTGTTATTATAATGAGATACTAGAGACAGGAGACAGGCTAGCTTTATGGAAGACAAGGCTTCTGAGTCTCATCATTTCAGGGGTTCAAAGGTGTGTCACTGCATGGGGGAGGGTCTAGGCCCCACCCCAAAAGATGTGACAGACTTTGATGATCCCACATGGAAGGCCTCACCCTTCCTATGAAGCAGAAGAGGCATGGGGTGGGGGTTGATGGGGGGCATGGGAGGGAGACGGAATGGGCTTGAGATATGAGATGGTTTCTAATTTAAATTAAGAAAGGGGGGAGGGAAAGGTGTTACTGATGTCAGCTTGGCTCTATGAGGGCTCATTGGGCAGGTTTCATTGTGGTAGATAGCACCAGGAGTGAGTTGGGGAACCAGGTGGACCCCTCAACAGACAGGAGGTCTGGGCAATCAGGCTTCGGTGTTTAGAGCTCCCTTCTGTTGACAATGTGTAGTGAGTAGCAGGAGTTACTGTAGCCTGGGCTGGGCTGTGGCTGGGTCGGCATGGTAGTGCATGCTAGAAGGCTTAGGAGTGCAACGTGATCCTCAGCTACAACGTGTTCTTTAAGGACAATGTGGGATAAAGGAAAAAGCGAAGGGAAAGGGAGGAAAAAGGGCCTGAGAGATGACTCGGCTGGTAAAAGGTGCATGCCACCAAGCCTGACAACCTGAGCTTGGTTCCAGGAGTCCAAATACAAGGAGATAATTGACTCCCAAAAGTTGTCCATGTGTGTAAGAAGCACACACACACACACACACACACACACACACACACACACACACACACACGTTAAAAACAATAACAAAACAACAAACAAACAAAAACTCCACCCAAACCTCCGAAAGACACCACCCCTCCGACCAGAACAGTTGGGTCCCTGTTCTGTTATGAAAGTGGGCTCTGGGCTTTTCATTTGTTTCTTTCTCCATCTATAGTTCAGGCCATTGCTATAACCCACTACACTGAGGCGCCTACCTCATGTCCTTTTTGCTGTTATTGAAACAAAATCTTGTGTAAGCTGAGACTGGCCTTGAACTCCCTGTGTAGCAAAGGATGATGCTGAGATTTCAGATGTTCACCGCATCTGGATTTATGCCAGGCTGGGATTTTGGATACCTACTGACCACGTCTGGGGAATGTGTTTCCCCTGAAGTTGAGTAAGAGCATGCCCTGGGCCTCAGTCTAGGCAGAACCTGTGCTCTCTTCACTGTGTCGCCCGCCCGTGTTTGAGGCTTGCTGAATCCACTCACCCACACCTCTTTCCCTTTGCGGCCCTGTAGGAGGCCCTGGGTTCTGCTTTGACAGCTCTCTCCTTGGAGCCAGCGAGAATGGGGCCATTGTTTCATGGGGTTTGCTTCAGGCTGGCTTGAGGAGTGTGAAAGAACCCATTTAAAGGGGTTTGATGAATAAGGACAAAATAAAGATCAAAACTCAGGCACAATCAAAAGCCAGTTGTTAACAGACAAGTTGTGCCTCAAAGCCTTTATCGGGAGCAAGGGGCTCTTATCTGGAAGCTTCTGTGGAGAAAGTGGGCGGGTCTGGGAACATTCATTTGAAGTTCTAACCAGACCACGGCTGACCTGGCAGCTGCAGCTTGAATTTATCTGTCAGACTCTGGGAGTTAAGTGGGCAGCTCTGGCAGATGACAGTCTGTCGAAAAAGAACAAGTCCCCAGTAGTAGGTAATGTTTATTGGAGACACCTCCAGACCCCTGTTGTCCTTTCATCCCCTCCCAAGACGGAGTCACACACAGGCCAAGTTAGAGAATCTCTTCCTTAATCTGGGTCTGCTTCCAGAGCTTATCCTGGTGTCATAGAAACGGTGGGTAGCCGCTTCTCAGATGATAAACCAGTCTTAGAGGCAGAGACTCTCTTAAGCCTGGGCCCTAATTGAGGCATTCTATTGCCTCCAAGGCTGGTTTCTCTAATGTGGGCTGTTAATGATAATAGGTGACATTTATGACTTGACTATCTATGCTAGGATGGCAGTGTGTTCTTTCTTGATCCTCACCACACCCCACAGTCTTATTATCCCCAGTTAACACAACCGAGATCCAGAGAGGCTGCTGTAATTCACTTAAGATCTTCCAGCAAACACGAACAAAACCCGGGAAGCAATCCTGATCCCTCGTGGCTTGCTACATCTGAAACTCCTGTTCTGAATCACTTACCTTACTGCACTTCTGCAGATCCTGAGGATTGTGTCACTTTCTCCCTAGGAGATGGGAACAGAGGGACCTGGAGACGAAGCTCAGTTGGTAGAGTGCCTGCCTAGCGCAGAGCCCCAGGTTAGGTCTGAGGCGTTGCATAGTCTGGATTTGGCGGTACATAGCTGTAATCCTAGAAGACGGCAAGTGGAGACAGAAGGCTCAGATGTTCAAGGCCAGGCTGGGAACATAGTTCAGTAGATAAAGCACTTGCCTTGCAAGTGTGAGGGCAGAATCCATGTAAAAAACATAAAAGCTGGGCAGGTGTGGCAGTTCCCTGAGAGGCAGAGAAGGGATTCCCCAGATCAATCAGAATTGTTTCATCCTGGCTGGACGTCAATAACTGAAGTGAAGATGGATTGAGGAATGTTCTGGAAGTCAATATCAGGCCACCACAGGCAAATGTGCACCTGTGTGCTATGAATACCCACGTGCAAATATACGTAAATATACACAGGCAAAATCACACCGGGAGCAACAAAGTTCAAGGTCATCCTTGGCTACATAGCTACTCCAAGGGTACCCTGGACTATGTGAGCCGTTGTTTCTGCTGGAGATTTCTGTGCTTGGAAGAAAAACAGAGCCACACAGAGATTAGAGTGACCCACCCACAGGTGTTCATGGAATTGACCATAAAAAAGGATTCTCTCTCTCTTGCTTTTTTTAAAAAAAAAATTAGATTAATTTTGTCAGAGAACAACCTGCAAAAGCTGATTACTTCCGCCATGTGGCTTCTGGGGATCAAACTCAGGTTGTCAGGCTTGGCAGCAGGCACTGTCAGTCACGGAGCCTTCTCACCGATCTGGATTTTTTTTCCTTATTATAAAACAAAAGCTTGAGTAAACACCAGCAAATTTAAAGGTGGGGGGATGGCGGCGGCAGAAACCTGGGAGCCAGAGTTACCAAGGAACAATCCCAGTGGGCCCGGGTCATGATTCCTGTCAGTATTCACGTGTATGTTACCAACACTCTAAGAGCAGACACAGATCATTCCCATCATGATAGAGTACCCTATTGGATGGTGCAAGACCTCTTTGTGAGGCCTCAGACACACCTCAGTTGGGAGAGAGCTTCCCTTGCGCATATGAGGACTCAAGTTCCCTCCCCTATAAGATTTGCTATAAAGATGGGAAGTGCTGTAAGAGCCACTTCCCATCCTCATTTGGCTCTTCCCATCAGTCACCTGCATAGATGACCCAGCATCCCAAATGGAGATCAAAGGGCGTGTCTCTTGGGTTCTGAAGATCTCTGATGGCTTTGCACCAGACCTTGGATAAAATCCCAATTTCCTGCCACAGCCTTCAAGGCCCTGCATGAGTTATCACTGGTCCAGCTCCTTCCCCCTCTCTCTGGGTAGCTTTTAAAAAAATCAACCAGTTACCTATGAGTGGACTATTAACTCATCATTTCAATTAATTCACTTTAAAACCTAATAGTTCGCTTTTCCCCTGCTGAAACCAGGTCTGACTGTGTATCTCCGGCTGTCTTGGAATGCACGGTGTGGACCACATTTGCCTCAAACTCACAGACATCCACCCAGCTCTGTTTCCCAAGTGCTGGGACTTAAGATGTACACCACCACGCCCTGCGAAATCTAATAATTAACTTTAAAAAATGTTTATTTATTTGTGTGTGTACATGTACCACACACATGCACGCAATTGCCCATGGTGGCCAAAAGAGGGTGTTGGATTCCTTGGATATGAAGTTACAGGTGGTGGGTGTTGGGAACTGAACTTGGATCCTCTGGAAGAGCAGCAAACACCTTTAAGTGCTGAGCAGTCTCTCCAGTCCCTAACTAATTAATTTTTAAAAATCTCTGTTCCACAGACAGAGCATCTGTCTGTCTGTGTCTCACAGCTGTGGACTGGACTGCTTCCTCTCAGAACCCTTGTTATCACGTAGGTCTCAAATTAAACATCATCTCTACAGAGGCGTGAGTAGTCTTGGCCCTCGTCCTGTGCTCCTGTTTATTTTGTCCTATCTTATCTCTCCTCGTTTGTGGATGCTTTGTTTTTTCAGATCTGGGAGGCATGGCCTCTGTGTCTGACTCACTACTTTGTCCTCAGTACTTATCAAAGTATTTGGAGTTAAATAGGGGCTCAGATAAAGCTTCTGTTGTGTGTGTATGTGCATACGCATAGTGTGTGTGGATGTCAGAGGTCACCCGTGAGTGGGTTCAGCTGTTCTCCATCTTTAATATATATATAAGCTCTACTTAACATATATATTAAATGTTGTAATGCATTGTTTTTTTGGCAGGATACACTGGCGCATGTGTCCCAGTGCACGTGTACCGAGGTCCGCCGACGGTAACTTGGTGACTTGAGGGAGTTGTGTGCCGCCATCTGACCATAACTTGAGGGAGTTGGTTCTCTCCTTCCACACATAGGTTCTAGCAATTGAACTGAAGTCATTCGGTTTTCCGTAGGTCCTTTTAAATTTATTTATGCAGCCACCTTGCTGGCCTCTCTTCTTGTTTACTTGAACCAGAGTCTCGTACATTTACCCGGAACTCCCAGATTCAGCCAGACTGGCTGGCCAGTGAGTGAGCCCAGGTGCTTCATCCTGCACAGGGATGACCGGGCGTACCGCACCACATCTGGCTTTATCAGGAGCGTCCTGGGGATTAGACACAGGTCCCCGTGCCTGTGTGGAGGACTTTGCTGGAAGAGCATACTCAGTTAACACTTCCTGACTGAAAATGCTTCCTGACTAATAGTCTGTCTCCGCAGGAGACTGAAGATGCTGGACTCCTGAGAACTAGTCTCAGCCAGTCTCAGAACCAGTATAGTTACTGGGAGAAGAAGGATGTGTGGCTTCCTAGAAGGCCTCACTGAGTGAGCCTCTCGCCCCTGGCCAGAATGCAGACTCTGCATTTTAAACCAGTGTATTTTGTGTGTTTCCTTCTGCTAGTTTTCTAATTTCTTCTCAAAAATGTTAACCCTGAGATGGCTCAGCAGGAAAAGGTGTTGGCTGCTAAGGCTCATGACTTCAGGTATAGTAACTCCAGTGCCCACATGGTAGAAAGAGAAAAATCAACTCTTTTTTATTTTATTTTAATTTTGGTATTTTCAAGATAGGGTCTCGCTATGGAGCTCTGGCTGTCCTGGAACTCACTCTGTAGACCAAGCTGGCCTCAAACTCAGAGATTCTTCTGGCTCTGCCTCCAGCATGCCCAGATCAGAGGCGTGTGCCACCAAACCTGGCTGTGGAAATCAGCTTTTGTTGTTGTTGGACTTCTGCATGTGTTCCATGCAAGCACGCACCCCACCACAGACATGCTCATACCCAAAATAAACTCAAAATATTTTTAAAAAAAACAAACAGAAAGTTGTTAATCTAATGTCAAAAGGACTTTGGACAAACCATTTTTGGGTCTCGGTTATCCCAGCTGTAAAGTGATTTTGTTTTGGTAAACAATTTTCTCCAGTGCTGTTTATATTTATTCATAATACATTTGTTATTTAGGGTGTGTGGATACAGAGATGCCACAGCCCACATGAAGCTCAGAGGACACTTGCTGGTGCCTATTCACTCCTCCACCACACGGGTCCAGGGGTCATTGCCAGGCAACAAGTGCCTTACTCACTGAATCATCCTACCAGCCCTCATATTACTTTAGAGAAACCCAGGTTACCATTCTTTCAAGAGCAAAATTTACCGTTAAATTGTAAATTTAAACCCACGGAAACCAAATTGTACATTGTAGATTATCTTATTCTAGAGATAAAATAGCTCAAAACTTGAAGAAATATCTGTTTACAACCATGTCCACCTTAGAATATTTATTAATAGTCAAAAAGTTATAAAACATGTGAACATTTTTTTTTTAAGAGTCAAACAAATTAGGATGCTTACCTATGTTTGAGTATCAGAATATATTTGACCACTGGGATATAAATTACAAGAACTATTAGAAATGTAATTTTAAAAACATGGAACTTTAAATGTCCCAGTCTTCTTTCTAATCTCCATGTGTGAAATGCATATTTACAGGAAGGAAAAGCTGGCGGGAATACAGCAAACTGTAACTTGTAATTATCTCTTGGTCATTCACTTGAACTATTTTTATTTTATATTTGACATTAGTTTTCAGCTGTTGTATGATTCTTCCTGGGGAAATGTGAATCAATGTCTGTTCACCCCAGATAGGGCACCAAACAACAGACCAATTTCAGCCAAGTCTGTGAGCCAATGAGTTAAGAGTGTGGGTGACTCATAGGCAGCTGGCCCACCCCAGCACAGGCAACAAGTCACCAAAGCTCCATCCCCAGAGCTACCAACTGGTAAAGCTTGTGATTTTCTGAGCTCCCAGTACCTGAGTGCTAGGAGCCCTCTCTTCCTTCAGAGGGAAGGTTTCAATGGAGAGGAAATAGCTACACATCACCAGATAATCTTCCTTGGTCTTCCCAACATCCAGACAATGACACTTGGGAGCGAGAAAGGACTCCGACGCTATGAGCTCAGAGCCATCCACGGCTTGGGTTCAGTTCAGTTTGGGTCAACAAACACTGCATACTTCGTTGTATGGGCTTGACACTGGCCTAATCTGAGGATAAACACACGGAAGGCAAAGTGTGTCTTCAGAGACAGACTGAAAACGGAAACTGTATCATGGAGGTGAGCTCAAGGCACCATGGGACACCAGGAAGAAGTAGGGATTGATGCAGAGGGACACAGTGCCTTCAGAACTGTGCCTCGTGGGCACCTTATGGAATGCATGGAATGCTGAGATTAATGTAGGAAAGAAGAGGTTAATTGAGAGCCCTTACCTGGGCTTTTCCTGTAGAACTGAGCGAGCTAGAGAAAAACCTGCAAAATGCAACGTCGGCAGATATGTGCTAGTCATCGTCACATGGTCCAGCACTCTCTGGACCCTTCTCAGTCACTTCCCTTTCTCTGTATTTCTTACCCCCTTTATAGAAATAGACTCTTTTCTCACATAATACATCCTGATTACAGTTCCCCTCCCTCTGCGCCTCCCAGTTCCTCCCCATCTCCCCTCCCATCAACCCCCTTTCTGGCTCCCTTTAGAAAAAGAACATGCTCCTAAGAGATAACGACAAAAAACGACAAAATAAAATAAAAGCCACCACACTGAAGTTGGACAAGGCAAACCCGCGGAAACCCAAAGAGAAGAAGGCACAAGAACGAGAGACCCACTTGTCTCCACGCCATGCGTCCTCTAAAACTACTAAATGCAAAGCCAGGACGTGTACACAGAGGGCCTGGCGCAGCTCTGTGTAGGGGCTGTGCGAGCCGCTCCAGTCCCCGTGAACCCATTTGAGCTTCGCTCCCTTGGTATAGAAGGACTTGTCCTCCTGGTGTCCTCCATCCCCTCCAGCTCTTGGTACCCCTTCAGCCTCCTTTTTCACGGGGTTCCCTGAACTCTGGTGGGAGGGATTTTCTGGATATGTCTTCATTTAGAGCCGTGGGTTCCTAGGTCTCCCTGAGTAATGTCTGGCTGTGGGTCTCCGTATTGTTCCCATCTGCTGCTGGAGGAATCTTCTCTGATGATGTCTGAATGCAGCATTAATCCACGAGTATGCTGTCTCAATTTCCAGCCTTGTGTCACTGGTGCTGTCCTTTGCCCTGGGAACGAGAGCCTGGAATTTGGTGGCCTCTGAACTCAGATCTGTAGTTTGGCACTCCTGAGCGTGGCTTCCTCCACACTCTGGGCTCTGTTCCTCTGACCTCCATGTCTGCTTTAAAAGCTATGGCTTCCCCTTCCCCCCTCCCCTGGTAATAGCAAGGATTTTCAGCCTGCCTTTCCCATTATTTTTCTCTCAAACTTCAATTAAATTTCCCCTCTGGGTCATTTGAGTCCATTTGTTCAAGAGAGGGTCTCCCTGTGTAGCTCTGGTTGTCCTGGAACTCACTCTGTAGACCAGGCTGGCTTCGAACTCTAAGATCTGCCTGCCTCTGTCTCCGGAGTGCCGGAATTAAAGGTGTGCGCCACCACTGCCCAGCTTGAGTCCGTTTTAAAAATTATCAAGGAGACTGAGAATCCAAAGGAGGGAGCCCCAGTTTCCCCAGTAACGCCTGGACCACTCTGACTAGCCTATGACCCCGGGCTACTCCTTTCATTTCCCATCTGTAAAAGAAAAACACAACACGGGCTCTCCCCTAAGCCAAGCTGTAATTATGACAGTCGCGCTGAGGAAGCAGAAAGGAACTTTGTGCACTTGAGATAGGCCATTGGGGGCGCATGGGCCTAACCTACAGAGAGCATGCAGAAGCCTGCAGAGAAAGCTTGTTTAATGATTAACAGAGCGCCGAGGCCCGAGGCCAGTTGAAGGACAGCCTGCTACTGTCTTGGGTGAGGTTGTCCCCTTTCCCTTCCTTTCAGTGATGTGTGAGGTGTTCTTGCTGAAAAGAGGACAAAAAGCTGATCAGAGATAAATCGAGCCCGGCAGGGAGCCGGCGGCCTAGTGTGGCCTCCTCCTTGCTCCCTTTGCTTCAGCTCTGAGGTCACTCTCTGGAGCCAACACATCTGACCACCCAGAGGAAACCTCCCTGTTGCTTTGAAATAAGCAAGTTTGGGTACCATCTGGTGTAAAGTGGGGTGTTTCGGGACAGCTGGCATCAACGCTTGGTTTGTGGCTGTTCCTGAGTGCTCTCTCTCCTCTCTCTCTCTCTCTCTCTCTCTCTCTCTCTCTCTCTCTCTCTCTCTCTCCCTCTCTTCTCTCTCTCCCCCTCTTCTCTCTCTCTCCCTCCCTCCCTCTCTTCTCTCTCTCCCCCTCTTCTCTCTCTCTCTCCCTCCCTCCCTCTCTTCTTTCTCTCTCTCTCCCTCTCTTCTGTCTCCCTCTCTCTTCTCTCTCTCTCTCTCTCTCTCTCTCCCCCTCTCTCTCTCCCTCTCTTCTCTCTCTCCCCCTCTTCTCTCTCTCTCCCTCCCTCTCTTCTGTCTCTCTCCCTCTCTCTTCTCTCTCCCTCCCTTTCCTCTCTCTCTCTCTCTCTCTCTCTCTCTCTCTCTCTCTCTCTCTCTCTCTCTCTCTCTCTCTCTCTCTCTCTCTCTCATGTGTGTAAGTACCACAGCTTGCTACAATGAATGTGGATGTCAGAGCTGGTTCTCTCTTTGGACCATGTGGGTCCTGGGGATCCAACCCAGGTCTTCAGGCTTGGCGCTTCTACCCAGCGAACTGTTTAGCTGGGCCTTCCACCTTATCTTTTAAGACAGGGTGTCTCACTGAACCCAGTACCCATGGATTTGGCTAGACTAACAGGCCACATTGGCCTGGATCTGCACTTCCCAGAGGTAGAATTATAGATAGGCAAACCCACTCCCAGCTTCCATGTGGTTGCTGTAGATTTGAACTCAGGTCCTCATGGGTATAAAGCAAGTACTTTACAGACTGAGCCATCCTACGGTAGATCATAAGACTCTGTTGATTGACAAATTCAATTGAACAAAACCAGAAGTACCCTTGTGCATATCTGAGTATGAGGGCAGAGCAGTAGCGGTCCCATTCTCCAGGAGGGGAGATTGAGGCAAAGCCCACGGACAGTTTGGCCCAGCCTTTCCTCCAGAATCTGGCAAGTTTCTCTTCCAAGTTTTGGCCCCACTGCAAGTACTGTCTTGGCAAAGCAGGCCCCATCATGTCTGCCACATGGCTGCTCCCCCTGCTGAGCCACAGGATGAGGCTGTTTGGAGACAATCACCTTCTGTCTCTGGGCTCTGACATCTGGGAGGTGGATGGCCAACAGACCTTGGCTAGGCCTCCTGGCTCTTAGTTTGCCACGTGTCTTTTTGGAGGTTGATTTTCGAGCAAAAGCCATGATGGTGAAGGTCACCTTCTGGACCAATAATTCTGGTCCAGGGGCACCAGATGCAACCGGGAGTCTAAGGCAATGAGCAAATGATTTTGTCTACAAATAGGGTTTCGACAGAACGGCAATCGTTCTTTGCTCAATAGTGTCGGCATTGTAGAGAGAAGCTTGGTTGCAATCCAATTTTAGTAATTAGTTCTATTCACAATCAGGCGTGTTAATAGGTCCCAGGTTGAGCACGAAGAATCGAAGAATCCCCTGTCTCAGGTGCCAAGTGCCAATTAAGAGAGTCAACATTCGTGTCCCACAGGTAAACAATCGTTCCACACCCATTGTCTTAGAGCTATAGACAGGCGTGCATCCGTTAGTCAGTCGATCTTGACCATAGACAATAGGTGGGAGCTTCCAGGCAGATGGACTTTGTGTCTCTCTCCCCACTCTCTGCTGGGAATCTGTATGGGGTTGGAAAAGACCTAGTAATTCTTCTCTTCCTTCTGTGATCAGCTTTTGCAGCTTAGCTCTGCAATTCTTGGCCTGGGACTGGTTTTGGCCACAGAAATTCACAGAAGGCGTGTGATATCAGCTTCGAGCCTAGATGTTACTTCTTCCACACTGTGTGTGAATGAAGTTAGGCTAGTATGTAGAGGCTGAGAGACTGTTCATCTTCACTGTCCCCGGAAGTACTCTACCTGCGTGATCTGTGGCAGGCCGCAGGTACATGAGTGAGACCAGAGAAACCGTCTAGCTGGGTCCACCCTTAGGGCGTGTCTAAAGAATTGCCAACTAGCTGGATGTGGTGATAAAGACCTTAATCCAAGCACTTGGAGGCAGGTGGATCTCTGTGAGTTCAATTCTGCCTTGGTCTACAAAGGGAGTTTCAGGCCAGCTGTGGCTGGGATCAGCTGATGGTGGATGCCTATAATTCCATCACTGTTGGAGGTGGAGGTGGGAGGGTCGGAAATTCAATGTTATCCTGGCTACACAGAGAGTTTGAGGCTAACCTGAGCTACATGAGACCCTATCTCCAAAGAAGGAGGAAAAGATTATGAATGTTTTAAGTTAGTTTGGCATGGTCCACTGCTACACAAATCCACTGATTAAGTATCCACTATGTATTTACTGAAGGATGGATCAATGAGCTGTCCCCCAGTTGTAGGCAGCTTGCCAGTCACTCCCAAGAAATGTTCTTGTTTGTTTGATTGTTGGTTTCTCTTTGTTGTCTAGCTTTCTCTAAAGTCTTCTCCTTGCTGTTCATTCACTTTCAAATTCCCACAGCTGGCTGGGGAGATGGCTCAGTAGGTAGCATAAACATTTGGACCGGGGTTCTAGTCCCAGAACCCAGAAAAGAGAAAGTGGAGTGGCGGTACATACTTGTATATCAGTGCTGGAGAGGCAAAGCCAGGAAGGTTCCCTGGACTCGCTGACCCATCAGTGTAGAGAAAATGGCCAACGAGAGACCAGTTCTCAAAATACAAGATGGATGGTACTTGAGGCGCAAGCACTTACAAAGATCTGGAAAGTGTGGACCTTACACCAATGGGCACAGTTTTATCTTTTACTTATTCATCTATTTTAAATTAGTATGTTTGCATGCGCTCACATGTGCGTTCATGTGTGTGGATATAGATGCATGCATGCCAAAGCCTGCCTGTGGTCAGAGGGGAAGCTCAGGTTTGAGACAGGTTCTGTCTTGTTACTTGCCCTGAGTGTACTAGGATAGCTGGCTCATGGGCGTTTGGAGGATTCATCTGTCTCTTGTCTTCCAACTCTCCATTGACCTTCTGGGATATAAATATGTGCGCCTTTGCATTCATGTATAGCTCTTTCTTTTTTACATGAGTTGTGAGAATAAAACCCAGGCCCTCATTGTTAACAAGGCAAGAACTTTACTGTCCGAGCCCTCTACCCAGCGTCTAACAAGATTGACGATTCACTGTCCTCTATCACAGCTTCATTCGGAACAATGTTTTCATATTTGGGCTTAGATTGGAAAATAACCAATCAAATGACACATTTCTTTCGCCTTCCGTCAGGAACCCCACTATCTGAGGTCAGTTGGAAGCAGAGGATTGTGACTTTCCCAGGAAGCTTTTATACATTTTGTATCTTTTGCTCTCTGCTTTTTAGTCTGGAAGAGACATGGGAGTTAAAGGGATGGGCGACTTTCTACTGTAGACATTTCAGAGTTTTGACTTTGTCACAGATAAGGATGGGCATTTTTATTTCAGGAAGGAAATGAGGGAGGGTTCCAGAACCTTCCCTTTTGCTACTCAGATTACCTTTCCCAGGGAGTGGGGACATAGACTAGTTGGTAGAGTGCTTGCCAAGCATGCACGGATCCGTGGATTTTATGCTAGCATGGTGTAAAACGTGGTGGTGTACACTTATAGTCCTAGCACTTGTGGGGGCAGGCTGGCTCTGACCACAAACAGGCAAATATGGCTGGCTAGGCACCCAGCATCTAGAAAACCCTCACGTGAGGGTTTCAGCTGGGTGTCTTCAATCTTCCTTTAAGACAATGTTCATCCGTTCCATGGGAAATGTGTTATACTGCTATTTCTCTTCCCCTCCACCTTCCCATGTGTGGTTGTCTTCTTCACTGTATTTCTCTGCCTTTCAAATCAGTCCATCAGGGTGCTGACTTCACAGTGGGGGGGTGAGTAAATGAGAAGAAAGCAATCCATGGGAGGGTCTGCATGCACCTCTTCTCAGGGTCTGCTTCAGGGTCTTCCCAGAAGCAGACTTACCAAACTGACTTCTGCATGATGTAGTCTGGACTCCAAATCTATCATTGAGAAAAATCATGCCTTCATGTGTTTCTGCCAGACTCAGACTGTCCCGCAGGAGAGCCAGAAAGAGCAGGTCACACACCAAGCCATTTCCCACACTCAGTTCAGTCAATTGCTATTTGTTTCCTATGTTCAGTCAATTGCTATTTGTTTTTATAAACTGAGAGCAGTTGCACTAGTGTGTGTGCTAAAGAACACTTGTGTGTGCACGTAAGCCCCTCTCTCACTAGCCTGGGGCTCACCAACTCAGCTAGACTGGCTGGCCAGTGAGCCCCAGGATCCTCCTGTCTCTAACTTGCCAAAATTGACATTACAAATGTATGCTAACTCTCTGATTTTGCATCTTTTAAAATATTTGTTTGCATGTTTTTTTTTTAAAGATTTGTGTGTGTGTGTGTGTGTGTGTGTGTGTGTTTTATGCATCTGAGTACAGGTGCTCTCAGAGGCCAGAAGAGGAAGTTGCATCGCCCCCAGCTGGAGTAACAGGTGGTTGTGGATTGCCTAATCGGGGAGCTGGGAACTCACCTCCAGCCTTCTGTTACAGTAGTATGTGCTCTTAACCATTGAGCTATCTCTCCAGTCCCCACACCTGACTGTTTAGCATGGGCTGCCACTCAAGAATTCATGCTTGCACAGCAATCACGACTAACTGGGCTGTCTCCCTAGCCTCTGGGAACCCATTTTCGTAGAGGTCTCGGTCTAGAAAATCCTTGTCGGTGCGGGTGACATCTTGAAGCTAATTCTTCCTCACCAGCCTCAGCTCCACACCTGTTCCTGTCTGTGCCCCAAGCCTCACTCTCTCGGAGCTGGACGATCACATACATCCCCTAAAACCTGAGGATAAAGCATCATGTGGCAGATGACAGGAGGCTCAGCAGGAGGATATTAACACTCATTAGGATACTGTTTCCTGATCATAGATAATGATGCTTTTCTTTGTTCAGCATCCCCAGTCAATCCATTCACTGCAGATTTCCAGACTCAGGACCAAATCTGAGCATCTGTGTAGAAACTGCTGCGATGGCTGAATTAACCATTTCAATTATGGATGGTGGTGGTGGTGGTGGTAGTGTGTGTGTGTGTGTGTGTGTGTGTGTGTGTGTGTGTGTGTGTGTGTGCCTCTGTCATCTGCGATAACTGCTTTTGAGAGGATGTATGAAGCTGTTCAGGGAAGGAAGCAGCATTAATTGTGACACAACCTATTAAGCTGAAGTTATGAGCTTGGGAAGGGCAGGGACACACTCGAGGATTTTTAAATTGACACTTCACAGCCCCCCCCCACTCCCCACGTTGGTTATGTGCTGGCCTAATTCCACCTTTATCTTGCTTTTAAATAAAAATGTATGGATGGCAGCTGAGGTCCTATGCAGGGCCTTTGTGACTTGGGATTATGATCCTCCAGTGCCCACGGACCTCATTAGTGTATACACACTGGCCACTTGTGGGTCGTCAGGGAACGAGGAGAAACCGGGGAGGAAGATGGGATGGGGGTGAGAGGAGGGTAAAACAGAGAACAGATGTTTCAAGGCAATAATAGCAGGACAGTAATAATTGTGGTGGTTAGTTTTTATTTTTAGACTTTTCTCTTTTATATGTGAGATTTTTTTGTTGTTGTTGCCGTTGCATGTGCATATGTGTATCGCTTGCGTGCTGGGTACTGTTGGAGGTCAGAAGAAGACAGCAGGGATTGGAGAGATGGCTCAGTGGTGAAGGACACTGACTCCTCCTTCAGAGGATCCTGGTTCGATTACCAGCACCCACAGGGCGGCTCACAGCTGTCTGCCACTCTAGTCCAGAGGATCTGACTTCTTCTGGCTTTCATGGATACTTTTATACACATAGCACACAGATGTCCACGCAGCAAAACATTTATGCACTCATGCATACAAATAAATAAAATTGCAAAATTTTTTTCTCTTTTGTTTTTCAAGGCAGGTTTTCTCTGAGTAGCTCTGGCTGTCCTGGAACTCAATCTGTAGACCAGCCTGGCCTCGAACTCAGAGATCCACCTGCCTCTGCTTCCCTAGTGCTTGGATTAAAGGCACGAGCCACCAGTTCCTGGCTAAAAAAAACAAATTTTTAAAAAGAAGAGATCTTGGATCCTTTAGAACTGAAGTTATTGAATAGTTGTGAGCCACCATGTAGGTGCTGGGAACCGAACCTGGTTTTCTGCAAGACTAGCAAGTTCTCTTAACTGCTGAACCATTTCTCCAGCTCCTAATGATTAATTTCAATTGTTATCTTGCCACAAGACAGAATCACTTGTTATGGTGCTTTGAATAAAAATGCCCTCCCCCCCCCATAAGCTCACAGGGATTGGTACCATTAGGAGGCATGGCCTAGCTGGAGTAGGTGCGGCTTTGTTGGAGGAAGTGTGTCAGTGGGGGTGGGCTTTGAGGTTTCAGATGCTCAAGCCAGGCCCAGTGTCTTGTTTTCTTCCTGCTGCCTGCTGATATTGGCTTCTTCTCTAGCACCGTGTCTGCCTGTACACCACCATGCTTCCTACCATGATGATTGTCAGCTAAACTGTAAGCCAGATCTAATTAAATGTTTTCTTTATAAGAGCTGCCATGGGCATGGTGTCTCTTCACAGCCATAGAGACTCTAGCTAAAGACACCTGTTAAGGGAATCACAGTCGAGGAATTAAGACTGTCAGCCCAAGTTCAATCCCAGGAACCCACATAAAGAGAAAAGGAGAGAAAAGGAGAGAAGTACCTTCACAAAGTTGTCACATGTCCTGTGGCACGTGCATGCTCTCCCACACTTCATGTATACAAACATTACACAAATAAACACACACACACACACACACACACACACACACACACACACACACACACAACTAGAAAGAGAAGAGAAGTCAGGCATGGTGGCACACACTTTTAATCCCAGCACTCAGGAGGCAGAGGCAGGCAGATCTCTGTGAGTTTGAGGCCAGCCTGATCTACCTATCAAGTTCCATGCCAACCAGAGCTACATAGTGAGATTCTGTCTCAAGAAAAACAAACAAATAAAAAAGAGTTTGAGGCCAGCTTGGTGTACACGAAACTATTTTTATTTGGATAAAAAGAACAAGACAAAAGGCTTTCCTGGAAACCAGCCGGGTTTGGTGGGCAGGAGAGCACGGTTTTCAGTGTCTGCCTCTTCATCCTCATTAGCGTGTTACACAATGCACCATCCTTCCTGTCAGCTCTTGGCTGACACAAGACCACACATTTCTTGGCTTTCTTCCTACATCTCTGCTTTTATTCATAGTCTATGCAAGCTTATCTTTCTTTGGAGGTCTTCAGGTTCAACCCTTGGCCCAATTTAATCTCAACCCACCACCGCATGGAGATAAATACCTCTTGCTTCATTTGACCCTCTGAGCTCCTCATACACATCTTCCTATCTATTTCCTGGTCATCTCCACTTGGACATTCTGGAGGGGCCTTTTCCTTCCACTCATTCTTCTTTTGTACCAAGCATCCTCGCTTCTTGTGATATTTGACCATGCCCTTTCTAATATCCCATTAGTAAAATTTAACCTGGCATTTGATTGCTCTCCCAAAGTCTTCATTTCAGTTCCCTGCTTCATTTAGGTTGCGTCATGTGACCTTCGTCGTCTTGACTAAAGAGGTATTATGCAAGATATGTAGATAAGTTTGAGGTGGTGTCCCTAAATTTTTTTTCTACTTGCTGACTAGGGTGTTGAAACTTAACAGCTCACTTAGATCCAAATGTAGGAATCTTATGTTTTGGAAATTCTCTCTCTCTCTCTCTCTCTCTCTCTCTCTCTCTCTCTCTCTCTCTCTGTGTGTGTGTGTGTGTGTGTGTGTTACTGAGGGTGAAACCCAAGACCAAAAGCTGGAAAAACACTGAGTTATGTACCCAGTCCTTAGAACTTTGTACTCTGATGGCAAAACTATCTTAACAGCCCTGGGCTTTCTATCTATGGCTTGTTGTGTGAAAAAGGAATCTCTCTGCCTTCTGTGAGTTCATTTCTTTGGGAACATTTAATATAGTACTTGGCAGAATGGAATGGAAAAGGCCTCGGCTTTGATCCCCAGCACCTCATAAAATTGAGTGTGACGATACACATTTGCAATCTGAGCATTGAGAGGTAGACAGGAGGAGAGGAATTTCAAGGTCATCTTTCATCATATAGCAAATTGAAGTTTCTCTATCATCTATCTATCTATCTATCTACTAATCTATCTTTCCATTATCTACCTCTATCTCCTAATACACTCTGTCTTCCCCATCTCAATAAAAGTCATATTCATCTACCTAATTTTCAATTATGTGTATATGTGTAACTGTGTGTGACTTTGTACACATGAATGCCATGTCTGAGGAGGCTGGAAGAGGGTGCCAGATCCTTCAGAGCTGGAATTGCAGGTGATTGTGAACTACCCAACATGGGTGTTGGTTACTGAACTCTGGTCCTCTGGAAGAGCAGCAAGCGCTCTGAGCCATCTTCCCAGACTGCCACCTAATTTCTTAAGTCAGAAACCTGTTTATCTCCACATCCTGTCAGTTGTACCTAAGAGGTCTACCTCACAATCACCCGAAAGCCAGACTCAGATGGAGCTAGTGCGGTATCTCTGATGGCCATCTTTAGTCTGGGTTTGACCCCACCCAGCCTTGTCCTGACCACAGACAGAAACTTTAATGCATCATGCCACGCATCTTTTCGGGAGTGTCCCCAGCATCCTGAACTAGGTCCTCCGGGACCAGTCCTGCTCTCTCCCCTCAACCTCATCTCACATCACCCTCCTCTAGCTTGCCAGTCTTCAGACACAACAATGGATTCCTTTCTCTATACCCTCTGAGCTCATTGCCTCATGTGCTGCTGTTTTAATGTCTCCTAGTCCGTTGTCATATTGGTTCCTATAGGTTCTTCTGCCATCGGCTTATTCTCCTCTTCCTCAGCATTCTAGTTTTATTTCACAGCAACCTGTTCTTTTATTTTTTAATGTAAAATTAAAAATTTTATTCTTTGTGAAATTCATGCCATAGACATGCCTTTCAAACATTTACTTCCTAAGTGCCCTTCTGCCTCCTCCCGGATGTTCCCCACACCCCCTCCAAGCCTCATGTTCTTTTTTTCTTGTATTTGATAACTCACTAAGTTCAGTTTGTTCTGCCTTTATACACATGGGTGTAAGTATCTTGGGGTGGCATTAAAGCAAACTACCACTCCCCTAAAAATCATCAATTGTCAACAGTTCCTCAGCTATGAGTATTTTCCTATTCCATGCTGGATTGTTAACGGGCTTGCTCTTGTACAGGTCTTGTGCAAACAATCCTGTGCAGCTGCTATGAGTTCCTGAATGCAATGGTCCTATCGTGTCCAGAAGACACTGTGTGTGTGTGTGTGTGTGTGTGTGTGTGTGTGTGTGTGTGTGTTATTTGATACAAGATCTTCTATAGCACAGACTGGCCTGTACTTTGCTATGAGGCTGGATATGACCTTGAATTCTTCTCCTATTGCCTCCACCTCTCTAATGTAGGATTATAGCTGTATGCCACCATGCCTGACATAGGCCATTGCTGGGAACTGAACTCAGGGCTTTGTGGGTGCTAGACAAGCACTCAGCCACCTGAACCACTTCCCCAGCCCCCCTAGTCCCACTTTATTTGAAGATGGACTTTGCTATTAGTTTTTTTTTTTTTTTTAAGCCTCTCATTTTCTCATCAGGAAGCTGTTAGCCAATTAAAGAACAGGATAGTGGGGCCAGGGAATTAGTTCAGTGGGTTAAGGGCTCTTGTTTTGCAAACATGAAGATTGGAGTTTAAATTCCTAGCACTTACATGAAAGGCTGAGCATGGTGCCCAAGCCTGTAACCCCAACATCACAGATGGAGACAAACAGGTCCCCAGGGCTTGAGGTAAAGAGCAATGGCAGACAATGCACAACAATCTCGTCCTGGTCTGGCCTCCACAAGTGCATACATTGGTGGGCTGTGGCCACACACACACACACACACACACACACACACACACACACACACACTGGAAAGAAAAAAAAATAAAGTAAAAGCTCAAATAAAAAACTCTTTGGGAATAGAACTAAAATACAATATAAAATTGTACTAAACAGCAAAAAGAATGAATACCCATCTGCAACTCTCTCTACTTTATAGCCAAACGTTCAGTGAGTGTGCCTAAAAAACTGACGAAAGGATTAAACCTGAAGTCCTTAGTAAGCCTGGGCTTGACCGTGCTCATCTGATAACATCATTCATCATAGCAAGGAAATGGAGTTCCAGATAGAAAACAGCAGTGTAGATACAGTGCCCCATGCATTTCACACGATGTCTGCACCGTTAAAGCCTGTGTGTGTGTGTGTGTGTGTGTGTGTGCAGGTGTGGCCAGACGATAACCTTTTTGTCACTCCTTGGAATTACTCACCTTGATTTTTCGGACCGTGTCTCTTGCTGGCCTGAAACTCACCATCAAGTCCAGGTACCCTCCTGCCTCCACCTTCCAAGTGCTGGGGTTACAACTGTGCCCCAGTTCACCCAGCTTTTTTTAATGCAGCTTCTGAAGATCAAATTCTGGTCATCATGCTTGCACTTGCAAACACTTTACTGCCCGAGGCATGTCCCCAGCCCACATCCTTTTTTTGGAGAGGACAGTCAGACCACCTGGCTTCCTAGAATGCTAATTAAAATTAATAAATAAAATATCTGTCTATACACTGATGTAGTTTTGACATTAGGAGGAAAATTCTATGTTTTCCTCTTTTATCTTGCAATGTCTCCTCTATAAGGGTGAGTGCTGGTCTCCTTGGCTGGTGTTTCTCACCCTAGAGCCCGTATTGTGTGACCGGCCAAACTACCATTGTTGCACGCTGCTATAGTTGGGGGACTTATTCGAATGAAGGAAGTTCTTCCCCAACAGGACATTTCCTTTCCAATACAATACTAACGTGGAATATTTAGAGCTGGCCACTCATACACTGTCCCGGATTCAGGCCCTGGACAATTGCTGTTGCCTGTGAATGTCTAACCCTTTCAGAGATTTCCTTTATGGTCTCTACAGAATGTTTACTTCCCGATGGATGATGGATTTAGGGAGTCCAGACCTATATGTAGAAGGTTCTGAGGGACCTCAGATCTGCACTGCCTCCTGCTTCATTGGGCTGTTCTTATAACCCTGCTACTATGATGAGGCGTCAGCTCAGAACAGGCCGCTCTGTTATGAGCCCAGCCCAGCCTGTAGCTGCTGTCATGTAGCCCCGAGTTTCTTCTCTTGTATTTTGGTTGGGGATTTTTGTGGTTATTTCCCTAACATCTAGGGGTGTAATGGGTGTTGTGTCTTGGAGAATTATAGTTAGCTATCATGTACTATCTTGTAACCTATTTCTTTTGTAAAATACTTTCGAGTAGCCTTTATGAGCACCACTTAAGAAGTCGGCTCTATGATAGCAGAACTGAGTCCTACAAGTGACCTCCACACTCATACAATGGCACACCCACAAAATGTGTGAACACATACACACACACACACACACACACACACACACACACTAAATAAATGTTAGAAAGAAAACAAATAAGCTACTTAATATTCCATTGTGTATACTCACCGTAGTTTTCTTAATTATAAATTTATTCACTTTTTTTTTATTTAGAGGTTTGTGTTTGTCTGCATGTGTGTAATGCATATGTGCCCCTGACTACAGTTTCCTGTGCAGGCCAGAAGAGGACATAGGACTTACAGACAGCTGTGGATGGCCCAACATGGGTGCTGGGAACTGAACTTGGGACTTTTGAAAGGGCAGCAGAGGCTCTTTAACTACAGAGACATCTCTGCATCCCGTCCTAACCCTGATTGTGCCACTAGATATTAAAGTTTTTTTTCCAGATGTCCAGCCATGGCCTCCAGGGTCAGAGGATGCCATAGAGGCATCAGGGCGTGACCTGTGGCTTTGTCAGTGACTGACCAGCTTCACTGCCCAGTTGTACTCACTGGGGTGTGAGACACTACCCTGGCAGAGTGGCCATTGCTTCTTTGAAAATGTTTGCAAGCTTGAGACATGAGAAGCAGCATGTTTCGGCTTTGAATTGTATTAATTCGTTTACAAGTGAGGTCGAACGTTTCTTCCTGGTCTCGTATCTTTTCCTAGGGTGTGTGTGCATGTGTGCGTGCATGCACTTGTAGGCAAATGGACGGTGTCAAATGTCTTCCCCGATGGTTCCTTGCCTAGTTTTTGAGCCAGGGTCTCTCTCACTGAACCTGGAGCTTGCCGGTTTGACTGTGCTTAGAGACATGTACTGTCGTGTCTGGCTTTTACATGGGTGCTGGGAATCAGAATTCAGGTCCTCATGCTTGCGTGTGCTTTACCAATTGACCATCCATCTCCTCAGCTCCTCTCCCGTTTCATGCTATCCACATCTGTCTCTCTCTCTCTTTTTCCCACTCCTTTCTAGTGATAAAGTGGCTATTAGTCCTCTGTTTTGGGCTGTGGTCACTGAACAGGTATTTTCCCCTTTTGTCATGGCGATACAGCAAGAGCCCCGTGATGCAGGCTATACGTTATCCTTTCTTTCTTCAGCCTCTTCTCCGGTCTTTTCTTCTGGTCTCTCTCTCACCTTGGGGAGAATCTCGTAGAGGTAATGAAGTTTGTCTGGAGACACTTTTAGCAAGAGACACAATCGTGGCAGTCCTTTGGAGATTAATTTTGACATTCCTACAAGGCACTGAAAGCTAAGAGGAAATAGAATTATTGTCCCCTCACCTCCCCAAAAACTGAAGTCAGATCCAAAGGTTCTCTCTGCACCACTGCTCTTGCCTGGGCTTCTGTGGCTCGCCTTGTGGCTGGGAAACTCTATTCATCACCAGGGATTGTAGCTTTTTCCTTTTGTCTTCCTTACTGACTGGGGAGTTCCTGCCAAAAGTTGTGAGTAGTGATTATCACCATGGAGGAGCCAAGCTTGTGAATTAACCTGGGGTGGTTAGGCAGTGTGTCTTGATGGCTTTTTATTAGGGACTGCAGGATACTCAACGCAGCTGCAGAGGTTGGAGAAAAAGCCAATTATCTGAATGCAGACCACCTTTAGCAAACTGGTTCACAGACTTGCCTTGAGGGTCTCCCTGTGGAAACTCTGTGGAATGGTAAAGTGTGTATGTGTGTGTGTGTGTGTGTGTGTGTGTTGTGGAAAAATAAGGATCGGGGAAAACAGATAGGCTGAATAGATGTGTATTCAGGGAGAAATAACTTACAAGAGAGACAGATGACCGCTCATAGGTTCCCGTCCCAAGGATGCCTCCCCATGCTCTCTGTCTCTGACCAGGAAGCAAGAGTGCTCTGGGGTCCCCGACCTCAGACCTAGTTCTCCCAGGTGACATCCGCACCTGTCCCCGCCCCAATAGGCATGGTCAGTGCAACAGGTGGGGGCAGGGTGAATATCTCACTACGTGTGTGCTCACGCTTGCTTGCATATGTGTGTGTGCCTGTGCGTGTGAATGTATGTATGGAAGTCAGAAGTCAACTTCAGTGTCATTCTTCTAGAGCTTACAGTCTGTCTCTGGCCAGGAACTCGTCAAGTAGGCGACAGTGGCCTACCCTTCCTCCCCAGCATAGGGATTACAAATACAGGCTAACAGGCCTAATTTTTTTTTTTTTTTTTTTTTAATCTGGGTTCTGGGGAATCTAACTCAGGCTCTCTGCTTGGTGTGGCAAACACTTTACCAACTGTGCTATCTCCTAACACTAAGGAATGTTATTATAATGGAAAGTCATTATTTTTATGGGGTCTTGAGTTCCTGAAGCTTAAAGAGTAAACTCACCTACCTTTACAGCTATATTTCTTTGTCTGAACGTATTGAAGTCTCTTGCCTTTTAAAGTATGATCTAAAACAGCAATCAATGGATGATAATGTTCAGACCAACTCTGACCTGGAACCTGCTTCTTATAATCTGAGACCACGGAATGGCGTTTACATTTAAAAAAGTTAATCAACCCATGAACAGGTGTGTATGTGCGTACGTTTGTGGGTACCCTGGCTGTGCCTGTGCATTTGGAGGTCAGAGGTTGACACTGAGTATTTTCCTTGACTGTTCTTCAAGCTCTCCAGGGTCTCCCCGTGAGCCTAGTGCTCTCCAATTGGCTAGACTGGCTGGCCAGCAAGCCCAAGGAACCCTCCTGTGTCTGCCTCTTGATGCTGGAACTCTAGGCACATGTCATTTGTAACTGGCTTTTAATGTGGCTGCTGGAGACACAAATTCAGCCTCTTCGTGTTTGTGCAGCAAGTACTTTACCAACTAAGTTAATTCCCCAGCCCCAGTTCTTAAAGTTTTAAGTTCCTAAAGACAAAAAAAGAGTAAGAAGGGGAAAAAAAAGCAAAACAAGTTTTATGACAAGAAGAATCTGTGACACTCAAGTTTCCGCTTCCATAAATGAGATTTTATAGAAATAAGGCCACACTCAATGCTGTATGTGTCATCAGGAGATGTTTTCTTGTCACAACAGCAGAGCTTAGCCAACATCGGCTCAGCATGGGGAAAGCTGGTTGCACTAACTAACGATGTCAGGCTGTAAAGGTCTTCGCGCTTAGAACACAAACTTCGTCGATGTAAAATTCACTTTAATAAGAATCATGGTGTGGTGAGCAACTGCTGCTTTTCCACTTTCCCAAAGCCTTTGTTCACACCAGCTCACACGCCTCGGACTTCATATGTTAAGAATTTCAGATGGAAAAGCTTACTCAAACTGATAGAACTAAAGGAAGTGGGCTGTGGCCCAAAGTTAGGGTCTGCATTTCCTTCTTCAGTCCCCGGGGGCCTAACAAGTTGCTTCCTGTGGACAGAGGCTGAAAAACGGCTTTAGGGGCATGTTCCCGTAGTCCAGGGTCTGGCCCAACTCCTGCTCTCATCTTCAAGGCATGACTAGCTTCCCCAGGGCTGACCAAGTAGGAAGGAAGCAGGATTGGGGATCAGGTAGTCTCATTCCACCTTGTGAGGCCACTTGGGACCACGCCCCTTCGATAGGATGAGGAAGACTGAGAGGGCGCTCAGCCTAGTATTCCTGGGTATCAACGGGAGTTTGGCTTCAGGGTGGATTCCCGAATCCATGGCTTCCCAAGTCTCTTATATAAACTGATGTAGTACTTGCCATTAGCCTATACACGTCTTCCCTTTTACTGTAAATCATCATGGGGCTCCTAATCATTTAGTAGAAGTACCATGTACATGAATGTTATACTGTATTATTTGGGAGGACACTAAACTTATTATTACACTTACTAATTTGTATGTAAATATGTATGTGTGCTGTAACACACGTGTGGCGGTCAGAGGGCAACTTGCAAGAGTTGGTAATTACCTTCCATTAAAAGGGTTCTGGGAATCGGACCCAGGACCCAGGTTGTTGGGCTTGCCAGTAATCACCTTTACCCAACACATACTTTGCTTGGCTGATTGAATATTTAGTTGCTTGAGCCTGTGGATATGGGCCTCATCACGCCTATGGTCTAGTGGCTAGGATACAGAGGGTAGACTGCAGTAGGAGAACTCAAAAGCTGCTGTGTTCATTTCTTATTTCATCCATGTGACAAAAATACCAGACAAAAACACTGAAGGAAGGAAGGGATTATTTTGGGGCTCACAGTTCAGTCAGGAGAGTCCTCGCCTAGTGTGCACAAAGCCCTGGGTATGGGTCCCAGCACCCAGAAATGGGGCATAGTGGTTTGAATCTACAATCCCAAAACTTAGGAGGTAGAGCTCGGCCTTGACTGGTTTGAGGCTACACGGGGTTACATGAGAATGAGATGCTGTCTACACAACTCTGTGTGTGTGTGTGTGTGTGTGTGTGTGTGTGAGAGAGAGAGAGAGAGAGAGAGAGAGAGAGAGAGAGAGAGAGAGAGAGAGAGAGAGAGAGAGAGAGAGAGAGAAACAGAGATACCACATATTATGAGAACCTGAGAGCATGGCGAACGCGGACATTCAGCGCCAACGCCATCTTTACCGAGTAGAAAGAGGATAGCCTTTTGTTTGCAGTTTGCCCTCTTCTGCAGTGTCCTCTCCTAAAAATGGCCACAGTGATTGTCTGCCTGGGGGGTGGGGTGTTCTTGTACCCGGAGTAAGGGAGCACCTGGGGTTCAGTGGGTCTCAGTCTGGATGACTTTCTTTCTGCCGGGGTGCCTTATGAGGAAGTAATTTTCTTTAATGGAGAGTGCTGATGAGCTGGGTTCTGGTTAGTTGAACTGCAGTATGTAAATCAACTTATCATACACGGGCTCTGTCAGATAAACACTGAGCACCTGGCATGGTTTGCTTCAACACCCTTGTTTGTTTGGTTTTGGAAAATTCTCTCCCCTCACATGACTTCTTCACAGAGCCGATCTCCCTGCTTGGTCTGCAGCTAGCTGGCCCTTTCAGTTGAAAAGGGTTCTTTTGTTTGTTTGTTTTTGCTTTGCTTTTTTTGATGTTTGTTTGTTTGTTTGTTGTTTTATTTCCCAAGGAGGAGTGTAAGGTTTTAACTGCCAGAATTACCGGGACTGGTTTAAATGAATCTGAATCAATGGCAGTCAGTGGAAGAATGGGCTGGTTCCTCATCATTCCCTGTTTGGTTTAATAAAAGAAAATAAGGAAACAGGAAGTGTTGTAAACTGAGTCAGGACACTGCCGGCATAGAGAAGCCAATACTAGACAGGGTTAGGGGATCCTCAGAGGTTCCCCTTTACCTTCCCACATCATCTTCTCACTGACGTGCTCATCCACCAGGAGTGGAGAAGAAACAACAGAGTCCCCTGTCCTGGATATAAAGATGTCTAAAGAGAGAAGAAAATGGGCTAAGGAGAGGTGCACGTGGAGAGACTAAGGGTGGAGTGATGGGGAGGATGTCCTTCTGTATATATGTTTCTCTTATTGGTTGATGAATAAAATACTGATTGGCCAATAGCCAGGCAACAGGCAAGGAGATAGGCGGGGCGACCAGACCAGGAGAAGGCTGGAGAGAGGAAGGCCAGGAGACGCCATGCTGTGCAAGGAGTAACATGCCTGATTATGGCAAGCCACAGACTCGTAGCAATACATAGATTCGTGGAGATGGGTTAATAATTAAGAGAGAGCTAGCCAGTAAGAAGTCCTAGCCATCGGCCAAGCAGTATTATAAATTAATATAAGTCTTTGTGTGTTTATTTGGGGCTAAATGGCTGCAGGACCGGGTAGGACGGACACCTCCATCTACAGTGAAGACGACTGTGTAAGGTGAGCTGGTAGTGAGCACAGCACACTAAAATCAAGTCTAGTAGACAAAGCCGAAGGAAGATGTTGGGATCCAGTCCAGGGACGTTCTCCAATTGCTAAGTTGCCGTAACAACGTGTTTCCCTGGAGGCTGGGAAAGTGGAGATCAGGGTACTCACAGGTTCAGAGTCTGCTCAGGGCCTGCTTTGTGACTCATCAGTGATGGCTTTGAGCTGTCCTCGGGGATTTCAACTTACGAATTTTGGTAGGGAAAGCACTCAAATGCAGCCATCAAGGTTTTGGTGGATTTATGCTATTTCATAGAATTATTCTGGTTTCTGGCTGGCAAAGACGGCTGAGTAGGGAGGAGAGGCACCTGCAGCTAAGCCGACAATCTGAGATTGATGTCAGGAACCCAGAAGATGAGAGCAGAGAACTAATTCCATTAAGTTGTCCTCTGATTTCCACACATGTGCCACACACACACACACACACACACACACACACACACACACAGATTCATTTACATTAAAAACACTGGTTGTCTATATCCTTATTTTCATAAGCATTATAACCTAAACAAGGGATTCTTTGTGTGTGTGTGTGTGTGTGTGTGTGTGTGCGTGTGTGTGTGTGTGTGTGTGTGTGTGTGTGTGATGAGTATTCATGTTGACTCAGAAGGCGCCCATGTATATGTGCTACTGTGCAGATGTCTGTGTGTTGTGTGTGTGTGTGTGTGTGTGTGTGTGTGTGTGTGTGTGTGTGTGTGTCTTAAGGTTTCTATTGCATTTAATTTGGGCTGGCTTACGGTTCCAGAGGTTTAGTCCATTATCATCATGGTGGGAAACATGGGGTGCACACAGGAAGACATGGTGCTGGAGAAGGAACTCGGAGTTCTGCATCCAGATCTGCAGGCAGCAGGAAGAGAACAGTGAGCCACACTGGGCCTGGCTTGAGCATCTGATACCTCGAAGCCCAGTGACACCTATTCCAACAAGGCCATGACTCCCAGTAGTGCCAGTCCTATAACTACCACAGAGTGTATGCCTGTGAATGTGCAGGTGTGTGTGTGTGTGTGTGTGTGTGTGTGTGTGTGTGTGTGTGTGCGTGAGAGAGAGAGAGAGAGAGAGAGAGAGAGAGAGAGAGAGAGAGAGAGAGAGGACTGTCTTCCTTCAGGTGCCATCTACATTTTTTTATTTTGAGGCAGGGTCTCTCCTAGGCCTGAACTCACCAACCAGGGAAGAATGGCTGGTCATAAGCCCAGTGAATTAACCTGTCTGTACCTCCTCCTTTTTAGGCATTTTACTAAGATGGAGTCATCCCCCTTAAAAGAGGCATTTCTGAAGTTACACACTGATATTCTGGATCAGCTAGTTTTTTGTTTTTTGGTTTGTGTGTGTGTGTGTGTGTGTGTGTGTGTGTGTGTGTGTGTGTGTGTGTGTGGCAAGTGATTTCATGAGCTTTTAGGATCTGAAGCAACATCTCTGGTCTCTAGCACCCATTTCCTGCCCCCTTCAAAAAGATGACCCCAAAGTGTTTCCAAAACACTCAGCTGCCAGCTAAGGACCACTGCCTTTGAAGAATCCAGGACACCACTGTTCCTCTTTGGTTGTAATGGGAATGTCATCTTGACTTCCTGGGGATTTCTTTAGCACTGACTGGCAAAAGAGCTCCTGAGATTGGGTGCCTCCTCAGGACGCTGGCCTGTAAGAACACACTTCTAAGAGCTTCAGGGATGCTGGGCTGCTTTCTATGGCGATTTGAATTCTGTCTCTAGGCTTCCTGGGTCCTCCTAAATGAGTACTGCATTGAGCAACAATGCCCAATTGTTTGAGGCCGTTATCTGGTGTCTGGATATCAGACTGGAGAAAAACCGCAGACACTCAGTTCAATTACCAGAAACAAAGTCCGTTTTCTCCCAAAAGAGCACCCTGGAATGATTCTGTTCACACAAATGTAACTATGAAAGAGGGCCGGGAAGCCCACAGTCTGTGGAGACAGATCACCTAGTGGCATTTCAGGAAAACAAAAGTTGGTTCTGAGATAAACACGGTCCCGGTTCCTGCCCAGTTAGAGACTTGATGTCATTTGTAAGTCAGATGTCATATTCATACCATTATTTGCAGCATGAATACAATTTAAATATTTTAGCGTCCATTATACAACTACAGCTACATTGCTGACCTTCAAGGGCCCCATTCATGGGGGAGTAGCCCAAGGAACAATCAATTACTTCATGTGAGGGCTGGCGGGCAGACTGGGTCTCCTTACGTTGCCAGACAAACCAGGACACAAGGACAGCTTTGGAGCAGTCCATCATGACACAGTTGGGACAGAGAATAACTGGGGAGGGGGCACCCTTTGGAAGCAGGAGGGAATAAAGCCTTTTTTTTTTTTTTTTTTAACTCTTTCTCTTCTAGTTTGAGAAGGAGCTATCAGCCTTTGTTCCCACGGAGAATGAAATACCCATGAAGACTGGTGGTGTTGTGGGGGGGGGGATGTCAGCACTGAGTTCCTTTTGTTGAGGCTCCAAGGCAAAGGAGAGGAATCTGGGCTGGGGCAGTTTCAAGCCAAGATGCAAAAAGCAAAAGAATTCGTCCCAAGGATTTCTCCTATTGTCTCTCCGTGAATAAATATTTATAGAGCAGATTCGAGTGAAGCCCGCCACAACAGTCACAGCTTTAAGACCAAACCTTCCAGCGGTCACATCTAAAACTATGTCTAAGCGTGATCCAATTAAGACTCCCCAGAGGAAGGCAAGAAACCTCAAGATAATTTCCTACTGAAAATCTAATTGTGTCCTCAAGTGGAATAGGAACACCGGCATGAATTACCCCAGATCCATAGGCTGCTGTAAAAAAAAAAAAAAAAAAAAAACAAACAAAAAACGTACAGCTAAATTAGATTCTATTTTAAGTAATTAAGTTATTTCCCTTCACAGGATCTATAATTTGTCTTGAACAAATGTGATTTGCCTAAGAAAGATAAGGCCTTGCAATTTTTCCTTCTCAAACAGATTTTCTGTGCCAGAAACAATTACTAAGAGACCAAATATTGTCTTAATTATAATCTCACTTACTATCAGGGAGCGTGCCTTCAGCACCCTGTTTGTGTTCCAAAGTGGGAGAGGCACAGCCTTGGTAGATGAGAAGTTATCTTTAAATGGAGACCGGACCTGCAATTTACTCAAGAGTTTGGGGCTTGCACAACGTTAGTGCAAATAGCTCTAGGTTATTACATAAGGCTCTAAAATCTTGTGCAAAATCGGGCAATGGAGAGTTTGCTTCAACAGATCTTGGAACCCTAAAAAAACACCAGCACTAATCTTCAGCTGCTTTAGTTGAGCCCCTCAGGAGATGTGAGGTGTTGTAACAAAGTCAGAATAAAGGTACTGAGATTTGCATAGAAGATATTGCAAGGTGGGTGTTTTGGTTATAGCTAATTTTATGAAGAAAACATTTACTTTTGGCCTTGTATTTGACAACAACTCAGTTGACATCTGACCAGGTGTTCTGGGGGGGGCAACAGTGGGTAATGTGTATATATGGTGTCAACTCTGGGTGTGTCCGCTGAAAATAAATTATACCGAGTCTCTGTGCCTCAGCTCCTACCTCTGTAAACAGGGAGGGATGTCATTCACACTAGATGACACAGCACTTAGCCTGCCTCCCTTTAGAGGTCAGATGGAAAGCTGCAGTGAGCCTCAGTTCCCACCTCTGTAAACAGGAGGGATGCTATCCACATTAGATGATACACAGCACCTAGCCTGCCTCCCTTTAGGGGACAGAGGGAAAGCTGCAATAAAATGCAGACAGCATCCTGTGCCCTTCCCGCTCTATGCACACACATCTCTCTGAAGACAGTCCTTCATGGGAATGGGCACTGCAGATACGCTTAAGCTTCCATGAGTTGAAAGTCTTAAGGCTTCAGCTTCTTGACCCAGACTTTGAAATATTGGCTGTGGCTTGTCCCACACCATAGACCAAGTTACTTAAGCTTTCTGTGGCTTAGTTCCCTCCTTTGTGAAAGTTATGTAACAACAGAAGCAGAAAGTAAAATGTTATACAACACTTAAGACAGGCTGGGGAGACCGGCAAAGGGCTTGCTATGCAAGCATGAGGCCTCACGTTTGATTCTCACAATGCTAGTGAAGCACTGGGCTTGGTGGTGCATGTTTTGATCCCAACTCTGGGGAGGGGGGGGCAGGTGGATCGTCGGGGCTTGCTGGTCAGTCAGTCTAGTGTACTTAGCTACCTACCTACCTAGTTCTAGGCCAGTGAGAGCTTGTCTCAACAAACAAAAAACAAAAAACAAAAAGCAAAGGTATGGCAGGTCCCGAGGAACATCTAACGTTGACTTGACCACCAAACGCATCATGCATGTGCATATATGTGAGCCCAGAAGGACCTCTGCTGTACCACAAATGTGTTTTCCAAACGTGTTCTTACTGACAGCCATCAGAAATGACCACATAGCACAACACCACGTTAAGTTTATCATTGAGCTTTATTAACAACGTAATACAAGACTGTACAAGGCTATAACCAACCCAGCAAACAACCAGCATTCCTAAACTGTGTCAGGCTTTGGTTTTAAGTGCCATCCTTCATAGAAAAGTCACACAGTATAACTAAACAACTTGAGAATGGGGATGGGGTGGGGTAGGGAGGTGGGGGTGTGCTCCTCGGGAACGGAGAGATTATGCAGCAACAGCTGAGGATCACTTCTAGCTTTATTCAATTCATCACTCATTCTGGAATGTTCAGTTCTTCTTTCTACAGTGCTACAGTCCTACACCTAGACACACAGCAACTAAGAACTCGGCCACAGGTCCTGCCTAGACACTCATTCGCACAAAACAAACACACACCAGTATTTATATAAATTAAGTCAAATCTCACAAAACTAAAGAAACATAACTCCAACAATCAATAAAAAAAAAAAAACTGTACAAGATCGGTCAGTCTTTTATATCAGAAAAGTGTGTAACATAAAAAAAGTTTTTTATAATATATATATATATATATATTATATATATATGTCTTTCCGTAAGTGTTAGCTGGAATGGAAACTTGAAGACTCTGACTCTGTCGAGACAGAAGAGTGTCCACCCCGCTTTCCTTTGGAAAGGATCTTGAGGCTGGAGCCTCGGCTCATAGAATTGAGTGCATGCTGGGCAGAGGTTTTGAATTTGGCCCCAAGGAAGGCATAGAGGATGGGGTTCAGGCAGCAGTGAAAGAAGGCCAGGGCCTCAGTGATGGAGATCCACTTGTGCACAAGGCTCTCGAAATCGCACCCTTGCTTGATGACCTCCAGGAGGATGAAGGAGTCGATGCTGATCCCAACGTAATATGGTAGCCAGCAGGCAAAAAAAGCCAGGATGAGGATGACTGTCGTCTTGAGGGCCTTGCGCTTCTGGTGGCCCTTGGAGTGTGACAGCTTGGAGATGATAATGCAGTAGCAGGATAAGATGACAATGCCTGGCAGGATAAGACCCACCATGATATGCTGGAACTGGAACACCACTACCCACAGACTGTCGGGGTAAAGGCGGTCGCAGATGTACCTGCCGTCCCCCTGGCTGACGTCAGCAAAGACGAAATCAGGTATAGTCAGCAGAAGAGCAGGGATCCAGACACCCACGTAGACTGCCTTTTCCGCCAGCAGCTTCCTTGGCCTCTGACTGTTGGTGGCGTGGACAATGGCAAGGTACCTGTCCAGGCTGATGAAGGCCAGGATGAGGACACTGCTGTAGAGGTTGACGGTGTAGATGACATGGACAGCCGTACATAAAAACTTCCCAAAGTACCAGTCAGCCATGGCATCGACAGCCCAGAAGGGAAGAGTGATGACAAAGAGGAGGTCAGCCACGGACAGGTGCAGCCTGTACTTGTCTGTCATGCTTCTCAGTTTCTTCTGGTAACCCATGACCAGGATCACCAAGCCGTTACCCACGATGCCAGTCAAGAAGATGACAAAGTAGATAATGGGCAGGAAGATCCGATTGAAATGGGTATTTTCATCCCGGAAGCACGGTTCCTTGTTGGAGTCATAGTCTCCTGAGCCTATTTCTTCAGAATAGTTATCCGAAGTATATATCTGCAAAAGAAAACAGGGACATGCACATCACTTACGAGGCTAACGAGCCTTTCCCAAGTTTTAAGCTCTCTGGCGCCTAAAAAAACTAGCATTTTTTTTTTTTTTTTAATTGCACGTTTTAACCCAGCCTTTTCCAGGAAACTCCAAAAGGCAGGCTTAGGTCCAGAGAGAATACAAAATCCTGCAACCGACCGGTTTTCTCCATCTCCCCCTACAACCGCTTCATTACACCCTCTCCTCAGTGGAACCAATTAGGGGTCTTAGTTTAGAACAAAAGGACGTTGAGATTCTAAGGGTTTCACAGCCGAGTCTTGGATAACTCTCCTGCCCGCCCACGAGAGGCAAGAAAAAAAAAAAAAAAAAGAGTAAAACCCCAAACCAAAACAAAAAGAAACTCCGTTCACACAAAGAAGTTACTTCCAGGCGCTGTAGGGTGGGAGCAAGCGGTGTGGAGCGGTGTGGGAGGAGGAGATGGGATTAAGTTTTTGTTCTAAGATTAGGCAAAGGAGGGAAGCGAGGAAAGCGGAACGTGATGGTGGAGTACCCCCCAAGACAACGTTTTTTAGGGGCAAACCTTGTTTTCCTCACGCCTGTCTAAACACAGGCCACCGCATTTCAAGTCACACGTAGTGAAGAAAGAGGAATAATAATGGCCAAGCCGTCGGGGATTTAGGGTTATGGGAGTGTTAAAAGTGAGCAGACAGCACTCCTCTCCTCCACCGCACCCCACCTCCGGCGCGTGTCTGGACGGTAAGTCTGTCTTGCCACCCCCATGTTTATCACTGGGTGTATTTGGGACGTTAGAGTCACATTATCCTGGGTGGGGAAAGTCACGGGGTCTGCACCCCGTGGTTTTCGCCCCAAGTTTCACTTCCTCACTCTCCCGGCCCTTTCCCACCCTGCAGCGGACCCAGCTAGGGGGTCCGAGACCGTGCACACCCCGAGGTCCGGGTCACCCACCTAGGGGTCT
Source organism: Cricetiscus sungorus (assembly GCA_030556225.1). Classification (NCBI taxonomy): domain Eukaryota; kingdom Metazoa; phylum Chordata; class Mammalia; order Rodentia; family Cricetidae; genus Cricetiscus; species Cricetiscus sungorus. Next base: position 11,614,429 of record JANBXA010000367.1, on the reverse strand, counting down.
GGCGCTGTTGCCCACCACACCCAGGCCCAAGGCCAACCGGCAGCGGTTCCAGGGGTTCCTCCTGGCTGCGCGCCAGGATCGTCCCTCCGGGTGCCGGCGACAGATTGGGCGGCTCCAGCGCGATCGCCTTTGAATTGCGCGCCGCGGGAGGAAACGAGAAAAAAAAAAAAAAAAGCCACACATACGCACACACACTCACACACACACACACACACACACACACACACACACACACACACACACACATACACGCGCACACACCAAAACCCTCCCTAAGCTTGGGGGTTTCAAAAGACGCAGGAAACCACCGACGGTTAAACTCTGCACTGGGGCGCAGTCAAACCGTCTCCAGGCTTGCACCTGTTCATCCCCGCGGCGACCAGGCGCAACCCAGGTGCGGTTCCAACACGCCCTCTTGTCCCCAACCCCCGTCCCGCCGGGCACACCTCCCGGCTGGCAGCTGCAAGGTGCAGGTTTATGCCCCTTTCTCGTGAACCGTCCTAAAGGCAACCCAGACCTCGGGAGGCTCGTTGGCCACCGCGAAGAAGCGGTGGGTCGGTTCGGACGCCCCGCAAAGCGCTGCCATCCCACCCCAAAGCGACCACGTTCGGTCACCTCCCCGCGGCTGCCGCGGTTTGGACGCCCCCCTCCCCCAGGCAAGCGGCGCGGTAGGCTAGTTCGCGTTTCCCGCCAGAGACTGGAGCTCGAGGACCGCGCTCCTAATTTCAAGAGCCGCTCGGAGATGCTAACCCAGGATATAGTGCCGAGCTGGGGACTCTGCCTACGCGTACCGACTCCAGTCTCTACAGTCACACAATGCAAGAAACTCGAAGAAACTCCTGTTCCCAGCAGGACCAGACGATGTTTGGTCCTTCACCACCCGTGTGCACAGAAACGGGGACGTTTTCAAATAGCGTGCAAGCGGGCACGCGCCACGGGACTCATGCGGGGAACAGGAGCGGCTCCAGGAAAGCTCCATCCCAACCCCCCCACCCCCCGTCTATTTACTGAGAAAAATATTATCTTCCTCCCCCCTATAGCCATGCTCACAAAAAACAAACAAACAAAAAATTTAGTTCCCGCGTCCCTTCTTGGTGACCCTGACATCCCCAAGGTTCTAGTCGCTTTTACCCGCTCTTAGAGGGGCTGCGCCCTTAAGTTTGCACGCTTACTACAAAGTAGGATGCAACTGGACTTACACTTACACTGATGCCTTCCATGGCAACACTCGCTCTCCAGCCGTGGCGGCTACCGGAGCACCGAACGCCTCGGAGGGTCACTGCTACCTGCTGCACCAGGCAACAAATTGAAGTTTCTGGCCCGAACTGGACTTTTATAAAAACACGCTCGCCGTGCAGCGCACGCGCAGCTAGGACGGGGCGGGAAGAGCCTGGCGGGGGCGGGGCTCGGGGCTCTGGGACACCGAAGTCCCAGAGCTGCTGCTGTTCTGCTGTAGGTCGCCTCGTGGGTTCAGAGCGTGGCCGGACAGTGTGTTCTCGACGTTGGGGAAAGCAGGGTGCCAGCCAGGGAGTTTGTGTGGGGCGCGCATCCATCCTTGCGCAAGTGGATAGAATTCTAGACTTGAGTTTAGCGATGGGGACTTTGAGACTAGAGGGGGGCGGGGGGGGGGTAGGGTGACTTGGCGCCTACCTAACCAGCAGGCGGCAATGTTGGAAGCTCGGCCAGGGTCTGACTCCGTTCCCCGAGCTGTCAGCAGCTACTACCATCCTTGCTCTTCTGGACGCAAGTGTGTGTTACTACACATTCACAGCAATAACATCAGGGTCAGATGTGGATGAGCAGAAAACACTCTCGGAGCTATACTCCCGGGGGGGGGGAAGTATTAATAGAGGTAATCAATTCGTGAAGAACCTTTTTTTTTAATGATTAAAACGTGTTTTATTGTAAAAAAAAAAAAAGAATTTAACGACGAGCAGATCCTAAGAACCCTGCACAGAAGCATCGCTTCATTTTCATTTCATAAGCATAGACGGATGCATTTAATTAACAGGTAATTACAGAGTCCCAGCTTTGCATCTTGAGCTGTTCTAGAAGCTGGGAATGTAGTCGCGATCCCCTCGCAGCAGGCGGGCGCTTGGCGAGCTCTGGGGGACCAAATGGAGCAGCCTGGGACTGCAAGCCCGGCCTGAGCCCAGGGGTTTCCCTTTCCGCCTAACCCGCGTCTCCCACGCAGAATACTAAGTTGGAGCACTGGTGGGAAGTCTTAACGAAGAGGGAGTTAGGCGGCAGTAGGGGGTGGGGTTGAGGGGGTGGATGGTTAGAGAGTCTCAGACAGGCTAGGGGATAGAGTGGGCGCCCAGACAACTTCCCAGACTCGCGCCCGTTCGGGCCGGCGCCGAGAGTGGGTGGGGCGGGGAGCAAGAGAAAGGCGGGTCCACAACCAGATTGCCGAGGGGGGGTGGGGGTGGGAGCGGCTTGAAGGCGTTGAAGAGACATCCTGCTGCAGGAGCCTGGGTTGCCATGCAAACCAGATACACCCCCCCCAAACATGGGATGGTCCTAAGGAGAAGGCAGGCCCAGACTGAGCCCTTGAACTCTATTCCAATCCCAGTTCTTCCCGTCCCCGTTTTTGTTTTGAGATGGTTTTATGCAGAACAGGTTGGCCTCTGGCTCGGCATGTAGCTAAGGATGGCCGTGTACTTCTGATGTTCCTGCCTGTCACCTGCCCAGTGCTGAGATTGCAGTTGTGTGCCACCATGCCCAGTTTTCATGGTGCCATGGCTTAAACCCAGAGCTTTGGGCACGCAAGGCAAACAATCTACTAGATGAACTATATATAACACATTTGCATCCCCTTCTTTATCTAATGAAGCCTTTCGGCTGGAGGGGGGAAGGGAGCTAGTTTGCAGCCTGGGAACCTTTCTCTGTAAACTATGCACCATCTTCCTGTGTGGCCTGCGCACACTCCTCGGAAGTTGGCCTGTCAAGTCCTCTTCTGCTTTGCGCTTTATGTGATCCTTGGAATTAGGAGGCGTAACCCTCAAAATCAGCCAAGTTAGGAGCCAAGAAATTTCACATGGACGTTTAGTTGTAGCAAATGGTTAATAAAGCTCGTATTTCCGTAAACTAGTTAGGACAGACAGAAGCACGGTTGGGCTGGCATGTCAGACCTGTTAAGAGTGCCAGCCTGCAGGATGGGTAGCTAGATTGCAACAGGATTGTCAGCTAGCTGTATTGGACCCTCTGTCCCTGAACGACAGAGAATACAATCAGAGTAAAATGATTTGCATAATTAATATTTGTTAATGGTTGGGAGACAAAAGAAAGCTTCCTTCCATGATCTGGCTCTTTAGGTCCTGTGAATGAGGGAAGCCTATAAAAGGTCAATGGAATGCTATTTGGTGACTATAGAATTGGGGGAGGGATTTTTTTCTCTTTCAAAGATAATATTCGGCCTCTGGATTGGAAAAGACGAGCCATCTCTTGCTTGTCTCTGGTATGTGCGTGTGTGTAGTTTGAGCAGCTTCAGTGAAACGTATTTTGTATGTAGCCAGAACCTTCCGAGAGGAGTACTTCCACCTAGAGAGACATAGCCCCAGGAAATAGCAGTTATGCGACAAAGCGATCCATGGGAATATTATTTACAATAGTGGTAATAATAGAAGAGTTAATAATAGCTTGAGTAGCCGTAAATGTCCACGTTAGCAGACTAGTGGAGGCGATTTTGGGACATCTGTGAATGGAATCAATATGGATGTTGTGAATGTTTATGAATAAATTTTAATAGCAAGGGGAAATGCTTATGAAAGAAACTGCATGTCAGTCTACATGATCTCAGTTATGACAACACATGCCTTAGAGGACCAAGGGGTAGTGCCATTGGCAGAGTGCTTGCCCAGCATGCATGAAGTCGCGGGGGGGGGGAGAGGGAGGGTTCCCTCCTCAGGCAGTGGGTTTCATGACTCCCAGGCTGGCCTCCCTGTGTAGCTGTGTTCAACTCTGACTCTCCGGTCCTCCTGCCTCCACTCCCCAAGTACTGGGGCTGCAGGCATACATACAACACCCCACCCAGTTTATGTGATACTAGAACTGAGCTCAGGATTAAGTGCCTGTGAGGCAGGCTGGCCACCTATCGAGTTACAGCCCCATCTTTCTGATGCACTTTAGAAAAAAACAAATCAAACTCAAATACCAATCGGATGCTTGTTAAGCGCATCCACCTCGGCCAATGCCCTCCACAGTTCTACCAGGCAGATATCCCCACCTGACTTCCAGGATAAGGAAGCTGAAGTCTGGTGAGGGGGAGGACACAGCTTCCCTCCTTGTACTCACATAAAGGTCTGTGCCCAGACTGCCTGGGTCCAGCGCCCAGGCTTTGTCACTTTGTCACGTGACTGCCTTTCCTCCAGGGGTTGCAATCCACCCTCTGAATATGTCTTCCTTCACAAGGGCATTTGGTGTTTACTTACCTACTGCCTTGGAGTGACATCTTTTGTGATTCAACTTTCTAAAAAAGCAAATGTGTCTTACTCGTCTTGCCTGAACATTCCAAGTTCTTTGAAGAGAACGCCCAGACAGCAGTTCTCCAGCTAGCCCACTGCTGAGAAACCATGGCCCCTCGATTGTTTACTGAACCTTCCTTTAAAGAATTAACAGTTATCCCGTGTGGCTCTTGCAGCAGAGGCCAGCCAGGCTTAGCTGTCAGGGCTTTGTCGGTGTCCCCAAGTCCTCAGGGTTGCTGTAATCCAGGGAACAGCTAGCTCTGGCCACAGTTTGTCGGGGATGCTTACAAAGCCAGAGACACAGGGCAAACATCCTGCAGCCTCCTGTTGCTTGCTCTGCAGCTGGTTGATTTGCTGTCTCTGCATGTGTGACAGAAAGCTCTACTCTGTCCAAAACAGGCTCCAAGTTAGTCAGGGACAAAGCTTACAAACAGCCCTTTTTTCTCATTGGTAGGTGGCAGGAGGCATTGACATTAAAGGCCTTCTGAATAGGAAGGATCCTGAGATGATTTAGTCGGTGAAGTGATTGCTTTATGGACTTCAGTCTCCTGGAACCCATTTAAAGGAAGGAAGGCAGGCAGGCAGGAAGGAAGGAAGGAAGGAAGGAAGAAGGAAGAAAGGAAGGAAGGAAGGAAGGCAGGCAGGCAGGAAGGAAAGAAGGAAGGAAGGAAGGCAGGCAAGCCAGGTAAGGTGACACTTGTAATCCCAGCACCAGAGAGACAGAGACACGATCTCTGGAAATTGCTGGTGACCATGTCTCTAAAAACTAGATAGATCACAAACCAACTTCTCCAACCCCTGATGTATGTGTGTGTGTGTGTATGTGTGTGTGTGTATATATGTGTATGTGTGCGCACACACACACACACACACACACACACACACACACACACACAAAGGGGAAGAAGAAAAAGGAGGAGGAAAAGAGGAGACTATAAAGGACTCCCCTGTCATCTTCTGCAGCCCAGGGATGAAGCCCAGGCTTCAAGCATGTCAGGCAAGTATTTACCACTGAGATCCATTTCAGGGAGTCCCTCGTTTTGTTTTGTTTTTTGAAAGGAATAAAAAAGCACAGGCTTTCTTGATGATTGTAGTGGGTAATCAAAAGGATGGAGTTAATGTTTTCCCAAATGATTAAAAGAGAGAGAAAAGCAGACTACTTCCCAGGGGTGAGTAATTCTAGCAGAGGGTTGAGTTGCAGAGACAGTGCTATCAAGTGTAAGGAAAATCCGCGCCCTGCCACCCATCCTGTCCCTAAGCTTCTGTCTTCAGCACTTAACAGGTGAAAAATTACTTTGGAAAACAAGCTTTCTATCTTGCAGCCCTACGCCAGCCTAGAAAAAACATTACCAGTTTTCTGAGAAGCATTTTTCTCCAAGTTTAACTTGAATTTCAAAAACTCTCTTTTTTTTTCTCCCACTAAAATGAGATTAGGGGTGATTTCCATCAAAGCTCTGTAACAAGACAAGATGTCCTATCTGAAGGAAAGTGACTAGACTGGTACGCAGAGATGGTTATAGTCACCCTGGTAAGCAATGCAGTAATCATTACTTGGCTAATCTGAGGGCCAGAGGAAGAGTTGCTCCAAGGCTTTCTGGGCTCATGTGGAGGTGGCTGTGTCACAGCAGCGAATAACACTCAGAGGTGATGGTGTCAATCTGGGAAGGAGGGCGGGACCTTAGGAAACAGCTGAGGGAGCAGGCTCTCTCCTCCATGGAAAAGGCTTGTTGTTTTCCTTAAACCAGTAACTTATTGGTGATGACCCCAGGCAGGCAGCTATGGAACAGCAGGCAGCTCCTAAGCCTGTGGACAGTGGATTTTGAAGGAGAACCCTGCAACTTCTGGCAGAGCCACAGTACTCCCAGAAATGCAGTCACATTTGTGATCGCCTCACAGATGGTCTTTGAGTCTACCAAGAGCAATGTATCATCAGCGAGGCAGGGTGGCAAGCGTGGGGAGAGAGAGAGAGACAGAGACAGAGACAAAGAGACAGAGAGAGCGCAAGGGACCCATGCAATGCTTTATTGAGTATTTTACTAAAGCAATGGGATCTTTAGAGCTATTTGTAGGTCTAAGGCATAGGGACAAAGGCTAGAAATACAGATACTGTAAGCAAGAGATACAGTAGAGTGGTGGGGACTGCGGGTCACTGGAGGGCTCGAGCCCCATCCACAAATGTCAGTCATTGCTCCCATCCCTTTGAGAGGGGATTTAGGTCACACCTTCCATTGTATATCTCTCTCTCTCTCTCTCTCTCTCTCTCTCTCTCTCTCTCTCTCTCTCTCTCTCTCTCCCTCCCTCCCTCGCTCCCTCCCTCCCTACTTCTCTCTCTCTCTCTCTCTCTCTCTCTCTTGTGTGTGTGTGTGTGTGTGTGTGTTTGAGCATGAGGAGGCCAGAAGCCAGCCTCCAGTGTCATTTCTTAAGAACCATGCATGTTATTTTAAAGACAGGGTCTCTCACTGGCTTGGGACACACTGGCTAGCCCACCTCATATCTACCCATCTCTGCCTTCCCCGTGTTGGGATTACTAGTGGGCAGCACCACATACAGCCGTTTTAGTGGGTTATGTTCCGGTTGACTGAGATATTGGCTAGGCATGAGAAGCTAGGATAGAGTTGGGTGTTGTTAGGATGGAACACATGGAACACACACACACACACACACACACACACACACACACACACACACCTCCAATGAGATGGAAAATGATGGTTTTAGAATTTTTGCAGGGAGGCCTCTGGTTCATAATTTCCCCATCTCCCGTGAGACTAAGATTAATCATTTGGGAATTTTGAGTCGACTCCTCATTTTGATTCCTGAACGGCTTATTCTTGGGACCCCCGAAGAGAATTCACAACTTTCCTGGGGACTCAGATTATTTACCCCTTCCCATCCTTGGGCTCTCCATCTTCTCAGCTACCCTGAAGGCTGATTCTGCTTTACCTTTTAGCTGTTGTAAAACGGTACCCTTCCCTCACAGGGACATTATTCCTCCTCCACTTTAAACAGGGCTAAGGGGAAAGGACCACAGGCCACACAGTGTGGCCCTGTGGCTGACAGTGGGGGGCACTGGGGTGAGCCCACTGAAATGCTAATGTGCACAGCTCCCGTAACTCCAAAAACAGACCCATTATGGTAGTAACCTTAAATGGGCTGCAGTGGCAATATTTACAGCATGGGAAAAAGCAGCTGACATGATGTATCTAGGCTTTTCTCTCCCCCCCCCTTGCCTTTTAAACTATGCATTCTTCATCCGTTTGCGTTTGGAATGATGGAATGATACCAGTGTATATGGTGTTGGAGATGGAACTTACGGCCCTATGCGCACTAGGCGAGCATTCTGTTGACTAAGGCACAACTCCAGCCCCACGACGTACTTGGTATTGAAAGCTGATTACTAGTACACTGGCTGCCGGTTTGGATTCCAGGAAAACATATGACTAACTCTGTCTTCTTTGTCACAATATGAATGCAGCATTTGTGGTTTACTTCTTGGGTTATTGGGGAGATTAAATACGGTATACAGGTAAAATCTTCTGTATCGTATAGGACACAAGTAAGCACTCAGTAGTTACGACCTATTTTAATAATAGCTCTATATCTTGTGTTCTCTCTCTTCCTTGACAGCGGAGGGCTTTAATTAGCCAAGCAAATGGCTTTCTCCACCATTGCCCACGTACGCCAGTTAAAGGGAAATGGAACCTTAACTCATATGTGAAATGTTCTTACTTTTTTTCATTTCAGGGCAAAAGAGCTGTGGGTGTGATGGAGGAAGGAAAGAACGGAGGAAGAATGTGTGCCTTGGAAGCCCCCTGTCACCATGGCATCTCAGACAGAGGGTTGGAGGCATCCTCAGAGCTGTTTGGTCTCGTCTGCCCACCACAGGAAGGAGCTCTGTCGCTGGCACCCTGTGGGTGGTCCTGCCCAGGGATGGGCAGCCCATTACTGCAGAATGGAACCTCCTTCCTTTGTTGGGCAGACCCAGCTCATCACAAAATAACCTTTCCTTTCTTCAGGCAACTGTTCCTTCCACTTTCCATCCACTACATCTAAGCCAGCCTGAGCTCGACTGACAAAGTCTCTAGGAGGCAAAGACAAAGCCACTGGCAGGCAGCATCATCCCTTGGACCAGGCAAAATGCTCCCCTGTCTGAGACACTTCTTCCTGAAGCTCAGAGCACACACACGGTGAGGGGGCCCTTTGTTCCATTAGCAAGTGTGACTGGAGAATCGGGTCAGGTTAGGGTTTCCTTTCATAAAAGAAATTATCTCCAACCATGGAAGATTTGGGGATTAAGTGACTAAAAAGATTTAGTGCTGAGCTTTTTAAGGCCTCCTGAGACGTGCAGAAGTCTTCCAGAGAAACGTGTGAAAGGAGCAATGTGGGGAACAGACTGATAATGAGACGTTAACCCCGTCTTCGCTGGCTTTTATAGGCAGAACCAAGTTAAAGTGAATACTTAACAGTGTTGAGGATGGCGGCCTGGCAGAATGCTTGCCCCCAGATATGAAGTTCTGGGTTCAAGTCTGGGCTGTGCATAAATGGGTGTGGACGCACATGTTTGGAATGCCAGGATTCTGCAGGAGAAGCAGAAGTTCAAAATTATCTTCCTGAGCTGTCCTTAAAGGCTTGGTTTGCTTTTTATATCAGTAAACCTGGTGATGGTAGTGCACGCCTTTAATCCGCGTATTCAGGAGGCCAAGGCAGGCAATTGAGTTTGAGGCCAGCGTGTGGTCTACAAAGTGAGTTTCAGGATAGCCAAAGCTACACAGAGAAACCCTGTATCAAAAAACAAACCAAAACCAAAACCAACAACAACAGAAAAGAAAAAGTAACAAGCCAGGCGGCTTATTACTATTAAATGAAGGGACCATTTGGAAATAACAAGGGAGTGTGTTCTGGATTTTCTTCTTTGCCTCCTGCCCTGTTTACTCCATTATTCTGCCTGTTGGAGTGGCACATGCTTGGAGGTATTCTGAGTCTGCCTGGCCTCCCTCCTTGCATTAGCTTAGACTGCCTTTCAGAGCAAGGGTGGGGCCGCTCCTCCGAGAAGGTGGGCATCAGAGGTCCCAGGTCTGGCCTTACTGATTGCCTGGAAAGCATCGTACTGGGATGGCAAGATGGCTGAATAAGTAAAATACTTGTCATGCAAGCAGAAGGGTCTGAGTTCAACCCCCAGAACATGCTCAAAACAGAAGAGATGTGGCACACTTGTAATCTCCGAGCAATGAATGATGGGGAGATGCCCAGGCCTTGCTAGACAGCCACTCCAGTCAAACCAGGCAGCTCTAAGCCAGTGAGAGACCACTGTCCCAAAAATGCAAGGTGGAAGGCTTCTGAGGAATGACGTACACGCATGTCCACACGCATAAACACAAAAAAGCAGCTGCCATGCGGCTGCACAGAGTGACCTTCCTGCGGAGACTTTGAACAGCACTGGACACCTGGGATTAACCCTTTCCTCCCAGGTCTGCTCATAGGACCTGTGAATCTGGTGAATCTGGACCTTTATCTCTGGTGCATAGGAAGGCAGCTCAGCCCAGGGTTAGTCTTCTGCTGCTCTTTGCCAGGTAAAATTTCACTTCAGTATTAGGATTCTAGCAGCTGGTTAATTTCCTGAGGGTTTCCTTTTTCTCTTTTCTTTCTTTTCTTTTCCTTTGTCCTTCCTTCCTTCCTTCCTTCCTTCCTTCCTTCCTTCCTTCCTTCCTTCCTTCCTTCCTTCCTTCCTTCCTTCCTTCCTTCCTTCCTTCCTTTCTCCTATTGCCTCTCAACCCTATGTGGCACAGGAAGGGTTTTTTTTTTTTTTGTCAGTTTGGCATCTTGCCAAGATTAAAAAACCCCCCAGAACTCCGCACCCTCCCACTGAAGCCCTCCCGCGACTTCTCTCACACGTGTGCACACATGCACGCCCACACAGTGCCCCCTCGCAGAGACCAGCTGCCTGGGAACCCCAAGTCCTCTGCTGTTTCTGATGATTTCCACTCCCCCCCACCCCCGTTCCCCTCTCGTCTTCCCCCTTCCCATCTCCCCACACACCCTCTCTCTTCCTTTCTCCCTCCCTCCCTCCCTTCTCTCCATCCTTTTTGTAAGCATTGGTTATCAAGCTCAGGACTTCATGAGTGCCGGCAAGTGCTCTGCCACAGAGCTGAATTCCCAGCCCCAGCCTCTGAGTCCACAGCCCCTGCTCACTCACTCTCCTTTCTCCTTCCTCACAGGCCAGCCTCTATTCCAGCTCCACTCAGGCCATTCCAGCCTCTATTCCAGCTCCGCTCAGGCCATTCCTGTCCAGGCTTCTCTCTAGGGCACTGGGTCGAGTCAGTACACTGACCTAGATTGTGAGCAGCGCTCCCTGGGGCCTGGCAAGACCTTCTCTACCCTTCTACGTTGAATATAATCATTTCATTGACCCTCCTTTCTGACAGGGCCCAGATGGCCTCATTCTCCTTTTTAAAAGCACAAATCTACAGAAGGTGGGTCTGCCGTTTATCTACCCCCCCCCAGCAGTCAAGAGAGCTTTTTGAGCATGTTCTAGGGGTGCAGTTCAGTTGATAAGAGTGTTTGCCTAGCTTGTCCTAAACTCTAGGTTTGACCCCTGGCAATGTATTCATAGGGTGTGATTGTATAGTGTACACATGTAATGTGAGCACCCAGGAGGTGGACACGGGGGAATCAGAAGTTCAAGGCCATCTTAGGGTACACAGTAAGCTTGGGACAAGCTTGGGTTGTAAGATAGACTGCCTCTGCTTTTTGTTTTGTTTTTTGCCCAAAGAGACCAATGAAGTCTGAGCTCCTCTGCCCCCTCCCCTTCCCCCTCCCACCCCCGCCCCCCTTGTCCCACTTTGTTCTAAGTGTGAGCAGCCTTGTTTCTTCTCGAGTGAGGGAAGTGGGTTTTACCAGGCTACCCTCCCCTCTCCTCTCTGTTGTTGGGGTAGGGCGTGCTGGGGGCAGGCTTTGTGTGAACACAGCTGTATTTCTTGACCCAACAAAGGTTCTAGGTAGGCATTCTTACCTCGCCACTCCTGGGTCGTCTTCCAGGGTTCCATGGAAGCTGATGGAACAGCAGTAAGCCAGGCTTGCCAATCTGGTGATGGACTTTCTTCTCTCAAGCAAGGTCCCTAGAGGCTTCCTCAGTGCATGCGGCTCTGGTTGTTCCCCCAAAAGACGTGTGTGTGTGTGTGTGTGTGTGTGTGTGTGTGTGTGTGTGTGTGTGTGTGTGTGTGATTGTACACAGAGGTTGGAAATCCACATTGGTTGTCTTAATTCTAACTCTCCATCTCATTATTATTATTCTTTCGAGACTGTGTTTCTCACTGAACCTGGAGCTAGCTGTTTCAGCTAGACTGGCTGGCCAGCTGGGATCCTGTTTCCTACCCCCATCTCCAAGCACAGGGTTACCCATGCATACCACTATGCCTGCCTTTTATGTGGGTGCAGGCTATCTAACTGCCGCCCTCATGTTTGCCTAGCAAGGGCTTTTCCCACTGTCGTGCCCTCCCCATCCCACAAAGGGTCTCCTGGGACCCAGAGTAGCTGCAAACTTGCTATGTAGCAGAGGATGGTCTTGAACGTCTGACCCTCCTGCTGGGGTTATGGTGCCCTGTAAAGCCTGGCTTATGAAGTGCTGAGGATGGAACCCAAGGCTTTGCGCCCCATAGATGTGCACTCTCCTAACTGAGCTACACCCACAGTCCAACACCCGGCTCTGGTGGTGGAGTTGCTGAAGGCTTAAAACAGAATTCTGCCAAGGGAACCTTGCGAATGAAGGTGTGGGAGTGTAGAGCAGACAGTTCTGAAAAGTGGAGAAAATGGTTTTCCCTGTGGATTGTGGGTGAGCGAGAAAGGGATGGGAACAGAGACTAGAGGTTCAGCAGACTCCAAAGTTACATATGCATCTCTCAGAATTCCATTAGCCAGGTATCCTGAAAGACTGATGTGAGTACCATCCTGTGTAATCCGCACGCAGGATCACTCTGTAAACTGGAGCAGCATTAATTAAGAGTCCATTACTATAAAGATAAGATGTTGTAATTAAGTCTAGATTAAGCGAAGGGCAAGGCAAGCTCCTCCTCGTTACGACTTTATAAATCAGAGGGACTAATTTTCAGCCTGACCCCAGCCCTGTTGTGAAAGGTTGGAGATAACAAGACTGAGGCGGAGTGAAATCAAGGTTGGTGGTAGGCCCTTTCGAGGTCCAAATTTCCTTGGTTCACCTTGAGAACCTAACACACACACACACACACACACACACACACACACACACACACACACCCCTTCACTTATCATCATGATCCACCCATCCCTTCAGTGACTTCCCTTCCTGCTCCAAGTTCCCTTCTGAGGCCTCTGTATCTTCTCTCCCTTCCTTTTCTCCATCTCTGCAGTCTTTCTTTCCCCCTCCCTCACCCTCTTTCTTTCTTCTTGGAACAGGATCTCATGTATTCAAGGTTGGCCTCAAACTTGCTGTGTGGCCAAGGATAACCTTGACTCTCCTGCCTCCACTTTCCTGGGGCTGGGACTATAGACACGCTCGCCATGTTCAGTCTCTAGGACGATGAGGATGCAGCACCAGGGTTTCAGGCATTCTACTAACTGAGCTACAGCCTCAGACCTTTCTCCCTTTTCTGTTTTTCCAACTCCTTTTCTTTTATCCCTGTCTTCTTTCTCTCTTTTCTTTTTTGAGTACCAACATGTGCATGGTTCTGCTAGGTTCTAGGAAACCTCCTAGATGGATAACATATAGCTTTTAGTCTCAAGACCCCAGTCAGGCAAGGCAAGAACATTGTGCTATGTAATAGCCCACAAGTAGGATGCAGGCGTTGGTTGTGAAACCAGCAGGCAAGCTTTGAGAAACAAAAGGGTAAGCCTCAGACTTTCTCTGCCCAGCACCACCTCCCTTCACCGTCTCTCCAAGGTTCTCCATTCACAAAGTATAACTGCAATTGTAGTTCTCCTGGTTGGAACAAACAAAACCATGCTATCAACCAGTGCAGACATTGTCTGTTACAGCATCTAGGAGAGTGAGAGGAGGCCTTTCACACAGGAGGATAAACACATGGAGAACAGGGACAGAGTCTGAGCTGGAAAAGAAGTGGACGAATGTGCAGCGAAAGGTAGAGCTTTGAAAAAAAAAAAAAGATTCAGCCAGCTAGGCCGGAGTATAGACTGGATTTCAATCTGGAGAAGTACATTGTGGTCAGAGCTCAGACGATTTTACAATCAAGGTTAGGAGGTCTAGACATTGTTCTATCAAACGATAGGAAGATCATGAAAAATTTGAGTTGGAGAAAACATCCAGATCTTGACTTTCAGTAATGAATTTAGGGACTGGGGAGATGGCTCAGTGGTTAAGAGTGTCTACTGTTCTTGCTGAGACGCTGAGCTTGGTTCTTAGGACCTGTGTTGGATGTCTAAAGGCCTCTTATAATTCCAGCTCTGGGGTTACCCATAAGACCGTGAGTACAGTATGGAAGAGATGGGAAGGTGGAGAGGCCAGGTAAAATCATGCTAGGGCGGTGTAAAGCTCTGGCTAGTTGGATGGTGGGAGTTGGGGAGGAAAGCTACAGGAAGGATCTTGAGGAATAAGAAAGAAGCAGGCGTCAGAGGAACTGGAATTACAGAGTGTGATGAATAGAGTTCCAAGGAGAGTCTATTCCGGAGGGAAGGCATGATATGAGGAGAATTTTTGAAGGCCTATCCTTTAATTCTTTTCAAAGCTTAGGTGTTGGTTTCACAACCAATGTCTGCCTGTGACTTGTGGGATGTTGTGTACAGGAGACATCCTGTTACTGATGTCACTGAGGTGACTTCAGTGTTTTGCATGTCTTGAAAGATAATCATCAAGGGTGACTACACTGGCAGACAAAAAAAGTGTGTGGGGGGACTTCTAGATCCTTCCCTAAGCTCTAACCTAGACAAGGTTAAATCTGGGTAGTTCTATAGGGTAGGTCACTGTATTAGGTTAAAGGAAATCGGTATGAGGTTACCGAAGATCAGTTAGAGCTGGCTGTGCTGTGAGCTGGGAAAGGTAAGACAGCCAGGGAGAGGTGAGTGCCCTAAGAAACTTAAGGGTTAAAGTCAACATCTGTGATGTCATAGCAGCCATGCAGATACAATCGTCTGTAGCATTTATGGTAGGAGATGAATTACAAAGAAAATCTGGAAAGCAGCCACCTTCCTCAGGCCTTCCTTTGGAATCAGGAATGCCTAAAGTCAAGACCCAGCAACTCAGAGGAGGCTCCATTACAACCCAGTTACTGGGGGCGGGGTCAGCACACCCCTTCCTGGATAGCACAGTGTTGGAATGGGCTGCTCAAGACCTTGCTGGAGTAATCCCAGGGATCCCCTATTGCAAGTAGAATTTCATCTGAATCCAGGACAGAGGTGGTTTTTCACTCCTGCCTTTGTAAACTGACCCGGAGTCATTCCTAAGGAACATGGCTACCATTTCCAGAAGGAAAAGAAAAGACACCTGCTTCCCAAACTTGACACTGTTCTGGTTTACTACCAGATCTGCCTGGAAGATCCCTGTCAAGGACCCAAACACAACACACCCAAGTCTGGAGATGCTCTCTAGGCTTTTCCCCTTACTGAGGAGCTATTGGCAGCTGATAACTACCAAAGAGAGAGACTCACTCCTTTTTGAGGGTGTAGCCATTGGTTGGTTTGCCACGCCCCATACACACATGAGCAGCACTAACTGGATACAGACACCAAAGAAGATACAAAGAAGAAAGAGGAGGAGGAGAAGGGGATTGCAGAGGAATGGAGGGAGGCACGCTGCGGGAGGGGGGATACAGAGGAAGTTGGGAGCAAATGGGTAGTCAATATGATTATGCTTCATTTTATATATGTATAAAATTTTCAAAGAATAAAAACGGAATCATTAAAAACCTATCTCCCGGTCCCAAATATTTCTGCAGACTGAATAGGTAATGTGTTCTCATTTTCAAATACATATGGTTGCTGCTGTGTTAAGAAGCACTGTATCCATTTGAAAGAATCCCGAATTCACAGGAGTTTGATGGGGTTTGCTTTGTGTGTGTGTGTGTGTGTGTTGTTTAAGACTGTTGCATGCTAATAGACATAACCAGCTTGGCCAGTTTCAGCTGGCGGCTGGTGAAACGTGATTGTTAAAAGTAAAAGGCAGCCCTGGAGGGAGAACAGCTTTTGTCTGGTGCCCAGAGCTTATCCATACTCCAACAGCCAGGGAGAGGAGCTTGACAAAAAATGTTTCTGTGAATACTAATAGCTTAAAGCAGAGGGGAGGGTGGTCAAGCAAGAATCAAGCTAGTAAGAAGCTTGTTGACCCTCTGGATCTTCTAAATGACGTCTTATACTGGCAAGACTTCCTTATGGAACCTTCTAGAAGGATGATTATCAGCTTGGTCTCAGCCCTTGCATGGCAAGGAGGTAAATAAAGCAAAGTAAAATGCAGACTCCTGGGCCTCAACCACTGATTTTAGTGAATTGGTAGGCCTGGGTGGGGCTGCGAACATTTGCATTTTAAAAAAAAAAATGCCACGATTCCTACGTCAGCCAGAGTTGAGACAGGACATGTTTATATGAGAACAAAAATACTTCATCACACTGCTCTGTTTGTGAAGTGCTCAGTAGTGTGTGAACGGCATCACAGAGAGCTGCCTGTGGCCCCAGCCTGATGCCGCCCCATTCCTCATTTCTCACACCTACCCTGGTAGACAGATCCTTATTTAAAATACGACTGAATCGGGGCTCAGAGAAGTGAAACCCGTGTGGTATCTGAGGAGTGACAGTTGGCGCCCCAAAGTACAAGCGAAACCAGGGAACAATGGGTGTGCCCTTCTTGTGGAGGGACAGACGGTTATGACCTTGAACCCACAACTGAGATTTCAAGTGCAAAAATTGGCGCCAACACAAAGACAGACAGGAGAGCAACACAAAGACTGGTAGAATGAGGGTGGGGCGGGGTAGGGCGGGGCAGGGCAGGGCTGTTAGGAGTTTCTGACCCACCCTCTTCCCCCTCATCCTAAGAGATCCAAAAGAGGGACATGGCACAAGTCACCCCTTAGGTTTCCTCCTTTGAAAACTGGAGATGGTAATGGCTGCCTGCCTCCTGCCACACATCCAGGACGTCCATTAATATCTGTGGCTCAGCTGTTCGGTCCAGTTCTGTGTTGGAGGTACTAGATCCTAAAAGGGGATAGATACTTACATAGAAGATGGGGGGGGGGAAGAGAAGGACCAGAGCACCGAAAGTTAATGCTTTCTTTCCTTGCCGTTTTATGTTGTATGTGTACATGTTTATGTAGGTGTGGGCATGAGCATGTATGTGTGCATGTCCACATAGGTGCACATGTATATGAAGGCCTGAAAACAACCTCGAGTATTGTTCCTTAAGGATGCCATCATCATCATCATATACATACGTACGTACGTACGTATATACATACATACATACATACATATATTTTGTTGTTGTTGTTTATTGGTTTTTGGGTTTTTTTTTTTGACTTTTTCTTTTTGAGACAGGGTTTCTCTGTGTAGCCCTAGCTGTCCCAGAACTCGCTCTGTAGGTCAGGCTGGCCTCAAACTAAGAGATCTGCCTGCCTCTGCCTCCCGGGTGCTGCAATTAAAGCCGTGTGCCACCGCTGCCCCTGATCTCATTCTGTAAGTGAAGGCACATAGAACCTGAGGAGTCACGTGTTTCATGCTCTCTGCTGTCCCCACAGAGGTAGGTTCCCCATGAGGGTCCCTCAGAGGCAGCAAGACAGCAGGGGTCAGTGGCAACCATTCCTGCTCAAACCCTGCCTGCATCCTGAGCAGTGTGTACCGGGTTAGAAGAAACTCTTCTGGTTGCAAGGATCTTGCAGGATTTGTGTTGTTTCGTTTTCAACCCATTTCCACACAGCTCTCAGGAGAGATATGGCCCTGTCACAAAGACTTGTGGAGGCCAGGGGTTGGTGTCACGTGTCTTCGGTCCCTCTCTTTGTGTGTGTATGTGGTATGTGTGTATGTGTTTGTGTAGAGTATATGGATATTGTATGTCTTATGTGTGGGTGTGTGTTGTATGTACGTGTGGGGGGTATACGTATATGTGTGTATAAGTATGTGTGTATATGTACTTGTGTGTATGGAGGTGTATGTATATGTGTATGGTGTATAGTGTTTGTGTGGTATGTGTGTATGCATATATGTGTGTGTGTGGTGTGTATGTGTGTGTGTCCATGTGTGTGAAGAAGTCAGAGGAGATGTCAGGTGTCTTCCTCTATTTACACCATACTATTTTTGAAGCAAGGTCCCTCACTGACCCTGAAGCTCGCTGTTCTGGCTGGGTTGATGGCCACAAACTCTTAGGATGCACTTGTCTGTGGTCTTCAGTTATGGAGTTGCAGGCACACCTGGCCATGCCTGCCTTTTATTCAGGTTCTTGGGAATGTGAACTCAGGTTCTTTATGCTTCTTGGCAAGGGTTCTTACCCACACTGAGCTGTCTTCCTTGACTTGTACCTTTTTTTTTTTTGAAACAAGGTCTCTAACCTCACCATTTTGGCTAGACTGGCAGGCCAGTGAGCCCCAGTCTCTGTGTTAGAATATGAATAATATGAATATATATCTATATATTACATTTTAATTTATTTACTTTTTTAAGATTTACTTTTTTAATGTTTAATTTAAAATTATTCCTTTATTGCAATTTTTTCTTCCTTTTTAAATTTAAATTTAATACAAGGTTGTTTTACATGGCAATCCCAGTTCCCTCACTCTTTCCTTTTATCCCCACCAAACCCCAACACATCCCCTTTCTGCTCCCCAGGGAGGGTGAGGCCTTCCATGGGGATCTTCAAAGTCTGTCACATCATTTGGAGCAGGGCCTAGGTTCCCCCATGTGTCTAGGCTGAGAGAGTATCCCTCTATGTGGAATGGGCTCCCAAGGTTCATTTGTATACTAGGAATAAATACTGATCAATTACCAGAGGCCCCATAGACTACCCAGTCCTACTAACTAATAAATTCAGGGAGTCTGGGTCAGTCTGATGCTGGTTTCCCAGCTATCAGACTGTGGTGTATGAGTTCCCCCTTGTTCAGGTCAGCTGATTCTGTGGGTTTCTCCAGTCTAGCCCTGCCCCATTTGCTCATCACTCCTTCCTCTCTGTAACTGGATTCCAGGAGTTCAACTCAGTGTTTAGCTGTGTGTGTCTGCTTCTGCTTCCATCAGCTACTGAATGAAGGCTCTAGGATGGCATGTAAGGTAGTCATCAATCTCACTATCGTGGGAGGGCATTAAAGATAGCCTCTCCACTATTGCTTAGATTCCTAGTTGGGGTCATCCTTGTAGGTCTCTGGGCATTTCCCTAGTGACAGAATTCTCCTTAAATCTATAATGGCTCTCTTTATCATGGTATCTCTTTTCTTGTTCTCTTCTATTCTTTCCCTGTCTTAATCTTCCTGTTCCCTCATGCCCACCTTTCCCTTCCTCTTCTACCCTTCTCTTTCTCCTGACTCCCTCTCCCCTCCCTCTATGCTCCCAAATTGCTCCAGAGATTTTATCCCTTTCTCCTTCTCCAGGAGACCATGTATGTCTCTCTTAGGGTCCTCCTTGTTTCCTAGCTTTTCTGGCAGTGTGAATTGTAGGCTGATGTTCTATGTCTAAAATCTATATATGAGTGAGTACATATTGTGTTTATCTTTTTTGACTGGGTTAGATGGTTTCTTCTAGTTCCATCCATTTCCCTGTGAATTTCAGGATTCCATTGTGTTTTTCCATTGAGTACTACTCCATTGTGTAAATGTGCCACATTTTCTCCATCCATTCTTCAGTTGAGGGATATCTAGGCTGTTTCCAGGTTCTGTCTATTACAAATAATGCTGCAATGAACATAGTTGAACAGATGTCCTTGTTGAATGAATGTGCATCTTTTGGGTATATGCCTAAGAGTGGAATTACTGGATCTTAAGGTAAACTGATTCCCATTTTCCTGAAGAGCTGCCATACTGATTTCTGAAGTGTCTGTACAAGTTTGCACTCCCACCAGCAGTGGAGGAGTGTTCCCCTTTCTCCACATCCTCTCCAACATAGACTGTCTTTGGTCTTTTTGATTTGAGACATTCTAACAGGAGTAAGATGGCATCTCAGAGTTGTTTTGATTTGCATTTCCCTGATGGCTCAGGATGTTGAGTACTTTCAGCCATTTTAGATTCCTTCATTGAGAATTCTTTATTTAGTTCAGTACCCCACTTTTTAATTGGATTATTTGGTGTTTTGGTGACTACTTTCTTAAGTTCTTTGTATATTTTGGAGATCAACCCTCTGTCAGATGTGGGGTTGGTGAAGATCTTTTCCCAGTCTGTGGGCTGCTGTTTGGTCTTATCAACTGTGTTCTTTGCCTTACAGAAGCTTCTCAGTTTCAGGAGGTCCCATTTACTAATTGTCTATCTCAGTGTCTGTGCTACTGGTGTTATGTTCAGGAAGTGATCTCCTGAACCAATTTGTTCAAAAGTACCTCCAACTTTCTCTTCTAAGAGGTTCAGTGTGGCTGGATTTATGTTGAGGTCTTTGATCCATTTGGACTTGAGTTTTGTGCATGGCAATAGATAAGGATCTATCTGCAGTCTTCTACACACCAGCATCCAGTTGTACCAGCACCATTTATTGAAGATATTTTATTTTTTTCCATTGTATAAATTTAGCTTCTTTGTCAAAAATCAGGTGTTCGTAGGTGTGTGGGTTAATATCAGGGTTTTCAATTCTATTCCACTGGTCTACCAAGCTGTTTTCAGGACTATTGCATTATAATAAATTTTGAAGTCAGGGATGATGATGTCCCTGGAAGTTCCTTTATTGTACAGGGTTGTTTTGGCTATCCATAGCTCAGCCATTAAAGGCTAGGCTCACAACTATAAATATAAGATTCACTTTTTAACTAGGCAGTGGTGGTGCAGAGGCAGGTGGATCTCTGAGTTTGAAGTCAGCCTGGTCTACAAAGCCAGTTCCAGGACAGCTAGGGAAACCTTGTTTTGGGAAACAAACAAACAAACAAACAAAAAGATTTAATTTTTATTTGTGCATGTGTGTGCATATGTGTGTATGTATGTGTGCATGTGTCTATGTATGTGTGTGTCTATGAATGTGTGTGTGTGTGCATGTGTGCGTGCATGTGTGTATACCTGAACAAGATATTGATCCCCTGAAACTATAGTTATAAGCGGTTGCGAACAGCCCAATGTGAGTGCTGGGAACCAACCCCCCGTCCTTTGGGTTCATATTTGAGGGTACAGCCCATCATAGTGAGGAAAGCATGGCAGCAGGAACGTGAGGGAGTGGGTTACATCCACCCCCTGTCAGGGAGCAGAGAGAGATGAACACTGCTTCCATTTCCTTGTTTCATTCAGTCTGGGACCTCAGCCCAGACAGGGACCGTACATTCAAGATGGGTCTTCATACCCAAGTTAAACTTTTCTGGAAACATCTCATAGACACACCCAGAGATGTGCTCCCATGGTGACTGTAAATCCCTTCAAATGACAATCCACATTAATCATCAGACACCTGGGTCCCATTGCTCCTGCCTCATGCCCCTTCTTCAGAGGCAGCATTGGCTCCCCCTTATGATGCCCTAGGGGTGAGTCATGGGTTGCAAAAACAGAGCCCGCTTGGCTGTTGACAATTACACTTCTTGGAAGTCCCTTTCTTTTTTGGTAGATGCCTACCAGGTGACTCTGAGCGAAAGATGACAGTGATTTGTTTGCAAAGGCACCAACGCACAGGAGTCACAGCCTTTGGAGAGAACATCCTCTCCAAAGAGAGGTTTCTGGGGTCACGGATTCACCACATTAAAAGCTGTCCCCTGCTCCGTGGTTGAGATGAGTCAGTGGTCCTCTCAGAACCCCCCTCCTGGGCTGTTTCAGAGAAATCTGTGATGGATGTGGGGATGGCTTCTTACCTCACTGCAGCTGGCCGCTTTGCATTTTCCCAAGGTGACACTCAATCAGTGTTTCTGATTCTAAACCGAGTGGCTCCTCAGGCTTAGATTTCCATCTCCCGTCTCCGTCTTTCTTGTGTGTAGGGGTGGGGGTGGTGGAGGTGTGTGTGTGCACCATAGGTCAAATTTGGGTGCCTCGGGGGGTCATTCACCTTGCTTTCTGAGAGAGGCTCTCTCACTAGCCTGGAGTCACCGGCTGAACTGCTCAGTGTGCCCCAGATGCTTGCCTCTACCTCCCAGCAGAGATTAGGAGCACACATCGCCATGCCTAGCATTTGTATGTGGGTTCTGGGGATCACGTTGCTGACTAACCCACCACCCTGGCCCTGCTTTTTTTTTTTTTTTTTTTTTTTTAAGCATCTATGCTCTGGGGCTGTGTGTGGTGGTATACATTCATAGTCCCACCCTTATTTTGGTGCTATTGTCTTCTGAGCAGACTTAGTGACACAAGGTTTCACCTCACCTGAGTTACCCAATAGAAACCACATGCTCTCTTTCCTTCCCAGTAGACTGCTATAGTAATAAGTCATTTACTGACCCCTCACTACCACATATCATGGGGCTTTACTATGGTGTGTGTAGAGACAGTAATCACCCATTTCTGGATGACTTTCTGTACTGATGGAACTTGTTCCTGTCCAGACTATATCTCTCATGATGGGTCCTGGATAAAATCTTCCTGGCAGACGTTCACAATTTCCTTCTGCAAATATTGACTATACACCACCTGAGTTCCGGGCTCCAGGCAAAGGGGATAAGCAATGGGCAAAGCAGACTAGGACCGGTCTTCATGGAGCTGGTGGGCATCCAGGCAAGTACACAGGCATTTCGCCGAACAATCTGAGCCAAACCAGAAGACTGCCTGGAAGAGGCAAGCTCAAAACCAAGACCGGATGAGAAAAGGGTTAATTGGTTGAAAGAGGTAATGGCAGGGAGAGTTTCCTTTTTTGTACTTTGTACAGGGATGGTGCTTGTAGGCATGCGTGCTGGTGTGTGTGTGTGTGTGTGTGTGTGTGTGTGTGTGTGTGTATGCACGCGTGTCCGCATGCTTTCATGTAAGGGCACGAAGGCCAGAAGTTACATAGCATATTCTCTCAATAGCGTCTATTTTTGAGACAGGGTCACGGAACCTGGAGCTCATGTAGGTGGGTTAGGCTGGCTGGGCAGTGAGTTCCGGCAACCACATCCCAGGCCTGGCTTTTCCGTGGATGCTAAGGATCTTATTCAGGTCCAACTAAGGATGTTGTATAGCAGGCACTGCACCCAGGGAGCCATCTCCACGGCCCCAGAGCTTGCTTTTCGTTGCATCATGCTAGTGAATACCTTTCTTGCAGTCTGCTTTGCATGGCCTTGTCTTGGTTCTATGCTGACTGTGTTCATGGTTTTCATTACCTTCAAGAGCGCAACTCTTTGGGGCTGGAGACATAGCTCAGCTGCTAGGGCGCTCACTAGCATGCATGAAACCCTGGAATGGATCCCCAGTGCCCTGCAGAGCTGGGTGTGGTGGTGGTGGTGGATGCCTGTGATTCCAGAATTCTGGAGGTGGACACAGTAGGTTCAGGAGATCAAGGCGCATCCTTGTGAGTTTGAGGCCAGCCTGGACTACACAAAACCTTGACGTATGAAGTTCTGTCTCAAAGCAACCAGTGATGATGAGTGCAACTCCTTGTCAGCGAGAGTTTAGCACACTTTTTATTTCTCCTTGCTTATTTACTTCAGCAAACAGTACTTGGCCAGGAAGGGTAGCAGAGAAGAAGGGCCCACTCTCTCCCCAGCACTCTGCGACTATACAGGGAGTCATTTAAGTGACCGTGTTCCTGAGAGGGACACGGGTGCAGTGTAGGGTGCAGTGTCTGTCATCAGCCTGCCATCCCCACTCTGCCCACCCCTTTCTCTGCTGTCTCTGAAGGCCATCTGGTTGTCACCGAACTTGTGGGAAGATGACGGCAGAGGGTGGCTCAGGGGTTAAGTCAGGAAACCCAATGTGGAAATGAAACCGTCGCCCTCAAGGCCTAACTGGTGGGCTAGCTGGAGGCCCAGGTAAGATGATCTCTAAGAAATGACCCTGTGTGAGAAGCCCCGGCCCCTGAGCACTGTTCTCTGTGCCCAGAACCAAGGGCATTCAGTTGCCGACCAAAGAGGACCAGCACCTGCCTCGGCTTTGCTGTTTTCACCTTGTACACGGACACTTGCGGTCTTGTAGCCTAGGTTACAGAAGTGGCAATTGGGTATGCAGAGGGCAAGTGATGAGGCAGATAGACAGTGCTGGGTACAGCCACTTCAGAGTTGAAAACACTTCACCGAGGACATCATGTACTAATTTCAAGGGTGGCCCCCCCTTTCTTTCTCTTTCAGACTTCAAAACAGGAAGAAAGTTGTCTTTAACTATAGGCACCAACAATAACCTCCAACCTTCTAGAAAGATCTATTTGGAAGCCATCCAAGAGAACCACCTTCACTAAGGGGATGTATAACTTCTCATATTCTTCCCCACCCCTCCCTCGCTTTCCCCCACACCCTCAGCCCTGGACTTCTGGCTTCTTAAAGCAGTTTGGAAGGTTGGCATGAAGCCATCTAAAACCACAGTGAGGTGTTAGGTAATAATGTTCTCATTAAAATGCTGTTCTGTGGTTTAATTTTCAACGGTTTCTTTGCAGCTTGGAAACATGAGTGTTGTATCTTCGGAGGCAAAGAGAGAGATGACTTTGCGAAGCAGGCAAAAGGGCGGGAAAGCAGACCGCCCAGAAGAGACTTTAGATAGTTCCAGGAAAGGAACTCTACTTTCATTCTAGGGATGGCACACTGAGCAAAAGAGTGACACCCTGTGAGGCTTCCTGAGGATTGAAGAGGCATAGCCGCTCTGGGGACAGATGCTTCTAACATATCTGAAAAGCCTCCAGGTTGGCAGTGCCACCTGGGGATCTGGGAAGTGGCTTTTCCAGGAAAGTGCATTAGGACCCAAGTTTGAGTCCTAATAAAACTGGCATAAAAAGCTGTGTGAGGTGACATATGCTCACATGTTTATAATTCCAGTGCCGGGGACATAGAGATAGGTAGATCCTTGGGACTTGCTGACCAGTCAGTCTCTGTAACTAGTGAGCTCCAGATTCCAGATCCTATCTCTGAACACAAGGTGGATGGCAGCAGAGGAATGACACCTGAGGTTGACCTCTGGCCAGCCCATGCATGCCGACACAGGTATATACATTACCCGAGCCTACATACGAATATGCACACACATATTTTCACGCATACACACAGGGGGTAAAAAAGGAAGTAATGTAGCTCAGTGTTTACTGTTCATGATGAGGTCCTGGGTTTGAAACAAGGACCAGAAATGAAGATTTTAAATGGTCTGAACTGAACACTGAACACCGTTATGAATAGGGACAGAGAGAGGCCCCAAGCAATCGCCACCAGTGGGACACAGTGGAACCCGGCCCCATCTCATCTTCATGGAATTCCCAGTGTCTTTTTTTTTGAGTTTGGGTCTCGAACCTCCTCAAGCAGGGATTATTGGCATGTGCCACCACACCCTGCTCAGGCGCTCTTTCTGGTTTAATCAGTGACGTCCGGGAAACTAAAAGTCAGACTTATATTTTCTTTTAAAAAGAGGATGGCGAAGCACCCTGTTGTTTCCTCCACTCCCCTGTACCATGCAGGGGGTTGGTTTTGACGCTTAGCTTGATCCCGTTTGCATAACTGGGGTGCCCAGAAGGGGGTAGGGAGCGCAGACCACCCGGAACAGCCATGCCTCCCCTACAGCCTCCAACTCTTCTTCTCCAGCCTTCCCGGCTGACCAGTTCCCACCCGATTCAGCCCTACCTCTGCCACCCTGACCTTGACCCTTGACCTGGCCAGTCCTTCTGAGTTATTTGTACATTCCCAACATCTTGGCTCTTTTCCTCCTAAAACTTGGGCTGAGTCTGGGTCAGGTCCTACTCCTTCAGGGCAAACAACCGAAAAGCCTAGAAAGAATGCAGTGCCGGTGTGTTGATGATGATGGCCTTTAGGAAACGGAACTGAGCTATCTCAGACTAAGGTAGACCAGGGTGGCCCTGGGTCTGATGGCAACATTTCACGCCAGACTTGTTGTAACAGGTGAATGTTTTCCATTACTGGAAAAGATCTCCATGCTGACTCTTTAACTGTTACTTTTCTTTTCTTTTTTCTTTTTGGTTTCTTATTGGCAGTGTTTAGAGTATTTGTAAGTAATGGGGAAATCTGCATAGACTCGGGTGTTTACCAAGCACCCACAGGGTCCATGTGTCCACAGGCTGGCCTAGAATTTCTTTTCTGTGGCTGCACTTGAACTTGTGATACTCCTGCTGTCTCCTAAGGGCTCTGACTCCAGGTATACTCCACCGTGCTGGTTTATGGGTTTATAAAGCTGGGGATGGAACCCAAGCTTTATGCACGCCAGGCAAGCATCTACCAACTGAACTACATCCCTAGCTTTTGGTAAGGAATCTTTTAAAATGGTTTTTAGCTATGTAAAGAGTTTTTGATTTTATGCAAAGTTCCTGCATTGGTGAACATCACCAGGGTGGGTCAAATTTGCTGAGATTTTTAGTGGAGATATTTTACACCAAAGGTGAGTGTGGAGTAAACTGATTTGACGATCAGAGTCTCTCAAAATAGTCACAGTAGAGCAGGTAAAAATCAGTGTGGTTTTCTTTACAGGGGGTTTCACTTTGACTTTCAGCGTCGGATCTGAGGGTTTGGTGAACCCGGAAATGCAAAGTGAAACTTGGGAGTGTACATGCATGTCAAGTCAAACAGACGTCTATGAACGGAAGCTGAGTTCTAGTTCTTACCAATGTGCACATGTGTTAGATGTCACCCTCCACTCATAAAAAAAATATGGACCTTTGCCTTTGGGAATAGAAACGTAAGATAGATTGTCCTCTGCCCAATGACTTGGCGGTGACAGCTCCTCCTCCTCCTCACTTCTCCTCTTCTTCCTTTTATCCACCCCACCCCACTTCTTTTTGAGATAGTGTCTCATGTAGCTAATACTGTCTTCAAACCCGCTACGGAGCCAAACGTGATCTTGAACTTCTGACTGTAGAGGCTCCACCTTTTGAATGTTGTGATGATAGGCACAGGCCACCATGTCTGGTTTATTCAGCCCTGGGGATGAAGCCCAGGGCACTGAGAATGCTAAACCAATACTCTATTAAAGTTGGCTACAGCCTCAGCCTGGCATGGCATTCTCTAACTTTTCTCGAGGGTCTGTGCTTGCGTGGGCCACTTTCTTCATCTTAAGGAGCCATGCTTTTCATTCCAGGAGGATGTTAGCTTTGAAAACGGGTTGCAAGACCTTTCACCTCCGTTTTCTACAAGGTTGGAAGAGGGGAGAATGAAAGGCAAGGCTAGCTGGGCACTGCCTCTCGTTATCTCCCGCTGAGGGATTATGGGGAGGGCTTATGAGAAGGCTGTCTCCTCTGTGAACATGGATTAACAGCCATGGAGGCCATTGAGGACAGCCCTCCCTCAAGGTTGACTTTGGACTCAACTTCCTGCTTCCCTGGCAGCACTAGAAAGGTAAACACCACCTTTGCCACTTTTTAGGATTTCAATCCTCCTCCTACCTCCACTTCCCGAGCCCTGGGGATATAGGCATGAGCCGCCACACCTGTTTCACGAAGTGCTGGGGACGGGATCCAGTGCTTTTGCACACTAGGCACCCTACCATCTGAACTGCATGCATCCTCCAGCCCAGACTTGCAGCTTAGAGAAAGCCACGAAGTAGACTTGGCAGAAGGGGAATTACCTGGCCCCATCAGGTGGGAAGACCACTGGTCCTCAGCGTGTCTACAGCACTTAGCATTGTAAACCCAAATTAAACCCTTTGGTTTATCTGGAAGCTGCCTTTGCCAGAGTATTTTGTCACAGAAGAAATGGAGACAGGGCCATTTGGCTGTCAAGGTCACTGTCAGAGTCTTAGGTTCAGGTGACCCCAAAACGAAAGCTAGCGCTGGTGGCAACTGAGTGGAACAAAGAGACCCTGTGAAGTGTTTCCTCCATGATCCTGGCTTCATAAGTGAAGAAAAAAGATTAGATGCTGAGCTGGCCTTAACCTACAGTAAGGACGAATCCCAGCTCTACCTGTGAAATCGCAACAGAGAAGGAAGCCTGCCAGTATGGCTGTCATGCCTCACGCTGCCAAAATTACATCTTCTTGTGCTTATTAAATGCTGCAGAGGGAAGGACATTGGAATGGTAGAGGAAGGCATGAATGGACAGCACTTTCGGATTGATAGCAATGTGTTCTTCCAAAAGTGTTAAGTGTGGATGAAGACTTGAGCAAGGGAGCCTTTGGGATGAATGACAGCCTGATGCTTCAATTATACACATTCAGCAATGAGTGAGTTCCAATCAAAGGAGGTAAAAAATTACTGGAGTGGGCTGGTGGTGTGGCTGAAGGGCTTGCACGGGCCCAGGTTCCTTCCTCAGGGTATAGTGGTACATGTCTGTCATTCTGGCACCCTGGAGGGTTAGGACTTCAAGGTCATTCCTGGGTATATAATAAGTTCAAAGCCAGCCTGGGCTATATGATATTCTGTATGTATCTATCTCCATGTCTCTCTATATCACTGGCGAGCAGTATCTGCCCATGAAGATGCTATTGTCATACTCTGGTAAGGCTGAAGAAGCTGATGAAGAGAGGGGTTACCTTCTCAAGCAAGCCTTCAACTACAGTTAAACTAGACTCTCCTAGAAGGTGTCCAGTAGGATCTGCCTCACTGACGCGCAAAGGAGGAACCAGGGCTAAAACAAGGGAAGAACAGCTCAACTTTAGCTCCATGTGGCAGAGCAGAAGTCAAGGGACACCATGTGGCAGAGCAGAAGTCAAGGGACACAGAACAAAGAACCGGTGAGGTCTCAGAAACAAAACCAAAAGTCAGCACGGGACCCTGTGGTGTGTGTCTGTCATCCCAGCACTTGACGGGTAGAAACAGCAGGATCAGGGCTCAAATGCATAGGGAATTGAAGACCAACCTAGGCTTATCTCCTAACAATAACAACAAAAGGTTGGGCATGGGAGGATGTTGACAGGTCAGCGGGGGTGGGGTGAGAGGTGTGGGGTGTGGGGTGTGTGTGGGTGCTGGGATAGGATACATTCTATACAATTTACAAACTTGATTGTGTGTATGTACAAGAAAACCCCTTTAGGTTTTGGTACTATCCACGTTTCAGGCATGCACCAGGGGATCTTTGGAATATCATCCATGAATAAAGCATCATCTAGAAACCCCCTGTATTTTGCTCCTAAGCAAATACTCTTCTCACCTGCTCTCTGCATTCTGGCTTCTGAATGGCTTGTGCGAAAGTGGAAAATGTGCATTGAGGTCTCTTATTGACATAAGGTTTTAAACAGCTTTAATGCTCCAGGTGAATTCTGGGCAGTTGCCCGCGCAATAAATGTGGATTTTTGGTCCTTAAGTCCGGTGAGCTCGGATCTCTGATCTGAAAGGGGCTGTTTGAACAACCCAGCTTTTCGAACAGTCTGCTTACACTTGTTAAAATCTAGCCAAGAAAGGATTAAACTTGGAGATCAAAGGGCAAGGTACTACTGTCCCGGCCCTGTGAAGGAGTTTACACATGCTGTGGGTATTAGATATGGTTGACAGGTGTGTGTGTGTGTGTGTGTGTGTGTGAGTAGCTCAAATGCCCAGTTCTGTTTCCCAGTCACAAAGACCCCTTTGAAATCCAAGAAGGGTTTGAAGAGAGAATCAGGCAGTAAATGGCCGTGAGCATTTTTTTTTTTAATGGGTTAAGGCTTTAATTGATGTAGAGTATAGGAGGGGTTTAGGTATTTCAAGTAGGCTTTTCAACTTGTCTTCTAAATTTAGCTGCCTAAGGAGTGACATTAATCTTTGTAGGTATACTATTTTCCCCCTAAATCTTCTGATCTAACTTTGATTATTATTTAAATTTGCTTAAATACATTTATTTTATATACTACATATATATGTATTTTTAAAAATGCATATAATTTTATATAATTGGATTGTATTAAAGCAAACTGACTATAATTAAAGGCTCTCCTTCTTTCTATATCTTTTTTTCTATATTTTAATTTATTGTGTTGTGTGTGTGTGTGTGTGTGTGTGTGTGTGTGTGTGTGTGTGTACAGGCATGCCACTGGGGGCCATGCTGAGGTCAGAGGTCAACTTGCACAAATAGGTTCTCTCTTTCTACCATGCAGTCCTGGGAATTGACCTCAGGTCTTCAGACTTGGTGGCAAGCCCCTTTCTGTGCTGAGCCTTCTTACTGCCCCTTTTTTGTATCTCCTTCCCTGACACTGACTTTGAGCAGAATCTGGAGGGCAGTGGCTAGTCTACGGATTCAACTTGCAGAGTCGGTTGTGCAAGCATTCTGAGCGGAGCCCCGGATGGCCTGAAATGAAGGAGGCTCCAGACAGGGGAAGGACCAGGTGGGCCTGAGCAGGGCTAAGTGCCTTCTTGGCAGGGAGCCCACTCTCACGAGGAAAAGCTGGGAAACCTTGCTGGTGGATAGTAATCCAAAGGATTATGCAGGCGTGCATCCAGTAAACTGTGAACCATGACTCTGAGTGCTGCTTTGCTTATACAATAGAGTGAGCCTGACTAAAGCAAGAGGAGCAACCCAGGGGGCGGGGGTGGGGGTGGGGGGTGGGGGAGGAAGGAAGCACCGGGTGTTTCAAAATGATATTTTATACATAGAAGCGGAGTCTGCCAGCCGTCAGTAACTTCTGGTCGGTGGGAGCAGAGAGTAATATACACCACTCTTGAAACAAGGGGCAACCTTTTCCACCTTGAACCTGTGCAGGCTCTAAGAGGACCTCATGTTTCTCACTTCGACTGATGCCGTCACTTAATTATTTTCTCCCTGATTAGTTAGCCATTAGTGACACTAATTAAAACCTGCCTTGCCCTTAGATGTATGAGGCTGCTTATAAAGTGCCGAGAAGGCACATTCTTCCAAGAACCATTAATTGTGGTAAGGGCTGTGTCAGCTCTGGTTATGTGCTCGTAGATGCAAACCCAAGCTGGTCGACGATCCCCGGGACGGCTTTTAAGGAATGGAAGAGCATGAAGAGACTGTTGGAAATGGCTGGGTGAGAACCTACAGGGACAGGAGCTGTGCAGCTCAGGGGAGATGAGAACCGAGGGCTCGTTGATGAGCGTCAGGGGCGTGCGTTGCACAAAGCACTGCTTTAGGCTGTGCTAGCGTGGTATCCGGGGGGAGGGTTTTTAAAACATGAAGGACAGGCAAAGCGCAATAGGGTTGAGCGAACAGGTCCCCAGAGACGCCCGCTGAAAGATGGCCCCTCTAGCTGTCACTCTGTGGGGTCCGCAGGTACGAGTGTTTGCCCACGCACCTGTCGTGGGCTTGCCAGAAGTCTCCCTGATACCATTTCTCAGACCCTGCCTGCCCTGTCTGTTGAGACAGGCTTTCTCATTGGCACCTGAGCCTCACAAAGTCAGCTAGGCTGATCGGCAGCAGGCCTCAGGCGCCCGTCATCTCCTCCTTTCCTCCACGGTGATTAGAAGCTTAAAACATTTAAAACTGAGTTCTGAGGATCTGAAGTCGGGTCTTATGCTTGTGTAGCAAGTGCCTCCCTCGCTGGATTGTGCCCTGGCCCTGGACTTCTAAGATTCCTCCAGAATATTACCTTACACACTCTATGTTGTTTATGTAGACTATATTTAATCTGCCAAATAGATGAAAGAAACAAACTCACTAGCTACACTTGGCTTTTTCCATATGACAGATAAGTGTGGTTTCATGAATAAGCACAGACCCATTCATTTGCTTGCTTGTGTACATGCGTACAGGTGTTCATGAGTGCGTACACATGTGTGCAGGCCTGTGTTCAGTGGCTGACAGCAAACATCTGCCTTGATTACTTTTCCACTCTAAGGTTTGGAGACTCTGCTGTTACTGGAAACCAGAGCTCACCAATTCAGTGAGACTGGCTACACAGTAAGGGCCAGGATCTCCTGTCTCTACTGCATATATCCAGTGCTGGGTTTTACAGATGTTCATGTGGATCCTGAGAACCTGAATTCAAGTTGTCATGCTAAACGAGCCAACTCGTGTCCCTCACCCCTTCTTCATTGAACAGTTAGTAAGCACCATGGGCTTACTAACCATTGTTTCAGGGGCTTATGGGCTCAGGGACTGTTTTAGTGGGAGAAGTGTTCACAGTAAACAAGTAGACAGTGTATACAGTAGAAGCAACATAGCACTGGAGAGACAACTAAATGAGGGAAGCAGACAGGAGTGGACAGAATAATAGGATGTGTTTCTAGCCAAACAATAAAGTGCCAGACAATTGAGTGTCATGCCCTTAAAACTTGATTTCGACAATGGGAAACGTGTCTGGAAGTTGAAAATATATCTCCTATGTACAGTTTCAATACATGAAAGAGCTAAAAGCATATCTGTGGAAATGTGGGATGTTAGAGCCCCCCCTCAACAATTTAGGTCGCTGATTATAAACTTATACCCCTTACACTATATAAAATACATAAATGAGAATAAAGCTTGTAGAAGAGAAATAAAATTAAAGTGAGTGGGGGTCCTCAGGATGCTCATTGGTTAAAAGGTACTTGTCATCAAGACTGATCACCAAAGATCAATTCCCTAGAGCCACACGGGGAAAGGAGAGTTTGTAGAGCATTTTCTTTAACAATGTAAAGATGAGTTGCATTTGTTTAATTAGGTAAAGATGTGTTGCTCTCTTACCTTGTCTGCATAAGGCACCTGATTGGTCTAATAAAAATGTGAACATCCAATAGCAAGGGAGGAGCTATGGGTGGGACCTACAGGCAGGGAGAGTAAGTAGGAAGAGGAATTTAGGCTCAGGAAGAAAGGAAAAGAGACTACAGGGAGATGCCATGGGCCAGCCACACAGATATGGAGAAGGAGGAAAATGAACATAGAAAACAGAAGAAAAGTAAGAAGCCTCAAGGCAAAGCACAGATGAATAGAAACAGGTTAAGTTAAAGGAGCCAGTGGGACAAGCCTAAAATAAGGCCAAGCATTCATAACTAATAGTAAGTCTCTGTCTCTTCATTTAGGAGCAGGTTGGTGGTGCAAAGAAGATTCCAGTTACAGATGCCATTCTTTTCTCAAGACGGAGTGAACGCCCCGAGGTGGGAAGTAAAGAAACACAGCTACTCAGCTCCATGTGCTGGGACGAAGATTCAAGCCAGGCACAGGGCACATCTGGGCTTTGCAGGGTTGGCCTTCACATACGGGAGGGACCTTGTCCCAGGCAGACCCTGATGGTCCCAAGACTGTGCCTGAGCTGTTCTATTTCTCTTCTCCTTTAGCTCCCCTACAGCTCCAGAGCACAGTCTGCCTGGGCTACAGGGTGCCACCATTGTACACGTGGACCAGGGACAGACAGGCGTGGTGACTGGCACTGCTGGTACCCAGCAAGGGTGCAGTCACTGCGTGACCTCTCCTTCTACTTTGGCCAATTCTAACCCACAAACAGTCAGTCTCTAGCAAAATGGAGAACCCTTGGCAAAACAACAACAACCGATTCTATCCAACCGGCAGCTGAGCTCCAACAAAGAGGAGACACCTTGGAAAACAAAACAGCCAACACCAAAACAGAAAAGCCTCGCAGCTGGGCTAACCTCCATGTGCATCTGACTCACCCTGAATCATGTCCCCAGAGGACCTGCACATTTTACCATTGTTATCAACTAAAAAGAGTCCCATGCATCCAGCACACACACTTCAGGTGGAAGCCAAGTCAGAGGATGTTGTCTTGTGTCACGGAATGCCATTCTGCACTAAGAAGTCCATTGGTGATGCATTTCCCCCAGGGGAGTTTTAGCTAAGGATAATTTAAGCTACAACACATGGAAGAATGACCAACATTCTAAAACGTGTGGGGTTCCGTTTTCTATTTCTCTTGCTCCTTCTGTGTCAGGCATTCTAATCATTCCTAATGTCCTGCCAGAACTTCCAAGGGGCCTGGGGAGATGGCTCATTCAGGAAAGTGCTTGCTGCACAAACAGGAGAGCCTGAGTTCAAGTCCCAGTCCCATGCTGTTAAAAGCTAGGGGAAGCAGCATGACCTTGTAATTCCATCACTGAGGACAGAGACAAGAGGACCACTGGAGCCAGCTCATCAGTCAGCCTAGCTGAAGCAGCAAACTCCGGGTCTAGGGAGAGACCCTGCTTTTAAAATTCGGGTAGAGCCTGACTGAGGAAGACATTCCAGCCCTGGCCTGTGGCATCTAATGCAGACCTTTTGTCCTCCACTTCTCTTCTCTGCAGACCAGGAAACTAGTGTGGTAACCACAATAGATGCAAACGGAAGAAATATTTTAACTAAACATCTCGGTGCTTATAACTATTATGACTATAAAATGGAATTAAAGGAAACCTCATCTTGCTCACCAAACTCAGAGAAAAACAAGCAAAGTTTACAACCTGTCAATGTAAATATTTCACAGAAGTTGTGACAGTCAGAAGAGCTAAGTCATGGACCAGGACAGGGATTTCCAACAAAGAGCTCCCACATCCTTCTCAAGTCCATCCCCTGGGAACATGGAATCATGTCTACTTGCTTTTTCTATGTTGGGGGTGCATTCCACGGCACATGTCTGGAGGTCAGAGGACAACTTCTGTTGATGGTTCCAGCCTTCTACCTTGTTTGAGACACCGGGTCTTTTCCTGTCCCCCACTGCACACACCGGACTAGCTGGCCCGTGAGCTTCTGGGGATTGTCTTGTCTCTCCTCCCATTTCACCACAGGAATGCTGGGATTGCAGACCCGTGCTATCAAATCCTGCTTGCCATAGGTTCTGGAAATCTGCATTCGGGTCCTCACACCTGCATGGCAGGTGCTTTACCCACTTAGTCATTTTTCCTGACTCCCAGGCACTTTTAATGCGTGGCTTTTCAAAACCTTTACCACTGGTGGAATAAGTATTAGAATGCGTTTGAATACAGCAGCTGCCCATCCAACGGGCCAGGGATTGTTTTATACATCACTTTATACATCACCTTTATTCTCAGAACAAGTCCGCGAGAAACAACTACCGTTATCCTCATTTCACAGCAGGAAACAAGACTGGACCAGGAATCAAACGCCAGCAACATCACCCTGAGCCCATCTCCTTAAGTGTTTTCACGTCATGATCCAAAGTATGAACCAGTGACCAGGACGTAGTCTCTGCCTTTGATGCTCTCACCACAACCCAAGATCTGATAGGGACTGACACTATTAGAGGGAGTGGCCTGGTTGGTGTGGATATGGCCTTATTGGAGGCAGTGTGTCACTGTGAAGGCAGGCTTTGAGGTTTTCCTGTGCTCAAGATAGCGCCCAGTGTCTCAGTTCACTTCCTGTTGCCGGCAAGATGTAGGACTCTCAGCTACTAGTCCAACACCATGTCTGCCTGCAAGCTGCCATGCTTTCCACCATGATTATAACAGACTGAACCTCTAAGTGAGCCACCCCAATTAAATGTTTCCTTTGCAAAGCTTCCGTGGTCGTGGGGTCTCCTGAAAGCAATAGAAACGTTAAGACAACCAAGGGCAGCAGCCCATAGCTTGCAATGTTTTTGGAGTCTCTTGGACAATGCTAAGCAACCATCCAAAGGAGTGAGTGGGTGTGGGGCGTGCTTTGTATGCCTGGGTTTTGTTCAATAGTCTATGACTCTTGGGGAAAACATTCAGCCCACGCAGGTGAATTTACTTTAAACTGTATATGGATGTGTATATACAGACTTCAATGTATTATAGGTGGTTTTAGGTAAATAGAGGATAATATAATTTCTTATGACTTTCTCACCCGTCCTTTTGTTATTTGTTTTGAGTTTTTGGGTTGTTTTTAGACAGGCTCTCCCTATGTAGCCCTGGTACCCTGGAACTCACTTTGTAGATCAGGTTGGGCTCAAATTGACAGAGATCCACCTGCTTCAGCCTCTGGAGAGCTGGGATTAAAAGTGAGAGGAGCACTCATGGCTTCCTCAGTCACCTTAACTGTTACTTTATCTTCCTCCCCGCTCTTCATCTACATCACCTATAACTCCTCTTCTATGTTATCTTCCTCCTCTTCCTCCCTAATTAAAGCTTCTGCTCAGGGTCTTCCAATCTGGAAGCAAAGGGTGAGAACAGCTGGAACAGGTCTGGTCCACTTTCCCTCTGATCAAACTAGGATGCGAAACTGAACAATGCATGAGAGAGAAGGTGGGTTTCCATCTCCCCACCCCTCAGTGCTTCCACCCTAGGAAGCCGAAGGCGCTGGGCCCTTGGACAGAGAACCCTCTCTGGCTGCTTTGCATTCCTTCCTGGAAACTCCCTTTAAGAGTCTGGGCCACGGAGGAGGAAGGGGACAAGATAAAGTGGATTTCTGATTGAATAAAGCAACAGAGGGAAGCACAGACAGGATTCTGCTCAGTCCCAGATCTTACATGCTGTGAGTCCAGGGCTCAGGCCACGGTGAGCGGAAGTGAGGAGAGCCTGGTCTTCCCCTGCAGACTCATTCAGTCAAAGCCCTTCCAAATGGCAATCACAAGGCCTCGGTGTACACTTAAAAGTGAATCTGTCTGATTCATTCACAGCGCTTGCTAAGCAACATCAAAGGAACTCTCAGCACTGCAAACCTCGCTGAGCAGTTGGCTTAGGTGAGGGTGAAAAGAAACATTTCCCTGCTAATATCGGATACTCGACTTACGCTCTCAGAGTCTAGAAGAGCAAATCACCTAACCAGATAAATTAACAACAACAACAACAACAATAATAATAAGTAGGATGCAGGTATAGCTGAGTGGTAGAAATGAAATTCCACCTTATATGCTGAAAGTCCTGGGTTCAATCCCTGGAATAGAAATAATATTAGTAATCAGTTCTAATAATAACAAAGACATGGTGTGATTGTCATTATGTGTCAATGATTAATGTTGAAGCAATCATTAATCCAAATACTAAGCATTCTTAACAAAATTATCTGCTACTGAAAGTAGAAACAGAACTGTTAGGGAAGAGGAAGGAGGGAAGGAAGGAAGGAAGGAAGGAAGGAAGGAAGGAAGGAAGGAAGGAAGGAAGGAAGGAAGACCCAGGAGAGAGGAATGTGGGAGGGGCTATGGAGATATGATCAAAGGACGGCATATGCACTCATGAAAATGTCATAAGGAAATCTGACATGGAGGAGAGTCCGGTGTACAGAATGAAAGGAAGATAAAAAGCCCTGAAGTACAATGTAGACGAATTGAAACAGGTGACATTGAGTTAAAAGCGGTAGTGGGAGGAGCCTAAGCCAAGCAAGCATTCATAGTTAATAGTAAGTCTCCATGTCTTTATATGGGAGCTGGCTGTGGGCACGAGGAAAATTCCAGCTACAGAAAGAACTCACTCCCACAAAGTGTCCTTCGATTTTCAAATACTTGCCATGGCGCATGTCTGTGCACGCGCGCACACACACACACACACACACACACACACACAGACACACACACACCACCACCACCACCACCACCACCTCACACAAATAAATGAAATTTTAAAATTTTAAAGTGATAATTGTCTCATTGCTTCCAGGAATCTCTCAGCCTGACTTCTGTGATGTCTTCGAGTCACCCACTTGAGTCACACATCATCAGTCTATCTTCCTGCTTCCCCCTCTTCCTCTTCCCTTGTATTTTGTTTTGTTTTGTTTCCCTGTTATTTCATTAGAAGATCACACTTTGTAGTAGTGATGGAGTGGGCACAGGCATCTGTAGTTGGTCCTGGGTAAAGCCTGGTCACATATCAATCTGAATCATGGTGATTGCATTCTCTGAGGGGGATGTGTGGATGAGCTCATCACACAGTGATGAGGGGAGGCTGGATGAGGGATGTTGGGGGATGGTGAGTGGATGCCTAGTCTGTTCTTGGGCCCACTTGTCTCTGAAACACACCAAGTGTGTTTCTGGATGTGAAAAATAGCATAGTAGGCTTGTTTCTAAAAAGCGAGAAAACCACTAAGTTCTAGCAATGAATCAAAGTGTTTCCTCAGAATTAAAACAAAGATTTATAATTTTTTTAAAAAAAATTTTAAGTATATGAAGTGTTTTGCCTGAATAGTATGTATGTGCACCGTGTGTATGCCTGGTACCCAAAGAACTCAGAAGACGGTGTCAGATCCCAGGGAAATGTAATGCCATATTGTTGGCAGTCACCGTGTGGGTGCCAGGAACTGAACCTAGGTGGTTTGGAAGGCACCAAGTAAGTGCTCTTAACCTTTGAGCCATACCTCCAGCTCCTTTTTTATTTTCAGAACTTTTGAGCTGTTTACACATGGTTTAACCTGTGTGCTTGTGCGTGAACATGCGTGTTTGTATACGTATTCTTGTGTGTACGTATGGGGGACATGTGTGGAGCCAGAGGTTGACCCTGGGCATCTTTGTCAGTGCTTGTTGTCATTGTTTTGGTCCAGGGTCTCTTACTAAACATGGAGCTCACTGATCTAACTAGGCTTTGAGTTCCAGGGATCTGCCTGTCTCCAACCTCTCAGCTGTAGGGTCACAGACGCAGGAGCCATGGTCACAGTTTTTAGACAGGTGCTAGGCATCGTACTTGACCATCGAGCACTTTGCCAACTGACTTATCTCCCTCGCCCCAACTCGTGACTCAAGGCAATCCTTTATCTTTTCCTTCAGTTGGCCACTCAGGTGCAAGCTGTTCAAACTGCTATCACCACGACCACAGAGCAAAGCCTCTTGAAACTAGAGACTTGGTCATGAAGAAATTACTTCTTATCTCCTTTTTAATTACAAAACCTCCTTCCTTGTGAAAAACCTGAAAGCCACTATTTATCAGTGATGGTGACGCCTGCCATCTTGCTCCTAGTTTCACCATTTCCTTCGTGGTGGTGGGTGCTGTGATATTCATGGCCCCACACTCTTCTGGGAATGAGTAATGGATTCCGCATTTTCACGTGTGTTCCTGTAAGCAGCTGCCCTCGTTTTTCCTTTCTGTTTCTGCAACAAAACGATCGTACCAAAGGCAACCTGGGGCAGCAAAGGGTTCATTTCTTCTTGCAGATTGGTTGGTGGAAGTCAGGGCAGGAACTCAAGCAGAAACCATGAAGGAATACTGTTTGTTGGCTCACAGGTAGCTTTCTTATTCAGCTGAGGACCACGCGCTAAGGGAGTGGTGCCACCCACGGTGGGCTGGGCTCTTCTACATAATTAACAATCAAGGCATCCACACAGATGTTCTCCCAGGCCAATCTGACCTGAGAAATTCCTCCACGGAGACTCCCTTCTCAGGCCACTCCAGACAGTGTCAACCTGACAGCGAAAGCTAACCAGGACAACAGGGTTCAGCTCTCACAAGCAGCCTTTGGAGATGCTTCAGCCAGAGACAACACCACCTTTTCCATGGGATGAGCCCTTTCCGTGGGACTCAAGTCAAACTTATAGGCTCATCTCAGCTTCAGAATGTCTTCATAGAGCTTGGACCTTAGCTCAAATTCTTTCTCGGTCTTACTTTCTCTCCATTCTAAAAGCGTTGGTTCAAGAACAAGCCTGGGGCTATAGAGACAGCTCAGTCAGTGAAGTGTTGGCTATTGAAGCGTGAGGGCCTGAGTTGAATTCCATCACTAATGTAAGAATCCAGGCACAGTAAGTAGCAAGGGCTGGCAATAACAGCACTGGGAGGTGGAGACAGACGGATCTCTTGAGACTTAGCACACTTGTTGACTTCAAGGTCTGTGAAAGCCATTTTCTCAGAAAACAAGTTAGATGGATGGATGGCACGCACACAGGCACACACAGGCGCGCACACACACACACACACACACACCCCTAAAAAGCATTTTACAGGTTGTCTTAGAGCTCTGTTGCTGTGATAAAACACTGTAACCAAAAGCAACTTAAGACGTTTCTTTCATCTTACAGTGTGTAGTCTATCATCCAGGGAAGTCAGGGCAGGAGGCTAGAGAAAGGAGTCTGTCTAAAATCCCAGAGTCTGCTCTGTGGGATCCTGTGATGTAAAAATTAAGTTACGCACTTTCTTACTCCAAGATGAAGTAAGTAGAACCCTGTTACAATGGAAGAAAATCAAAACCAAAGCCCAACCGTGGGAAGCTCGGGTCTCCATGTCTGGGTCCCACTCAACAATCCTCTGGGCTCCAAAGGGCCCTGAACGCCATTTCCCTGGCGTACACAGTTAGCGCAGCTTATCTCTTAGGCTCAGGCGAACTCGACTCCACAGCCGCTGCTGTCCCTTGGCAGTCATCCCATAATACTGTCACCTCCAAAACTCTCCATTGCAACTGGGGTGTACTTTCACTACGAGCCTCTGCTCGGTTCCGTTCAGGGGCTCCGATCCCGTCACGTGGTGCTGAGCTTCAGGCTCCCGCTGTGACCTCTTCAATCCAGAGGCTTCAACGTTATCTGCGGTGCACATTCACCAGTGGCCTCTCCTGACCTCTCATGGTGCCAACGCTGAGTTCTTCACACCCCTTCATGCCTCCAAAGCCAGTACCACCTGGAAAACTCTTAAACATTTACCAAGTTCAGCCACAGCTTTTGGCTCCTCTGGACCACACGTTCTGTGTGCTGACCCTAAGGAAACACTTCCCAGAAGATTTTGCCTCAAAGATGCTGGCCACTTCTTGACCACAGCGAATTATTCTGCTAACATTTATTGAGGACATCTTCTAACCTCTGCCCTCTTGCTTTCCTTTTCTCTCTTCAACAGATGGCTGGTCCCACGTTTAAATACTAATAACAATCCTGCATCTCAAGTGCATCTCAAATGACTGCTTCGTGGGGAGGGCTTTTGAGACAGAAATAAGACCAAAGGACTTGTTGCTGACACTCAATTGGTCCCTGCGAGCAGGCTGGTGTGCAGGGGGTCCTCACAAAGTAGCTGGAAACACCTTCCTCAATTTCACACAGACGGAAACTTGTCAAAACTAACATCCCATGAACTTTATCGCTTTACAGGAGGCCTCAAAAAAATAAGCGTTTGCCAAATGAAAACCATTTTCACTTACAGCATGGATTTTCAGTAATAAACAATCAGGTTAATTATATCTTTGTTTAAAAAAAATAAACAAGAGCCTTTTAGGTGATGGTGATGGTTGCCCAACCTTGCAAGCAGAATTAATACTAGAGAACCATATGCACAAAACTGGTTAAATGAAATGGCTGAATGGAAAAATTAGGTCATTTATATTTCAAAAATCAATTTCAAAAATCAATAATGCAACATAGCAAAAGCGGCTTGTGTTCTATAAGTGACAATGCAAACATACGCACATAGTATTTTATCACAGTAAAGCTTTATAAAAAACTCACTTTTAATAGTCTTGAAAAGGGGGCTGGATGGGCTAGAGGGGCCAGAGGAACTGGATAGATGGTTTAGCACATAAGAGCACTGACTGCTCTTCCAGAGGACCCCTGTTCCATTCCCAGCACCCACATGGCAGCTCACAACTGCCAGTGACTCCAGTTCCAGGGGATCTGACACCCTCTCATAGACAGATGTGCGTGCAGGCAAAATGCCAATGCACATAAAATGAAAATATATAAATTAAATTTTACAAAAAGACAGGGGGATGGAGATTTGACTCAGTTGCTATGGTTGCATAGGTTGCTATGGTTGCCTAGGATGCATGACCCTGGGTTAGACCTCCATCGTAAAGTGGGCATGGTGGTACTTGCCCGTAATCCTGGGCATCCAACTTCCTCCCACCTCCTCTGATGACACGCAACACACTCTATGATAGAGGAGTCTTTTCTAGAACTTCCGCTTTCTCCCCGAACACAGTAATTACCATTATGTGGTAGCTGGTGTCCCGAGCTTCTTGGTCTTAGAGGGCACACGCCTGCTTTATGATGCCTAGATGGCTGTTTTCTCTTTCATTTAGCAGCAAACTGAATCAGTTTTGTGTTCAGAAAGCTGCTGTCACGTTTGTACTTGTCCTGGGAAATCTTTATTGTGCTATCAGAGAAGCTGTTGTACTTTGAGAATGACATTGAAGCTTTTGTGGCTTCCTGCTATTTCAGAAAAAAAAAAAAAAAAAAAAAAAGGTTTTATGATAGGTATCACCTTGGAGGTTGAGGGGCAAACCCGTTGCCTATCCAGTATAGTCCAGTGTTCAGATTCTTCTGCTCAATCTACAGACCCTCATCATGAGTGAGCGTCAGCTCATGGCCATGCTCTCACCGCCAGTGAATGCTGCCTCATCTCGCTCATTTATCTCTGAGTCTGTCGTCTGTCTCCCCCTTTGAGGTTTAGATGCTATCCTGAGGTGTGGTATTTACATACTACTTTTATTGCTTTCATTTTTGAACCACTGATGCATTTTTGTAAATTAGGGCTATTTATAATATTATCAACTATGATTATAAATTAAATGAATGAAAACAGCAACACGTATTACAAGACAAAAACCTACACCTGATAACCAAGTGTTTTAAATAAAGATCCTCATTTTATTTTATTTTATTTGGGTTTGGTTTTTCGAGACAGGGTTTCTCTGTGGCTTTGAGGCTGTC
>JANBXA010000367.1:11212500-11567500 GCA_030556225.1 Cricetiscus sungorus | reverse complement strand
CTCATGCCTGTTTATCCCACACTCAGGAGGTTAAGGAGTTTTAGGCCATCCCTGGTTACATAGCTAGTTCAAAATCAGCCTGGGCTACCCGAGAGCTAGTGAGACACTCACTGGGTAAAGCGGCCTGCCACCAGGCCTGAATCCCTAGGACAGAAAGTGAGAACTGTCTTTTGACCTTCAAATGTGACCTTCTCTCAAAATAAATAAACAAATAAAAATGTAATATATTAAAACACAGAAATGGTCAAGAGGTGGTGGTACCTGCCTTTAATCCCAGCACTCAGGAGGCAGAGGCAGGCAGATCTCTGAGAGTTCGAGGTCAGCCTTTTCTACAGAGCGAGTTCCAGGACAGGCTCCAGAGCTACACAGAGAAATCCTGTCTTGAAAAACAACACCAACCCTTCCCCCCCAAAAAAAAACCGCAAGCAAACAAAAATGTAGGATCCTGAAATAAAAGTCTCTCTCACTTAAGATGGAGCCTAGCAGTTAATCAGGCTAGGCTAGCTGTGCCCCAGGTATCCTGTCCTGCCCCCGGACTGGCACTTAGATGCCACCACCACACTACTCTTACATGGGTGCTGGAGATCAAACACAGGTCTTTGCACTTGCATAGTAAGCATTCTGTCTGAGCCTTCCCCCCAGCCCTGACCTTCCCACCGGGGTGGCAGTAAGAAGGTGGGTAAGTAAATGCCTGTGGTGAGGAGGGGTGTGAATGTCCTTACAGGAGGATGGGGTAGGGACAACTCTGGGAACTATGGGAGCAGCTTTCCTTTCAATCACCCTGATTGCTGCCATGCTGGACTGTGGGCCTAATTTGTTAGACTTCAGTAGATTAAGGTAGCTTCTCTCTCTCTCTCTCTCTCTCTCTCTCTCTCTCTCTCTCTCTCTCTCTCTCTCTCTCTCTCTCTGTGAGAAGAGAGAGAGTGTGTGTGTGTGTGTGTGTGTGTGTGTGTGTGTGTGTGTGTGTGCTCGTGCACATGGCACACACTAGGAATTTTACAGAGCTCCTTGTGCTTGCAAGGCATACCCTTTACCAACTGAGCCATCTCCTCAACTCCTAGAAGTCTGGCTGTTTTAAAAGGTGAGTTTTACTCATTGGGAAGCAGTAGCAGAACCCATAGCCATGAATTTGTGTGTCTCATTTCACCAGGAGGCTGGGGTTAAAGCCAGGACAGGCTACCCTGTAGCATCCTTTAACTCTTTGGCCAGTCTTTCAAACCAGGTTACTGACCAGAGACTTCGTTAGAGAGCTGCAAGCCATTTGGAAGGTTCTTGGATTACTGCGTATAAAGTCAGACCCTGCCTTGTCCACTTAAGCCATGCAACTGCGTGGCCCATGTGCCAAGTGTCATCGTGGTTGTTAGAGGAGGGGACTAGACCGAGCATCCTGGTGAACTCCCAGGGCTCTGCTCCCTTCCTTGGCAGACCCCACATAAGCGCTCAGAAGCCTGTCATTTAGCTGGTTACAGATCACGGCCTCTCATAAATGGATCTGCCTTCTCTGCATGCATTACTGGCTTTGCAATGATGAGTGAGAACAGAGGCCATCTCTCACCCGCTTTGCATGAGTGTGATTGATGCTATGGCAGGCTTAGATTTACACTTGGCGTGCAATGGTTTGGCCAATTATAAAGGACTGAAAATGGACACAGAACAGACAACATGTGCCCGGGGTGAAACCTCAGGAAATGGACCATGAATGAGCCAGAGGCTCAGTGACCCCTGGGGTGAGAGGGAGGCTTGTGCTGGGAAGGTTGTATCCCTGTCTCATAAACACTACATAGGAGGAAAAGTGACCTCTGTGTAGAGGGTCTGAGGTCTGGAAGTCACAGGGAAGGTGTTTTATTCATCAAGGCTGCAACCTTAGCAAGCTCCTAGCAGAGGCTGAAGGAGAGACAGATGGATGGAAGGAGGCTCTAGGTTCTGAAGGCAAATCCCTGGGCCTCACAACACAGCTGGGGAAGTCTGACCTCTTCTTTCCTGAATGGAGGCATCCAGTGTTCCTTGCTCGCCTCCAA
Source organism: Cricetiscus sungorus (assembly GCA_030556225.1). Classification (NCBI taxonomy): domain Eukaryota; kingdom Metazoa; phylum Chordata; class Mammalia; order Rodentia; family Cricetidae; genus Cricetiscus; species Cricetiscus sungorus. The sequence continues at coordinate 11,565,482 of JANBXA010000367.1, read as the reverse complement.
CATCTAAGCCTTCCTTCCGCCCAGGAAACTTGCTCCCCTAGCTTGGGGACCTCAGCCTTCCTTCTCTTGTAGAGAAAGGCGAACAACCAGCTCCAACCAATCAGAGCTGGGCTCCCCTGGCCTCTGAGGTCAGCTCAGGGTAACATATGACTTCAGCTTGCACAACCCAAGCGATTTCTGGTACCTGAGCTGCCGGCAAAGAGAATGCGGCACAGCTGAGCCTATGGCACGCTGCATTCCATTAACCAGATTTGACATTTTGAGGAAGCCTTGGGACGCAGTTCTGCTTGAAGCCCACCTCTGAACTTACAGTCTAATGTATGCCATTTTGTCCTTTTCTTTGCCTTTCCTTTTATCTTCTGCCATTTGCAGACAAGAGTCCTGGTTAAGTCGTCACTTTGTACACACAGACAAGCGCCGGCACATACACAGCCTTCTATGTGTAAGCAGTGCTAAGCCAGCTGATGGCACACTATAAATATATTAATAATACATTGAATACTGTGTAAATATAAGATTAGTATGCTATATATCAAACTAAGCTGGAGACTAAAGATCAAATTGAACAAAATAGACAATATAGTTGACCTATGCCATACTGTTTTTATATAAGTGTATATTTACACACACACACACACACACACACACACACACACACACACACACACACTTACTTCCAGGATGGTCTTGAACCTGTGTAGCTGAGGACAACTTTGAACCTCTGATCCTCCTGCCTCTATGTCTCTAGTGCTGTGATTACAACAGGCCTGTGCTACCATCTGCGTTTTGCAGTTCCGGGAATCAGACTAGGACTTCATGTATTGTAGGTAAGCATTCTAGCTGAGCCAGACCCCCAGCCTGGCCTTACTGACAGTAAATCAAATGTCACATGACTAGCATGCCCAAATTGTTCACCTCAGTATGGCCAGCTACACAACAGGACAGTACCGTACTAGATAGTAAACAGGATACAGTTTGTCCCTTCTTGAACTGTCGCTCTCTGCCTTAGTCTTCTTGTCTGTAAAATGAGCACTTTCTTGAGACAAAGTTTCGCACACCCTCCTCTGCCTCCTGAGCCCTGGATTATAGCGTGCACCATTACAGCTGATCTGTGTGGTGCTGAGGATCAAACCCAGGACTTCATGTATGCTAGACAAGCACTCCACCAACCCTTGAGCCCAAGTTTCATATACTTGGCCATCTTTTAAGGGAAGCAGTTCAGATTTTGGATTTTTTGCCCGGGGGTGGGGGGGGGGGGGGGGGGGATTTTGGAATACTAATACACACATAATGAGCTATCGTTGGGACATGACCCACAACTCAAACAGGAAATTAATTTGTTTCATATACACATACTCACAAGTGTTCTGGTTTCATCACTGTCGCGTGATAAAGCGTTCTGACCAGGACAACTTAGGGGAGGAAAGGGTTTATTTCAGCTTACAGGTTGTACTCCATCATTGTGGGAAGTCCGGGTAGGTGCTCAAGCGAGAACATGAAGCAGAAACTACTGAAGTTCAACGCTTTCTGGTTCACATCCGCTAGCTTTACTTAAATGGCCAGAGACTACCAATTCAGAAAATGATGCCGCCCATGGTGGGCTGGGCCCCAACTGACAAGCAAGATGATCTCTCACGGACGTGGCCAATCCGATTTGGGAAGTTCCTCAGTCAGTCCCTTCTCAGGTGACTGTAGGCTGGGTCAGGTTGGACAATTAGGGCCTAAGACAGTAGCCACCCTGGCCTTGAACTGTTACCACCTCTGTGGTGTTGGGATTTTAGTCCTGTTTCTCCATACCTGGCCTCAGTGTGAAGATGTTTCTCATGAAATCCCAGTTAAGTTACATCTAAGTTTCTTCTCTACCTGAGTCTGCTAAGAAATGACTCATTCTGCCTTCCTGGCCGTCCTGTGCCAACACATACTTTCCCCGACGGCTGTATCTTTGGGGTCAGTGCTCCCTGGGTGAGAAGTTGTAGATATGAACAGTAGCACGCAGGGGAAAGATTCTGTAATTAGTGCTGTGATGCAACAGGGTAGCCATGAGGCCCTCCCCAGCACAGAAGTAGGAGCAGTGCAAGAGGACCCTGGTCAAGGCTGCCCTTGCCTAATTCCGTATCTTTGCAGAAGAGGTAAATGGCATTAAGCAATCCCTGTTGCCAAAAGGAAAAACCGGTGAGACAAAGAAGAAATATCTCCACCAGGGTGGCACTCTCCAGAGAAACATCTGCACTGGGCTATCTCCACCATGGCAACAGAGGAAGGACCAATGAAGACCGTCTAAGCTAGAGAGCAAAGAAGCTGGGATGGAGTGGCCACCGAGCAGGCAGGAAGGCAGGCAGCCCAGGTCAGAGAGTACAGTTCATGCATTAAGGGTACAGAAGAATGAAAACATGTACAAGGCATGCACCACAATCTTTGTGCACGCGTGTGCGTGAGTGCATGTATGCGTGCGTGCGTGCGTGTGTGTGTGCGTGTGTGAGTGTGTGTGTGTATGAGTGTGAGTGTGTGAGTGAGTGGGAGAGCACTCATCTGCGTATGTCCACAAGTATGCACTTGCTTGGGTTCTGGTGATGGAACTCCTCGGGTCCTCATACTTGCCAGGCAAGCCCTCTATTGACTTTGATGTCTCTCCACAGTGGTGTTAATGTGAGCATCACTTAGCTGAGCCTGACCTGCAGTCAGAGGCACAGGACACATGGTTTCCCTGACCCATAAAAGTCGAGTGAGGAAGTGATTTATTGCTGGAGATCACTGTCCACAGAGGCACATCCTGGATGGCTCGCCTCATTGTTTCCTTAATAAGGGAAAGCAGGGCCAGGCGTGGGTGCAGGAGAGGAGCAAAGACCTTACATTTGCTTGTTCTAGCAGACTCTCCTTGTTTGGAAGGAGAAAGAAGATGGGGAAGGCTTTTCAGTTCTCATGGGGGGTTTTCCTGCCCTACAGCTCAGCAAGTTGTGAGGGAGGAAGAGCTGGGAACTTGAAGAGGAAGAAAGGGTCATGAACTTCAAATGCCTAACTTGGGATTTGCACCGACTGTTTAAAGAGAGAACATTTCATAAATGGCAAATCATCCTAGAGCCTACGGAAAAGCGGGAGGGGGGGCATGTTTTCATGAATGGGCGACATGAAAGACAGGACTGTTTCGAGAAACATCAAAACAATAGCAGTTGACAAAGCTTTCAACAGGAGCTGGAATCCCGACAGGGATTCCTTCGATGAGTAGCTGCCCAGTTTAACAATGAGCATCACACATGGCAGCAAGGCTTAGCTGGGAAGTCCCTGCAGACAGCACGCCTCCTGTACATTTTCTGGTTAGCAAGTGTCTTTCTTTTCTTCTCTATAGCCCCAGGCTCCCCAGCAACAGCTATTTCAGTGGCTTGCCAGCAGGGTTGCTTACCTCCTCTGTATTATCTGAAGATATTATCTGGAAGGACTTGCAATCAGAACATTGCCCCCAACGTCTTGTCTGATCTGCTTCTGTTTTAGGTATAAAAACACACATATGATGCTAAAGACACTTGGGACTTAACAGTCTTCAGGCTTTGTGAAAGCAGATACCTGGACATTTGAGTGCCTTCTTCAAAGGGTTCTAGACTAGTTCTCAGTAATGGTAATCTACAGGGGCTTCTCAGGCTAGGCAGGTCTGTAAGAAGCTAAGCCAGGACTTGGAGATGTAGCTCAGTTAGTAGGGAGCTTGCCTAGCGTGCACGAGGCTCTGGGTTTTATTCCTAGTGCTGTATAAACTGAGTAGGATGGTACGCTACTGAGATTTCAGCCCTTGGGAGGTGGAGACAGAAGAATCAGAAGTTCAAACCCATCCTTAGCTACATTGCCACCTGGGCTACATAAGATCCAATTAAAAAAAAAAAAAAAAAGCAAAGCATGCAAACAACTAGGCCCATGCTAAAATGCGTTGAGACTATGCCGGAAACATGTGCTACATGTGGCCTTCAGAGCCTCACGTGGCCTTCATCCTAGGCAGACTCACAACAGCCTTTGACCTTGGACCTTTTGGATGCCAGGGAATTAAAGGATGGGTTAGCTCCTGAAAGAGTTTGGGCTCCAGAAGGTAACCTCTGGCCACACGTTTACACGGCAGTCATTCCTCCTTCAAGAAAGGAAGGGATTGTAGGGTAGAACTCAGAAGTGAGGGCGATTTAAGGAGAAATAAAACAAGGAAAACATATGAAATGGGGGCTTAGCGGTTGGCCCGGTGGGTAAAAGTACATCTTGCTATGCAAGTGTGAGAATCAGACTTGGCATTCTAGAAACAGGGAGTCGTGATGGTTTGAATGAGAATGGCCCCACAGACTCATAGTTTTGAATGCATGGTCCCCAGCTAGGGAAGCTGTTTGGGAAGCATTACAGGTGTGGTCTTGGTGGGATGTGTGTCACTAGGAGTGCGTTTTGAGGTTTCAAACGTCCAAGCCAGGCTCAGTCTCCCTCTCTCTGCCTGCCGCCTGCAGATCTGCAGGGAAAGCTCTCAGCTACTGCTCCAGAGCCTTGCCTGCTTCTAGCTGTGATGATCCTGAACTAAGCCTCTCAAACTCTAAGCTAGTCCACAAATGAACGCTTCCTTTTAGAAGTTGCCTTCACCATTTTCGCAGCAACAGAACGGCATCTAAGGCAGGAGTCTTTTTCTCTGTCCTAATACGATGTCTGTTTCCACTGCTAATCAGTCGTATGTCTGGTTCCGTTATTTGTTCTCGGACATAGGAAGCTGGGACTCTTACCAGCTGTCCTCTGGGCTCTGACCCTTGCCTATAAAAGGGGCCTGTCACCTTGCCGATGAAGTTATTTCGTCCTCTGAAAGTACCAGGGCTTATGGGGTCAGGTGGCCTGGCTTTAAGTCCTAGTTGATTTTACTACTTAGCTGGGTGAGCCCTGTCACTTTCTTCTTGTCCTTTCTCAGGGTTAGTTTTTTCATTTCTTCAGAAGAGAAGGATTGTCTGGCAAGCCCATGTCTAAATTATTAAGCCACAGCTCTTTGTCAAACTGACCGTAGTTCACTGGTTCCCAGCTCCCATGTAAATCTAGTGTTATTTGTTAGCTACCCATGACTTTCTTTCATTTCCTGCATGTTCAAAAATATTCTTTCTTTCTTGATGACCCCACGTAGTCCAAGTTGACCTTGAGCCCAACTATGTAGCCAAGGATGAGCTTGAACTTCTGAACTCATCTGGCATCTGGAAGAGTAGGAAGGTATTTACAGGGGAAACATTGACCCCAGGGCTACCTGCTGAGGGCGTCTCTTGAGAGTTTTGTTCATTCTTGTTTCTTGTCCTTCCTTGTCAGGAGGGCTAAGTTGATAGGACTGGGGAGCCGTGAAAGATCTTTCTAGTTGCTTACCCAAGGAAGGGTAATGGGGCCTCGATTTTGTCTTCTTCCTGACAAAATCAGGAATCCTGTCTTCAGATTTCACATCCTACTGTAGAAACTTCCCGGCTTTCCTTGCAGCTAAGACAAAGGCCTGGAGTCCCCTACTGTAGAAGCTTCCCAGCTTCCCTTGCAGCTAAGTCATGGCTTAGAGTTCAGTTGTGGCTGAAGAAACATACAAGAAAGTTTCCTGAGAGTGGATTATAGGAGGACACACTTGTTTTCTTGAAGCTAGTGCTGCTGTGTTTATGTGAAACACTGGAACCATGGCTGCAGTTTTGTGGCTATGGAAGAACAAACCTAAGGACCAGCCACCATCCAGAAGCTACAAAATAGAAACCTGCTCAGGACTAAGGCCCTTGATACCATTAAGAAGAAAAATACCATATGAGTGTACGTGTGTGTGTGTGTGTGTGTGTTGGGAGGGCATACATATACTCCATGGTACACGTGTGGAGGTCAGAGGACACCCTCAGGTGATGTTTCTCATCTATGACACCAGGCTAACTGGCCTTCCAGCTTCTGGGAGTCCTCCTGTCTGTGTGCTACCTAGTCTGGTTCTCGATGCCATTTTAGAGGCACTAAAAACAACCTTGCTCTTTGTTTCTGTGGTTCCAACCAGAGCTGGGATTGCAATGGGGGCTGGGACATTGTGCTGGGGGGGGGAGCACTTCCAGCAGACAGAGGAATACGAAGGACTGTCCTAGCATATCCATTTACCTCCATGATAGCTTAAAAGCACTTTCATATGAAATGGGACATGGATAGTGGCACTGAAAATAAAATCCAGGAGACAAAATGGGCTACTTAGAACGGCTTCTGGGCAAGGGTTGGAGGGTCTCAGGATATTACAGGATGTAAGCAATATAGTATTTCTCTGTGGAACACAGCCATGAGACAACTTGAATTAAATCAAGTAAGACACATGAAGGGGCTGTGTCTGCTGGGATTACTGAAGGGGCACTAAACAGAAAGGATAAGGCAAAATGGAATGTCAGGACTCTGGAAGTGTTAGAGAGAGGGACATTCAAGGCTGGCAAGATGGCTCAGCTAGTAAGGTGCTTGCCACGCACACTGGAAAATCGGATCCCAGACATTACATGAAGGTAGAAGGAGAGAGCAAACATCACAAATTTGTTCTCTGACAACTTCAACACACACACACACACTCATACACACACACTAATACACACACACTAATACACACACACTCACACACACACACTCACACACACACTCACACACACATACACACACATACACACACACTCACACACACATACACACACACTCATACACACACACTCATACACACACACTCACACACACACATACACACTCATACACACACACACACACAACACACTCACACACACATACACACACTCACACACACATACACACACATACACACACACTCACACACACTCATACACACACACTCACACACACACATACACACACATACACACATACACACACACACACTCATACACACACACTCATACACACACACACACCCATACACACACTCATACACACACACGCACACACACACTCATACACACAAATAAATGAATAAATGTTAAGAAAGAAAACCACAAACAGAGAAGGCTATTCAAGTGGCCTGGCCTTGTCCCTCCTCTTCTTCCTCCTCATCCTTCTTGTAACTTCCCACCCCCTATTCTCTTCATTTGAGGGCCTTCTTGACCCTCTTGAGATTACAGGCATGCACCACCATATTTTTTTTTCAGAAAGTTAAAATATGATTATATAATTTCCCTTCTCTTCCCTCCCTCCAATTCCTCTCATGTCCTCACTCTCCAATCCACGGCCTTAAAAAAAATGTTACTGTTGGGGCTGGGGAGGTGGCTCAGCAATTAGACCACTGGCTGTCCTAGCAGAGGACTCAGCTTTGATTCTCAGTACCCACATGGTGGCTCACAACCATCTGTAACTCCAGTTCCAGGAGATCTGGTGCCTTCTCTGATCAGCAAGGACATCAGGCACACACATGAAGTAATACACACATGCACGCAGAATACACATACAAATAATTTACAAATTTAAAAATCTGTTACTGTTACATATATTACACATACTCTAACTATACTGGCTGAGTCTGTTTCGTGTTGCTTGTGTGTTTATTATCTCAGCGCTGACCTCCTAACATTGGATGACCAATTAAGGGGCTCGTCCTTGAGGAAAGCAAATTCTCCCACTTTCAGCATCTCTTAGTTGCCTCCAGTTCCTTGTCTAGGGATGGGAGCCCATGAAAATTCTCCTTTCTGTGTTGGATGCCTATTAGTGTTGTCCTTGTTTATATCTTGTTTAGACAGCCATATTGTTGAGGTATCATGGGTGAAGATGTCCTGCCATTTCTATGAGATACAATCTCACACCCCATTTCCTGGTTCTCTGGCTCTTGCAGTCTTTCTACCCCATCTTTTATGACATTCCTGAGCCTTGGGTTTAGGGGTTCTGCTGTAGCTGTATCGGTTGGGGCTGGGAAACTCACGATCAGATTTTTCTTCATTTTGGTCAGTTGGATTTTCTGTAATGGCCTCCGTCTGTTGCAGTGTTGTGGTGGATATTGGGAGCTACTCTTACCTGTGGGTATAAGGATAAGTACTTAGAATGCAGTTAGGAATGATGCTGTTTTAGGAAAGTGGTGGTAGAAGGCTCTCTTTTAGGATTCATGGCCTCACTAGCCCTGGTACTTGGCTAGGTTTCCAGCACCAGGCATGAGTTCCCTCCTGTTGAGTGGGCGGGCCTTAAATCCAGTTAGAAAGCTGTTGATTACTGCCAAGATTGTACCTTTCCGAATATCTTGCCATTGTGGTTTATAAATGTCACACCTGGGGGTAGGGCTAGTTGTTGCTTCTCTCCCTGGGCAATTTGCATAGCATCTCCTGTGACTATGAAAGCTATTTCTCCAGCTTTCAGGTTAGCTCCAGCTCAGATCCCCCCAGTATTGCCATACTCCGTTTTTTGCTATGCAGGGGATTGAACCCAGGGCTTTGTGCATTCTAGGAGAGTGCTCTGTCAGCCTAGCTGTATCCCCAGCCCCTGAGGTGGTTTTAGATGCAGTTTCGCTGTTTCTCCGGTCTGGTTCTGCCAGCTTTCTGGGTCCTATCCTATGTCCTGTTACTGAACTCCTGGTGTTGTACTGTATTTGTGAAGAATAATGGTTTCCCCTTCTTTAGACAATGAACGAGTTCTGGACCTCCACGTTTCTTGGGTGATTTAGCCTTTGTTTCAATTCAACTGGAGTCCCCACTATGAATGAAAGCAGGACTCAGCCAAGAGTTGAGACAGACTGTAAATACCTGCAGGGAAAGTACTTCAGCATTTCCGATGGAAAGGATGCAGTAAGCTTAGCATGCAAGGGCTCTGCTTCAAAGCCAGATCCCAGCTTTTCTTCCCACTTCTCAGGCAAGGTCAGCACAAAGGATCCCCTGTTCCCAGCAGCATTCACGTCACCACTTTATCTTGTTATCCGTGATGTCTTGCCAATCACACTGAGAATTGCACACAAGAATAACCCAACCAGCTTTGCCTCCTCAACAGCAACGAATAGAAAGAAAAGGCCATCTTTCCAAGACAGGCTTCTCTATTCTGTCTTTATTTTCACTGGAGGCTTTAACTTGACACTCAGTCTTTGGGGAACCCCGGGAGTCCAAGCTGATGAAGAGTCGAGTTAATTTTCTCTTCCATGGCTCAGCCTCACATGAATTCTTTTCTTTGTTTTAAGGCAGGAGTTTTGGAAAGGCATTGGACTATGGATGCGTGCTGTGGGATTTCTTCGTGGGAGTGCTGAGGATATGACTCAGTGATTGGCTAGCTTATACGAAGCCTGAGTTAACTGGTCACAGTGATGCAAGGCCGTGTTTCCAGCGCTTGGAAGGTGGAAGTGGAAAGGATCAGAGGTTCAAGGTCATTCACAGTGAGTTTGAGGATAGCCTGAGCTACATGAGGCCCTGTCCTAAAAAAAAAAGTCTTCTTTATGAGGTTACAAACCCATACACTATGACAAAAATTTGGCCTTTGGGCCCACCAATGGTGAAGGTGGCATGCTGACAGTTGGAGGGCGGGAGGGTGGACATGCCTTACATTGTCTGTATTTTACAATCACTGGCTGTTCCTCTGGAAAGATTTTTTTGGTGCTAGCTTACTCCTTAGACTCAGCCTTCCTAGTGATTCTGTTTCAGCCCCCAAGGAGAGACCCCGCTTCTTTATCTACTTCTTAAGTCTGCCAATAAACTCTGGGCCTTGACCTTGCATCAATGTCAAACATGCAACAGGGGTTTTTTTTTCTTAATGGAGGAAGAGTTGAGTGCAGTGGTGTAGTTAGTGTACACTTTTGGCCCTGGGATAATAACATCCCATCAGCTCCTCATGAAGAGAAGATGTATCCAATGAGCTCAGGATGGACATTGCTGGACTCACTTGGTTGGTGGTGTAATTATTATCTTTGGTGGTCTGGAGATTGAATACGGCTTCCCTTTCCACCACGGTGGTTCTTCTCTTAACCGCTTTATCTTCCTCGGCTGCCTCAGTGAGTCACAAGGTTTGGACATCTAACATTTACTCGGCACTTTGTATCGTGTTTGTCACAGAGGTGACACTGGACCCTGTGTGTGTGTGTGGTAGTTACTCTTTTTGTTGTCCTGAAATATCTGACAAAGACCACTTTAGAAAGGATTTATGTTGGGTGCATAGTTGAAGGGTGCAGTCCATCGCTGTGGGAGGCAGATGGTCACATCTGCAGTCAGGAAGCAGACAGGGATGAACGGTGATGTGCACATTTCCTCCTTCGGTTTGGTCCAGGACCCAGCCTGCGCAATGGTACTGCCCACAAACAGGGTGGGTGCTCCCTCCTCAGTTAACCCAATGGGAAAAACTCCTTGCCGGGCATGCCCAGAACCTAGTCTCTTGGGTAACTCTCGATCCAGTCAGGTTGACAGGTTTATTGTCTGAAGGGAACTAATGTGAATACACCCTAAGCCGGACAAAACATGACACGTGCAAGTCAGTTTGGTGAGGATGGAAAATGGCTAGCTTCCCCTCTGACCTACAACCCAGACACTGAAAGAGAGATCTGGGGAGAGGACTCATTGGGTAAGGTTGCCCGATGAAAGACAGAGGAGCAGAGTTCAAAGCCTCAGCGCTTACTAAAATCCTTGCCATTGCCCTGTGTACCTTTAATTCCAAAGTCATGGTGGTGGACAACGGAGGGTTACTGGAGCTTGCTGGCCACCAGTTCAGCGAGAGACCCTGTCTTGAGGGAATGTGATAGAGAGTGGCACCTAATATCCTTTTCTGGTTTCCAAATATGCTCGGGTGTTCATATGCCACACACATATGTAAGCATACACTACAGATCGCAAATGTATAAGCGCACGCATGCACGCACGCGCACACACACACACATACATGCACACACATAGGGGAAAAGTGACATACTTCTATACCATAACCCTCAGAACCACATACATAATTGAACAGAAGTCTCATGGAACAACACTAACCCTGCCTACATGAAATTCTCTGTGTTGTGTGTTTTCCTGAAAATGCGGTTCTAGCCCATTATGCTGACTTCCTGACCTCCTAATGGCTCCGGTCTGAAAATCCCTGGACTAGCTGTTCCCTCGGGGGCTTTCAGCCTGAGACTTTCTGTAATTTTAAAGCCATGGGGTCTGTATGGGTTTTAAAAAGGGATAATTAATCTCCTGGTGATATAGCTAAACAAAATCAAATAATAAAAACCCACCACGTATGTGACTGGCTCCCACGCCCGTGTTCTGGAATGCAAAGGCGTGTTTTGATGGAGCAGAAGAGGCCGGCTGTTGGGATTCACTCACTAGTGAGGCTGTCTCTTCTTTGCAGGAAGAGAAAAGAGGATCTTGTCATTGACGTTCACTCCTGAGTATTGGAGATCTGGAAAGAATCCACACTACTCAGGAGGAAAAAGCCTCAACCAAACAAAACCCCCAGCCCAGCTTGTTTTAATCTCTAAATAGTTAGAGAGTCCTGTGAATGAGGGGGTCTGGAGCAGGGACTTCCCTGGCTATGTAAATGTTTGTTTTTTCCTAATGTGTTGGTCTCTTTGCTTGAATGCACAGGAGATAGCCATCTAGAAACAAAATCCCCAGGAGAAACTTAAAACAAGGAGAGAAACAGAGCCCACCCACCCCCAAGCAAAACAGCAGCCCCTGACCTCCCATCCCGCATCCATCCTCAGGCCGCCCTCCAGTTTCCTTGTGTAGAGGAGCCCGGCAGGCCCTGCCGAGTCAACTGGAAGACATCTATCTTCACCTCCAAACTCTCCCTTACGCTTTGACTTCTGGAATTCTCCATGACTTGCTGAGATGGCTCTTGGAGTTCAAGCTTTATAAAAAGTGAAGCTAGGCTCCTCTTCTCCTCCATCCACAGGGAAGGAGATGGCCCCCGGGGAAAATGTCAGACGGAAGGAAGACAGTTAGCTGCAGTTTCTTAAAGAAGCCAAGATTGCCTTTTTTCCTTTCCCATCTGTCACTTGCCTTTGATTTTTGGATAAACACACAGAACTCAAAGTCCACCAGCTGGGTGATTTCTGAGCCCCTTATGCCTTAGTAGAAGCAAAGGACCAGGCCCAGAGCTACAAATCTATAATCCCAGTGCTTAGAAGGTAGAGAGGTAGGAGGGCCAGGAACTCAAGGGCAGCCTGGGCTACAAAAGCAACTTGGAGGCCAGCCTGGGCTACATGTGACTTTGTCTCAAAAAAAAAAAAAAAAAAAGAAAGAAAGAAAGAAAGCAGCAAAAATACAGGATGAAAATTAATTATAGCATAAAATGTTGGGAAACTTTCAGTGAGTTGCAAAAACAAACAAACACAACAGCCAGTGTTACCGCGCCTATATTCACTATCTCAGAAGAAGGCCAAAGAACTTTAAAATGTAAAGAAGATGCTAAGAAAGACATGGTCCCCAGGGCTCTGAACCAGCATGGAGAGGCTGGTCACACATTCTTGCTGGCTCAACCACCACACATTCCTGTTTTGTTTTGGGTTTTTTGTTTTGTTTTTAAGTGGGGGGGGGGGCTGTCAAGGCCTTGGGGATGGAGGTGCCTCCCCTGCCGGGTAACCAATAGTTAAACAGGTCAGTGGGAAAGTCTTTGGGGGCCACCTGGTACCTAAGGAGGGGTGTGGCTATACAGCCATTCTTATCTGACCACAGCTTCAAGCCCTCCTCAAAACTTCAGCTTCTGATCCCAGAGCTCTCCTCAAGGTAAGGAAACGGCAGTTTGCTGGAATACAATGGTCTTTTTTAAGGCAGCTCAGATGTTTATCTTATCCCAATATTTACACTATTGAGCAGGACTTAGGTGTATTTTTCTTTTCCTTTGGGCACTGAAGTTTCACTGTCTTAGGTTGACTATCAACTTTTAAGTGAAAATGAAGGGGAAAAAAAACTCATTCTTTGACCCAGGAGAGGAAAAGGTGCTGGTAAAATCTAGCCTGGAGTCCTCTCTGCCTACAAGCCTGGGAACAGAGAACCCCAGGAGAAAGAAAGCTCAGGGGAACTGCGGCGGTAGGAACGCTGGAATGTTCTAGGGTCTGACTTGCTCTTAGCACAGAGCAACTGTTGATGGAGCCTGTGTTCCTGGAGCTTAGACCCCAGGTGGCCCTGGGTCTGGCCACCCTTCCTATCGGAAACTAAGTTAATCCCTAATACCATTTATGTTTTTCCAGTTGGCTTAAATTAGCCCCAGGAAATAGGCTCTATGATAACAGCATGTTGCAATAGGGAAGGACAATGGCCAGTTGGCTCTGGGGGTGAAGGGATTGGCTTCAGCTATTGTATCTCATTTTAGACTGGCAAATTAAATTTACAGCATCTCCCAGGCCCCCACACACACACTTAAAGAATTTCTTCAGATAAGACAAAGACCACAAGCATACCCAAAAGTCTTGAGGGTTCTTCCTTAACTGTGGCTGTCAAACCACTCAGGTACGCCTCTCAACAGTCCATCAAGATGGTTTTGCAGATGGTGAAACTGAGGCACAATGAAATCAGGCATTCTAGCAGAGCTGGGGTTGCAGGTCTGTCGGGTCCACTCCGAAGCCTGTATTCTCAGCACTGCACGCTCAGTGCAGGAGGCAGTCACGTTGTGGGTCTTGTTGACTATCAGCATTCGGTCAAGTTCAACACAGAAGATGCATCAGGTGACATCAGGTTCTCTTACGTTTTGAACTTTGGCTCCAGCATGTGTGCTTTGTGTGGAATGACCCAAACTCTTTATATTTCTAAGACTGTGTGTGCTCAAGCTTGTGTGTGCACACGTGTGCATTCGTGTGTATGTGTGTGTGCATGTGTGTGCATGCATGTATGTGTGTGTGTGGTTTGCCAGAGTCAAAAATTTTGAGTGCTGTTCCTCAGAAACTATCTTCCTTGATTTTGGGACTGGGTCTCTCCTGTCCATGTAGGTGAGGGTGGATGGCCAATGAGCCCGCCTGTCTCAGCCTTTCCAGCCCCAGGATTACGCACCCCGCCATGCCTGGCTTTTGTGTGGGTCCTGGGGATGAACTCTGGTCCTTGTGCCTATGCAGTGATACTTTGCCCACTGAGCTATCACCTCAGTGTGAAGGGCTACTTCATTCAGAGCTTGTTAGTAACTGGGGGTGCTGAGCGCAGAAAGAAATGCCTGGACCTGTGCGGGCCACCAGCGTCTTTTCCTCTCCACCTCCTCCGTGGGGCCTGCAGCTGTGGGAAAGACAGTCACTGCTGCTGCCAGGTCACGGGGACGAGAATCGCACGGCAGGCCGGAAAGCAGAGCGCCTGCCTTGTATGCAGCGGGTCCTGAGTTTGATGGGGCTGGAGAGATGGCTCAGTCAGCACAAAGCTTGCCTCGTTGTAAGCACAAGGGTCTGAGTTCAAGCCTGAGGACCCCCACTTGAAAATAAAAAAAGCCAGGTGTGGTACATTCTTGTAATCCCTGCACCAGAGGAGAGGAAACAAGCGGAGGCTGGGGGCTCAGTAGTTTCAGGACAGCGAGACAGTTGTTCATCCTGAAATTAGCCAGAGACAAACAAGCAAACAGTTCCACCATTTTGGCCAAGTTTAAGAAAGCTTTTTATTAAATCTTAAATACTGACCACGCTGGAATTTGGTCAGGACCATCACCTGGAAATTCTCCAGGGACTGTGAGACATGTGTTGGCTTGATAATATTTAAACAAAATAAAATAGGAAGAAGTTTTGTCTCTACTGAACACATTTAGGATACTGAATAACAGAACAGAAGAATATTTTACAGTGGTCCTTAACCTCCCTGACGCTGCGACCCTTTAATGCAGTTCCTTATGATGTGGTGACCCCCCCACAACCATAAAACTATTTTCGTCGCTACTTTATACGTGTGATTGTGCTACTGTTATGAATGGTAATGTGAATATCTTTTGGAGGTAGGGGTTTGCCAGCAGCGTTGTGATCTGCAGGTTGAGAACAGCTGGTCTATGGGCAGGGGTAAAAGACACATGTAAATGCCACACCATTCTACAGAAGAAACTTCTCCTCCCGTCCTGCCATCCTTCCTCCCTCCCTCCCTTCCTTCCATCCTTCCTCCCTCCCTCCTTCCTTCCTTCCTTCCTTCCTTCCTTCCTTCCTTCTTCCTCTTCCTCCTCTCTCCTCTCCTCCCTTCCTCCCTCCCTCCCTCCCTCTCTCCCTTTCTTCCTAGTTCACCTTAACTGTAATCAGCACATCTTAGCGTCACCTGAGAAGAGAATCTCAGTTGAAAAATTGCTCAGATCAGGCCCACCAGTGGGCGTGCCTGTGGGGCATGTCTCCATTGTTAATTGAGTTAGGAGGGCATCACCACTTCCTAGGCAGTGGGTCCCAAACCCTGTGAAAAAGCAGGGGGAACCTGAGCCTGGGAGCCAGCCAGCAAGCAGCATTCCTCCTTGGGTTCAGCTCAGGCTCAAGCCTTGAATTCCTGCCCTACCTTCCCTCCGGGAAGGACTGTAAGCTGAAACAGACCCTGTCCGCTCCTAAGCTGGTTTTGTCACAGCAAGAAAATGAAGCTAGGACGTGGGCTTTTCAACATGGCTCAGGCTGGCCTTGAGTTCTGCATCCTCCTGCCTCTTCCTCCCAGTCCTGTGAGCGCCACCACACCTGTTTCATGTGACTCTGGGCACAGAACGCTCGGCTTCACTCATGCTAGGCAAGCATTGTGCCGACGGAGCCACATCTCTACCCCACACTTTATCTGTTCTGAAAGGAGTGTTAGTGCATTCAGGACTCTTCATCCTCAAAGAAACAAACCGTTTACCTGTACGCAGCCATTCCCCAGCCTCCCCGCTGCCATGTTCTTCTCCCAGTCCCAGAAACCATCAACGGACTGTCCACCCCCATGGGTTTGCTTAGTCTGGACATTTTTTTTTAAATAAACAGAATCATACTTGTGTCTGTTGTCTTCCATTTATCAGAGTCCTTTCAAGGTTCATCCACGTAGTAGCGTCTGTAGCACGCCATTCCTCTCTGGAGCTGAATAGCGTTCCATTGTTAGTGGACGTAACCCATTCTGTTTGTCCATCTGTTGAGAGATCTTGGGTATTTCATTACTCTTTAGAAGTAGATGCTCTTGTGTTGTGTGTTGCTTTCAGCTACCGGACAAATTCTTTTTTGTGATGAGGTAGAATGCAGGCAATGAACGCTTGCCTGTGGATACGCAGGATACACCACCCCAGTACTCACAGAATTGCTGTATCTGTAATGTGGAGGTGGAAACAGTGGAAAAGCTGTATTTGTGGGAAGGGCTCTGTGGCTCACCTTTTCCTGTTCATAGTAGGTCATAAAGATTCCAATGGGAGGGGTGGTCCCCTCCTACGGGGCAGGGAAGTAACCCTTATCACCAGAGTCTCGTAATAGGGGCTGCAATGGGCCTGAATAAATAAACCCCCAAGTCGATCTTATCTTACATCCCCCTCCTGTATCTTGATGACTCCCCCAGATCTATGCCCCTGGCTGCAGGTCCTCTGTTCTGCTGCTGCTTTAGAAACTTACACCCCCCGCCCTTTGGGTACAAACAGTATATAAAAAAAACATTTTCCTTTGGTCTCTATGGACCTCACTCCTTTGTGATTATCTTAACCGTAAAACTTAAAAATAATCGTATACTACTTTCTCTTACTGTTTTGTCTCTTGTTAATTTGGCTCTTAGATTCCGTCAAGGATCAAAAGGGTGGGACTAGATGGGGTCTCTCTCTGCTCTCTCTCTCTCCTCTCTCCTCTCTCTTTCTCTCTCTCTATATATGTATGTATGTATGTATATAATCAACATTCTATACAACAATAAAAATAAAACATAATATCTTTTCCTATTGTGGTTTTTGAGATGGCCTTATATAGTGCATCCTGGTCTCAAGCTTGATGTGGGGTGGAGGAGGGCCTTGGTCCTGATCTTGGGATTCAGTCTGTCACCTGCCCACTCTATGCAGTGCCGGGAATGGAACTCAGGGCTTCATAGGTGCCAGGCAAGCTTCCTACCAGCCGAGCCCCTAGTAGCATAAATTTGAGTTCCCATGACAAACTGAGAAAGTACCGATTCATCAGACGAAACCGGTCCTAAGCCTCCCCTGTGTTCCTGAGCCCCACTCAGAATCTGTCAAGAGACTCAAACATCTCAAACGTCAACACTTGATCCCTGGCTCACCAGCATCAGCCGCCCTTCCTCTGGAGAAGCAGGAATGAGAACGGAGAGTAGGAGACGACTCTCTCTCCCCAAGTTTGTTTCTCTCATTAAAACGGTGGATGGGTTTCAATTAAAATGAGCTCATGGGCTGTTGGAGGCTTGGGCTGCATGGGGGAGGGTGAGTCACTGGTGCTCCTGTGAATGCCCAAAGCGGTGGTTTGGCTTTAGGCTCTGGGCTCTGCTTGCATGGGGGCGGGGGTCTGAGAGTGGGCAGCAGGAGGTGTCATTGAAAATGAATGTTCTCTGTGTGTGATCCAGATCATCCTCCTGCTTCCACCCTCCCTCAACGCTGGCACTCAGGGAAAAGAACCACAGGGGAACAATGGAGGGCGCACCTCCAGACTGAAGACGGTGATGCTTTTGGAGGCTGCAGCTTCTTGAACTGGTCTCTGCGGTGGGAAGTGAGGCTGAGATCAAAAGGCACGCGGGCCGGCAGTGTCGGTACAGTTATTAGACCAGTCATGCAGCCTGGTCAATAGTTTTGGCATCCAGCTGTGGCTGAGCTGGCCAGCAGAGAGAGAGAGCTCTGCCAGGTTGTTCTCGGTTGCCTGGAATAGTAGCCCTACTGTCTCTGGAACATTCAAGGAGAGCCAGGGGGTGCTGGGCTCACCTCTGAAAAAAAAAAAAAGGAAAAGTTGATGGAACCATAGTCTGAAATCAACTCAAGATCTGCAAGACTGAGTCAAGTCCTTGTGGCTTTTCAGCGTAGCACTGTGACCACGCAGTTCTCTGGTGGGGTTACTCATGGTTGGAACATGGAATGTAGAGTTCGAGGCTGACCCCAGTAGTTACATCAGTGCTGGGCTCTGATGTTCTTGAGACAGTCCTGCTGGATCTCAGACCCTCTGAGTGTCCACAACCTACTCAGGGTTAGGCTGGTTGCTTAGATTGGAACCTTCTGGCAAATATGATTTTCTAAACAGACACCCGTGTGCCCCCCCCCCACCTTTGGCTATCAGGTTGCTGAGGCAATGGACCCTAAGGAATTGGAATTTCCCCAGGAGTCTCATGCTGGGAAAAGAGGCCAAAAGCCTACTGTCAGCCAGATGAGGAGCTTGTCTCCCCGGAGGATTTCACACAGTGCTGACAACTTGTCAGGATACTTTGCAAGTGGGACTGGAGCCCAGACAGTGATGGGTCAGTGATGGGTGGGACCACATTTTGGTCAAGACCGCTTAGTTATGCATGTTTCTTGACCTCTGTTTAAACATAAACCTCTCTTCAGGACCCTGAAGATAGACTGGGGGTGGGGGGGAGTGTTACTGGGTCTGCTTATTCTTTCCAGTATGGCCACAATGAATAAATCTTTCTCTGCTTTTGTTCTTTGTTAATTGGCATATTTGAGTAGAGGACACTTAGTCCAGCTTGCTGGGGCTCCCAAGGCCCAGGGTGTGACCCTGAAAACTCAAGGAATAGGATTTCTAACCAAACGGGGAGGCATTAGAACTTGTGCTCCTCTGAGGTTTGAGCTACAAACGACCTTTGGAGTTTATGGAAAGTACATCGAGTGGAGTAGAGACCATTAGAGTTAGCGCAAGTCCACATTCCTGAGGACCTGAGGGGAAGATGATTAATGGTCAGGCCTGGGGTCAAGTGCACAGAGCCTGGACTGGGAGGGCAGCAGTTAGGTATGGGAGAGAGGGCATGAGGGAAGAAAGAGGGAAAGGGGAGGGAGGAAGAGGGAGAGAGGGCAGCGGAAGGAGACAGAGGGACACTCAAACAGAGAAACAGAGGGGAGAGAGTGGACAGACACATATGCACGTGCAGAAACACATCGAGGGGAGAGAGGAGGCGACAGACCGGCACACACCTACAGAGAAGAGAGTATATTATTATATACATACATGCATGTGTGTATCTGTGTGCATACACGTGTGTATGTATGTGTGTCTGTGTGCATGTGTATCTGTGTTTATATGTGTATACATGTGCCTGTGTGCTAGGTGTGCTTAGACATTTGGAGCCATCGGTCTATGCTCCTCCCACCACCACACTTGCTTCGGTGCCCTGTGCACCTAGAGGCTGATAGGTGCGCGATTACTCTGGCCTGCTTTTTTGGGCTGCTTGTGAATTTGTACCTCTTCGAGGAGCTGCTGTTCTTGAAGGGCTGTTTGGGACGGAGCCTCTAAGGTTGCATTGTGAACTTTCAAAGGCACTAAAATTAATGGAGCAGAGAAATCTACTGAGAGGCAAGAAGAATTACCAAGGCCTTAATAATGAATGTGTGTCAACAGCACTCAGGAAAGATTTTCTCCTTCAAGCCTCTGACTTTCTAGTTCCTACCTCTAGCCCCCAAGTGCAGATACCTTCAGGAGGCTGTAAATCCAAAGGCAGCTTACGGAATTCAATCGCATCTTTAGCTGCCGTGGACTCCGGTGGAATTTGAGATGAGGCAGGAGGGAGGGCGTTGGGGGGTCACTTTGTGTTGTGAAAGTTTCAGGAAGCTGAAGAACTTGGGGATTAGAGGCGGCTGTGCTGAGTCAGGGATGGCTGTGGTGGATGATCAGGACAGGATGTCATTGTCCTCAGGTGTTCACCAGCATGCCCCGTGCTCCTAGACACACACACATTCTTCAAGCTCCTCGTGTAAGACGAGCGAGCGAAGGCTGGGGGCGAGGCCCAGCGGGCAGAGCTCCTGCTTTCCATGCAGGAGGCCCCTGTGTTCAGTCTTCAGCAACAGGGAGTGGAGGCAGGAGGATTACAAGTTCAAGGTCGCCTTTGCTTGAGTGCTGAGAGTTTGAGGCCTGCCTAGACTGCATGAGACTTTCCCTCAAGAACAAAACAACACAACAGAAACAAAACAAACAAAAAAACCCCTAACACTGGGCAGCAATTTTGTCTAACCTGGGGCCATCTTCCTGGAGCTAATGGCGTGGCCTCCTCAGACTGGAGGCTCGGGTGGAGTTCAAGACCAAGCGGACCTTAGAGGTTTCGTGGCCTTCTGTCCTCATTAACACATGGGATTGCATTAACACACGGACCTCAGGGATTTATCTGTCCTATGAAGACCATTTGACACACGTTGTGTGTATGTACATATGTGTGTGTGGGTACAAGCTGTATGCCATCATATGTGTGTGCAGGTCAGAGGAGAAGTCAGATGTTTGATCCTTGCTTTGCACCTTATACGAGATGAGGTCTTTCATGTCTCCCACCCCAGGCAGCTGCTCCTCAAGCTTCCGGTCTCTCCTGTGTTCCCTTCCACCTTATCACAGACCATAGACTCCATCTTGTGTACATGCCGGTTCTTAGGATCTGAGCTTAAGCCCTCATGCCTGCCTGGCAAGTACTTTTTACCCACCGACCCAGCCATCTCCCTTATCCCTCTTAATCAACTTTATGTAGTTACTGGTTGGCACACATGCATATAGGTCAGAAAACAACTTTCAGAAGCCGAGTCTCGGTCAGGATACCGGGCTTGGCTGCAAGCGCCTTTATCCACTGAGGCATCTCCCTAAGCCCTATTAATGAATCATTAGGCATGATGTTTGGAGTCATCTTCCTGCTCAAGAGTAATCCTCAAGTTCACAGAAAAGAATCACGACCCTCAAATTCTCCCTCCCTCCCCTCTCCCCCAGCTTTCCAGCACGGCTTTGTGCTGGGGGATGGGCTGAGGTGCCCTGTGTCAGCCTTGGCTCTTTGCTTTGTCCTCTATATAACCCAGTTTTCCCAGGGTTCTACAGCTCCCGTTCACTAAGGACACAGCATTTCCCTGCAAGACATGTTCTGAAACCACCAACAGCCCTTTCAGTCTTTGGGAACCCTATTTAAACAAATTTGCATTAATAGCTCTTGGGGCCTCCTCATTTACATATGTGTTTGAAAGGGCAGTAGCTTGAGGAATGTGATTTGGGGGGGAAAAACCCAATGGTGAATGCCTTGGCATGGTATGCTCTGTGGACATGCCTGAGACTGTTCAAAAGTAGAAATTTAACTTTCAGTACTTTCAGTAACTCTGTTCATGTGCAGCTAAGAAGTCCCGGGAAAGAATACAGGCTGTGATTTTTTTTCCCCTTACCTTCTCAGCTACAATAGAGAATGTTTTTATTGACCTATGATTGTTCTAGAAGAGAGAGAGAGAGAGAGAGAGAGAGAGAGAGAGAGAGAGAGAGAGAGAGAGAGAGAGAGGACATTTATTATTGGGGGGGGGAGGTAAGGGAGACTTAGAGTGTTATGATGAAGTGTGTTCTAAGAAACCCAAAGTGTTCTGATCCCCCATTGGATCCAGTCTGCTGATAGGATTGTACAGGCAAGCCTGTGCAAGCTTTTAATCTTGGAAAAAAAAAAAAAAAAAAGTAGGCCTGAGGGTCCAAACACAGGTTTTAAAAGAACAAATGGGGAGTTGTGGGTGCTTCAGTGGGTAAGGGCTTGCCACCCAAGTGTGAGAGTTCAAGTTTGGGCTCCCAGAACCTATATAAAAGCTGGAGGCCAAGACAAGAGAATTCCAGAAAGCTTGCAGCCCAGCTAGCCTGCTATGGGTCAGGAATAAGAAAGAAATCCCATCCCAAATTATGTATAAGTTAAGGATTGACACCTGAGGTTATCTTCAGACCTCCACATGCCATGACATGAGAGTGCCCACACGCGAACGCACAAATATCTTTCTCTCACACACACAAAGATAAAACCCCCAGTGATGTTTTATATTATTTAGGTAGCAGGCTGGGTCTGTGGCACTTGTGAGCCTTACAAGTATGAATATATTCTTTATTTTACGTCAGGGATTCCGGGGTAATTATTGATTAAGTTGAGCTTATTCCAAGTAACTTACTCATTAATTATTGTTATCGCACGTGTATATTATTATTGAGAGAATGAGAGTGAGAATATATGTACAGGCCATGGCGTATGTGTGATGTGTGGAGGTCAGAGGACAACTCTTGGGAATTGGGTCTTCCTTTTCTCCTTGATTTTTCCAGACAGGGTTTCTCTGCAGCTTTGGAGCCTGTCCTGTAATTCACTCCCTAGACCAGGCTGGTCTTGAACTCACAGAGATACACCTGCCTTTGCCTCCTGAGTGCTGGGATTTAAAGGTGTGTGCCACCACCGCCCAGCTCATTTATTTTAAGGTGTGTGTGTGTGTGTGTGTGTGTGTGTGTGTGTGTGTGTGTGTGTGCAGTGCTGTTGGAGGCTAAAAAAAGGTGTCAGATCCCCTGGAACTAGAGTTTCAGGTTGTTGTGAGCTACCTGACATGGGTCCTCTGGAAGAGCAGTAAGGGGTCTTAACCACTAAACCATCTCCCCAGCCCCAGATTAACCATCTTGAATTGTGACCAAGAGGGACCCTGGAGGATTTTCCCTATAAAATTCCTCAGTGTACTATTTATAAACAAGCCTGTGAGAGTGGTATGTGAGCTCCAGGGTGGGGCCCTGGCACTGTAAGTGCCAGAATGTGCTTAATATCTTCCATATTAACTTTAATCACTCAGACTTGAGTAAGAATAGTTTCTTTTCTAGAACTTTCTATGTCTGTATTTAGCTTCTCCTGAACTGCCCTGAAATTTCTCTTTAGCACCATCTTAGAATTCTGAACCTGTTCTAAAGATCTTGTCTTTGTCCGATTGAGGTGCTGTAACAAAATGCCACAGGCTGATAATTTATTTAAAAAATAAAACAAGGCTGGAGGTCCAAGGTCAAGTCCAATGGAAGCATCTTGGGTTTCTGAAGACAGCCATTTTTTAACCCACGGGTCTTTCAATATCTTCACATAAAAAAGAACAAAAGGGTCAAACGAGCCACTCAAAACCTCGCTCATAAAGGCGCATCCTACGTGTCTCCCGAGCCACGTTGTCTGCTGCAATTCCTGAGTAGACAGAGAAACGTAGAGGCAGGTTTTTGGATGCAGCTAGATTTAGTTTTATTCATCAGTCATCAATGAAATTTTTTTTTTTTAATTTCTGTGATCTCCAGGCTTATTTCCCAGAGCTGAAAGCAAGTCACCCCTGGAGAGACGTGGAGTCTACATAACCAGGTTGCAGGGACAGCGCCTCCCTCCCATCCCCCGACCCGTTCCCCGGCGGCTGGCATTCTAAACAGAGCATTTTCATCTTTTCTTTTTACATTGCTCTCCTGCGCGTTGCGCATGTGTGTATACGGATGATCTTTGCACACACGTGTGTGGATACATTTGCCTGTGTGTGTGTGCATGTGTGTGGAGGACTAACACCGGTGTCAGGGAATCATTCTTGGTGTCCCTTCCACCTTATTCATAGAGATGGGATCTCTCAAACCCAGGGCTTGCCAATAAGGCCAGTCTCCCTAGCCAGCCTGCTCTGGGAATCCCTTCCAGGCAGAATTACAGGCTGGCTGCCATACTCACCTGGCACACTTGTGGGCCAGGCACTTCAGTCCCTAGGCTATTCCCCAAGTTCCCATTTTCATCTTAAAATTGTAAAATTTCACGAGCAATTACATTCCGCCCATTAGCACCCAGGGTCACCATGAAGTGATCCCATCTTGCTGGCAAGGAACAGTTTGGTGCTTAGGTCAGACAACGGCTTCGCAGTGATGACCTTAAATAGCCTCTTTCCAGGTACTCAGTACCTTTGGCCAGTTTTATGACAGCAGTGACGACTGAGATTTACTGGGCACTTGCCACGTGCCAGGCCCTGTTCTAAGTGCTCAGCAAGTATTAATTCATTTAATCCTGTGTAACAGGATGAGGCAGGCAGGGTTATTCTTCCCAATTGCAGTTGGAACAGCAGGTCTGAAAAACATGGGGCTCTGCAGCCGGGGGGACCTGTGACATTGGGACTTAAACCCTCGTATGAATTGTCTAGCTGCCGAGCATCTGATGAAAGCAACTTTACTTTGGCTGACACTTGGAAGAAGAGCACGGTGGCAGGAGTGAAGTAACTGTCACAGTGCACCCACACTGGAGAAGCAGAGGCTCGGCTCACCTCCCTCTCCACACCTCTTAGTGTGTGTGTGTGTGTGTGTGTGTGTGTGTGTGGCTTACACATGCACGTATGTGAGTGTGTACACCAGCATCGGAAGTAACCTGCACTCGTTCTCTGCCTGTGTTTCTTGAGGCAGGTCCTGCACCGAACCTGGAGCTCTTGCCGACAGCCTGGCTGGCCCATGTGTTTTTCTGTGTTTCTCTGTGCTGGGGTTACAGACGCTGTCCAGCGCGTGCAGCTTTTACACGGCTGCCCAGGGCATAAACTCAGTTCCTTCCGTGTGCGTACAGCGAACACTTTTCCCACGGATCTGGCAACCGGGTCCCGTGCTTTCTACTCTTCACTCCAGAACTGCAGCTGCATAGAACAGTGCTGCCCACGCAGCCTGCCCCGCCCCCACCTCAGTTGGCTTAATCTGGGAACCCCTTCACTGACACGCTTATCTGCCGGGCGAACGCTAGTCTTGTCTTATCTGCCGGGCGACTCTGGATTCTGTCAAGTCGACAATACTAAACACTGCAGTCCAGAAATCAAGCACAGATTGTCTGCCGACATGAAATCTTATGGCCATGGCTTCTGTGTGCCTTCCTTGGGAAGCCCTGAGACCCAGGCTGGCCTCCCAAATGGAGCCACTAAGCATCCGCTAAGTATCCTAGACCCCGTGACTGGAGCAGGGCAAGAATGAAGTCTGGATGGAACAGGCTTGCGCTGGTGCTCTGATCCCGGGCGTAGAGACTCATGGAGGCTGCACAACCTTTCTAGTTATTTAAAGAGCAGGCCAGACAGGCCTGGTGGAAAGCCAGGATTCTCCTGTGCAAGCAACCTCAAGCACAAACAAGCCCTGCGCCTCAGTGGCCTTGCGGGGCTCCCAGCAGGCCTCATGTAAACAGGCTGGCTAGTAGGAGCTGGGGCTGGCTCAGAGGATCCTGGGGGCAGCCAGGGATGCTGAGGGGCAGGTGTTTGCCTCTGAGGGTGCAGTCATGTGGATCCAAGGACTGAGACTAATGTGAATGGAAAGCCTGGTGTTCAATTCCAATCAACCCAACTGTCCATTACCAGAGCATCCCTGGCTGCCTGCCCCAGACTCATCAATTCCAATACGTAGAGAGAGAAGAGCAGGGTGTGAATCCCAGTCGGAACTCACTCTCTTTTGAGCAGGCAGAGTCAGGGCAAGGCTTGGGAAATCACACTTTCTGGGGAGTGAGCCTTCTAGGAACTGGCCAGGATCAGGAGGTTTGGGGGGCAAACCTGGTGGGGGGGGGAGGGGGACAGGAACCATACGATCTGACCCTAGGTTCTTAGAAATCTCTTCCCACTGCCCCTGGTTACAGCCACATAGGAATCGGTTGAAAGCCAGAGGTGTTAAGGGACTTGTCCAAGGGCTATAGTGCATCTGCTCCTCCTAATCTAATTCCAATCCTCGCCCCCTCCCCACACACACCTGACTGCTTTTCTAGTCCATCGCTTTAGATCCATGTTACACATGATACCCTGTCTCCAAGAGTCATGGAGGTAAACTAGTCACACAACCTTGGTACCCTGTGAAGACTCTAAAGGCTTCC
The DNA here is from genome assembly GCA_030556225.1 of Cricetiscus sungorus. Lineage (NCBI taxonomy): Eukaryota > Metazoa > Chordata > Mammalia > Rodentia > Cricetidae > Cricetiscus > Cricetiscus sungorus. The sequence goes on along the minus strand of JANBXA010000367.1, from coordinate 11,539,917 downwards.
CTGAAGCACAGTAAAAGGGGATGTTGTAGACTATTACTTTAAGATGTGTTACATTAGTTTATGCTGTAAAACGTTTGTTTTAATGATGCAAAGATGTGTTGCATTTTTTAAATTCTTATTTTATGTGCATCGGTGCCTTGCCGGCATGTATGTCTGTGTGAGGGTGTCAGATCTTGGAGTTACAGACAGTTGTTAGCTGCCATGTGGGTGCTGGGAATTGAACCTGTGTCCTCTGGATGAGCAGTCAGTTCTCTTAACTGCTGAGCCATGTCTGCATTCGTTTGTGCTGCACTTGTTTAACTCTGTGAGGCTGTGTTACTTTGCCTGTCTAAAACACCTGATCGGTCTAATAAAGAGCTGAATGGTCAATAGCGAGGCAGGAGAAAGGATAGGCAGAGAGAATGAATGGGAGGAGAAATCTGGGAATAATAGATCAAGGAGGAGCAAGAAAAGGAAGAGGACATCAGGGGCCAGATATACAACCTCCTACAGAGTAAGACGTAAAACAGGGTGTTCAAAAACAGAGAAAGGTAAAGCCCACAGGCAAAAGATAAACTGGCTAATTTAAGAAAAGCTGGGAAGAAGCAAGCCGAGCTAAGGCTGAACATTGCTAAACGATAATAAGCCTCCATGTACTTATTTGGGAACTAGGTGGCAGGCCCCCGAAAGAGTAAAGAGTGATAAAAGAAAACTACAGGGGAAGCTGGGATAGGCTGTGGCACAGACACTTGGGCTTCCTTACAGGGACAAAGTGACAGGTCACGAATTGTCAGTGTTTTGTCTTACCCTCTGCTCCTACGAATTGTTAAGGAGCCTTCACCTTCGCTATTCTCCACACTGAAAAACCCTCTTCTGGGGTTGGGGACATGGCTGCACTGGCAGATGTGTGCCTAGCATGCACAAAGCCATGATACCTGTCCCTAGCACATGAAAACTGGATATAGTAATGCCATGGCAACCTTGCTCCTAGGAGGCAGAGCAGGGGGATCAGAAGTTCAAGACAACCAGGGGGATCAGAAGTTCAAGACCAGCATTATCAGCTATAAAGTGTGTCTGAGGCTAGCTGGGCTGTGTAGCCCCATCTCAAAATGAATAAAATAAAAAAGAAGACATCCCCACTCCTCAAAAACCCCATCAAACCTTCTTCTGGACTTTTTATTAGCATTGACAGAAGGTGACTCTGGGTAATAAAGGGCAAACCTTGGGTGCCCCTCTCACTCACTGAGTCATCTTGCCAGCCTCAGCCAGTTAGTTTGAGTTCTACAAGGTTTTTTTATTATTATTATTATTATTATTATTATTATTATTATTATTATTATTATTATTCTGTTCTAAGGTAGACTCCTGGATTACACAAGAATCTTGGAATCGTTTCCTTTCATCTCAGAAGTGAAGGCTCTGGTCTAACAGCTGAGGAAGGAAGCTGAGTTCGTGGAGACATGACCTGCTCAAGGTCTACTCACCCTCCACTCTGTAAAGTACAGAAGTAGAAAGAACCACTGTGAAATCCTTCACCAGCCCTTAGCCACCGCAGAAATGCTGACCGGGTAAATACTGAACCCCCACGGCATGATTTGTGGCTCTCGGTGGCCTTCCTTAGACAATGATCGGGGAGGTTTTGATGACCTGCCTACCAGGCATTTCTGAAACATTCATTTACGAGAAGGCCAAGGTGCTCAGACTATAACTCTGGAGCTAATGTCTCCCCTGACTCTGGCAGCAGTCGAGATCCAACAAGGAGAAGGAAGAGGACGGTGCCAGCCTTTGATTGCTGCCCTTTTGACCTCATGCTTCAGAAAGATGGGCTTGGGATGACTTTTTTACACCTGCTTCAAAATGTTATTACAGAGGGTTGTTAAGGAGATCGCCATAGGCCATTGCATCTGACTGTAAAACCACTCCCCGAGTTCCTGTGCTCTTGACCCTGAGGTCCGGCTCTTGCTGGAAAGTGGTCCTGTGGTAACGCTGGGCTGCAGGTGGAGGTATGGGTGGGGACTGCCTCGAGAGCTCTCCGCCTCCCAGCTCAGGAGGAATCTCGAGGATTAGGGAGGAGAATACAAAGCTGGGAAAATGGGCAAAGGAAGTAGTGATTAAAATAAGCATCAGGAGCAAATCAAATGTTTTGTTGCTGGTCAGGGGGATCAGGACTATAGGGTGAAAACAAATAGATTTAATGGGGTGGGTTGGTGAACCCTGTCTTGCAATACATCAGGAAATGACTTTGTTCAGGAGGAACAGAGTGCTCACAGAGGACACTGAACTCAATGCTTGTCTTCCTACGGTTTTGGTTGCCTAACCACTTAGTACACACCTGTAAAACCAGAAAGAGAGAAGCCTGAGGCTTAACATACTGTTGACCAAGTAACTTGAGCTATGAATGTCTTCAGTGTGTGATTCAGCCTTTATTAAGAGCCTCATTTTTTTTCCGTAATATTTATGGTGATGTGTGGATGTGCCCAATGGTGCCGTGTCTGGTTAAAAGTCACCCTTTGGTGAAATACAAGAACAGCTTCCCTCCTTCCCTCTTCTTAGTTTAGAGTTGGCTTTTTGTTTTGTTTTTGTTTTTTTCCAGGACCCAGGCTGTGTTGGTAGACCTCTTTTCCTCCGTGGCAAAACATCCAAGCAATTCAATGTGGAAGAGGAAAGCTTTATTTGACTCACGGCTTCGGAGCTTTCAGCCCACGCTCAGTCAGGTGGTTTCATACATCTGAGCCTGTGGTGAGGCAGGACGCCATGGCAGAAGGGACCCTTAGATAAAAGCTGCTTACTGCCTGACAGGCAGGAAGGAGCAGGGTGTGGGGACAAGGAGAGACTGACGAGTCCAGTAGTGACGTTAAGGCCCCTGTGTACCAATCAGTTCTTAACAAGACTTTAACACTCTTCATATTCAAAGTATTAAAAAACGTCTATGTTTGTCTCAACCATAAACACAAAGCAAATCCTCTTTCCCTGGACCCCTTAGACTGTTTCATTTGTGCTACTCACCATTGCATTGCGTCATACGTAGTTGAATGCTGGAGTGGGTGTAAATCTCAGAATGATCTAATGATGGGGACCTGGCAAAGGGTGGTAAGTATGACCACAGTAATAATTGTGTGCAACTATTTTAACAAGACACCCCTCCCCTTCCCTGATGAAGACACATGGCCACCCAGTTAGCCTGCATGGAGGGTTTCTGCTTCTCTTGCAGCTAGGTGGTTGATGGTGGAATATAATAGAGTGCTTGTGGAAGGAAGTACGTAATCATTCTGAAAAGAAAGTTTCTTGGGGAGAGGACATGATGCAGAGTGTTTGCTGTTTAAGTGCAAGTTCCTGAGTTTGAGCCCCAGAAACTACTTTAAAAAGCTGGGTGTGGCAGCAAGCACTTGTAATCCCAACACGAGGAGGGGGAGACAGGAGCATCATTGGGGTTCCCTGAACAGCTAGCCTAGCTTACTTAGCCAGTTCCAGGTTATTGGGAGACCCTGTCTCAAAACTAAGCGCATGAGGAACCACAGCTAAGGTTGACTTCTGTCCCCAACACCTAACACCCTTGCTCTGAGAGAGGGGGAGAGTGGAGAGGGAGAGGGAGGGAGAGAAGGAGCAGACAGACAGAGAGGCGGAGGGAGGGAGAGAGAGAGAGAGAGAGAGAGAGAGAGAGAGAGAGAGAGAGAGAGAGAGAGAGAGAGAGAGAGAGACTTCACTTGGCTTTCTTTCCGGTCTAGGCAGATGGGATAAGGGAAGAATAGAAGGAAGGCACGGACTAGAGTCAGTATTTATCCCAATTTGTTCACCTGTGTCTTAATGATTGGGGAACTACTTATTCATTTATCTGTATACGTGCATATGTACATATGTGTATATGAGCGCGTATGTGTGTACCACAGTACAACCTTAGTGTTCCTCAGGTGCTGCCCCACTTGTGTTGTCTGAGACAGGCTTGCTGCCCAGGTAGCCCAGGAATGCTCCTGTGTCTGCCTCCTCAGCAATGGGTTATAAACACACAGCACCACACCTGGGCTATAAGCACTACTTCTAAAGTGAATTCCGGGAGGTAGCATTTAGGTCCCTTCTCCTCAGTCTGTGCTGCTCAGAACTCTACTCAGTTTTTGCCTCCCTGATTGTGGCCTCATTGCAGCAGCTAACCTGCCATCTAAACCAGCAGACGAGTGACGCAGTCTATACTTGTGACGATGTCCCCAGCCTCCAGTGTGGGGATGACGTTCTGCCCCTTTTTGCCTCCCCAGATAAGCAGGATCGCCCCCTCCCTTTTGATCTGGGGATCTGGTGGGTCACACACTAGGGCAGGCCACTACTGTCAGAGTTCTGATGGAAATGACCCACTATGGCTGACCACTGTCACATGCATCCATGCTTTTGTTTTTTTTTTTTTTTTGAGATGGTCCTGTAGCCCAGGGTGGTTTCCAGTTCTTTAGGTGGCTAACGGTGACCTTGAACTCCTGATCCTCCTGCCTCCACCTCTCAAGTGCTGGGATCACAGGCGTATATCACTATACCGTGTCATGTGGTACTGGGGATAGACCCCAGGATTGCATGCATTCTAGGCAGGCACTCTATCAACTGAGCTCTACCCCCAGTCCTGGGATCTCTTTTATGAGGATGCTGACCCCATTGATTTATGCAATCACCTCCTAATATTCATTGACAGTTTCATAAGTGCATATGGTGAAGATTGGTCATTGCCACCCCCAGTACCCTGTCTAATCCTCTTACCCTTCCTTCTAGAACTCTCTTCTTAGCTTGTCTCCCTCCTATTTTTTTTTTGTTGTTGTTGTTTTTGTTTTGTTATGGCCCATTGAGTTTAAACATGGTTGAGTGCACCAGCATGGGTGTGGGTTTATTTTTGGAACATAGGCAACTTACCAGTGACTATACCCCAGAAGGAAAGTGACAATTAACTGTCAATAGCTCCTGAATAAGGGGTGGGGCCTCATCCTTAGCCCCTCTCCCACTTATGATAGAATGTTGACCAACCCCATGCTCTAATACCAGCTCTTTGGTGATTCTGTTCTAACAGATAATTCTGGGGTGACCCAAACATTCATACTCTAGCACAGACATATTTTGAGTATGCAGGTTGAGTCCCAGAGCCAACACAGCATGAGGATGAAGGCCAGGTTTCCTGGCCGTGTTCCTCCAGTCTGACTCTGCATCTTGATCAGAGTGTGCTCTAAGTGGTACAGCAGAGGGCTGGGCCCTGTGATGGGTTATTATTGACTGCCACTTGGCAGGGTTTCATCACTTAGGAGTTGAACCTCTAGGTATTTCTGTGAGTTTGTTTCTAAATTGTGTCAACTGGGGGGGGGGGGCAGACTCCCAAAACTGCGGGCAGCATCGTTCATGGGCCAGAGTCTTGGACTGAATAGGATGATGCAAGCTGAGTACAGCACTCAAGCATCTGCTTCCTGACTGTGGTTGCTATGTGACCAGCTGCTCACAGTTAGGTCTCAAACTGGGGACAAATGGCTGAGTTCCCTAGTTAACACATCAAAGCAGACACTGGCCTCCAGGTCCTCCCTGCATTCCTCAGTCCCTGACTGTTAGAGGGTCCTCCAGGCTGTCACCCCTGCCACCCCCCCCAAAAAAACCTCTAAACTTCTCCAGCCCAAGGGCTGGGCTTCCCTTCTCCCAGCCACCCTTCCCTATATAATTCAGCCATTTTGGCTCCTTGGTCTTTCTGTCTGCTCTCTTGGCCAGTCTCCTGGCCCAGGCCGCCCCTCTTAGTCAGCGGCTGCTCTTCTCCTCCCGTCTCCTCACATGGCTCAGATTCATGTCCACTTTGGACTCTCCTGCCTAGGGCTATGCTCTTCCTGTTAGCTGCAATCAACTTTCTCCTCCACCTAGGAGCAAGCATATTCCTTTCCTTTATATTTCTTCTTTTCAGTCACTTACACACCTTCTACACCATGATAGACTGTACCCTCAAACTGTGAACACACACACACACACACACACACACACACACATCCTTCCTTGAGTTGTTTTATCAAGCATCCTCTTGCAACAGTGGCCGAAGTAATTAATACAATTATCAAGCTTGGTGGATGAGAGCATCCTCTGGAAAGTGGTCCAAATCCCACACGTCTGCCCTCGTGATCACATCTACTGTCAAGCATCCATCTCCTAATGCTACCACACGAGGGCTAGAATCTCAGCCATCACAGAAGGGGTGTGTATGTAATTGGCCACCATAAGCTCATAAGGGAGTGTCACTATGGGGAGGTGTGGCCTTGTTGAAGGAAGTGCACCACTATTGGGACAGGCTTTGAAGTCTCTTTTGCTTAAGCTTCAGTTGATGACAGAGCAATTCCTGTTGCCTGGAACACGTGGGGCTCTGAGCTCCTTCTCCAGCACCATGTCTGCCACGCTGCACCTTGATGGACTGAACCTCTGAACTATAAGCCAATTAAATGTTTTCCTTTATAAGATTTGCTGTGGTCCAGCCAAGCACTGGGCTGAGCTCCTGGAGTTCAGTTGAAGAGAGGGAGGAAGGATCAGTGAACAAGGACCATGATGGGGAAAACCACAGAGACAGTGGGAGCTCATGGACTATGAGCTGGGGAACCTGCATGCGACCAAACTAGATCCTCTGAATGTGGGTGACAGTTGTGTGGCTTGATCTGTTGGGGGACAAGCCCTGGCAGTGGCATCAAGACCTGTCCCAGGTGCATGAACCAGCTCTTAGGAGCCTGCTCCCTATGAGGGGATACCTTGTTCAGCCTTGATTAGGGGGTAGGGGCCTTGGTCCTGTCTCATCTTGATTTGTCAGACTTTGTTGACTCAACAAGGAAGGCCTTACCCCCTCTGAGGAGTGGGTGGGGTGTGAGATGAGGTGGGAGGGAGGGAGAAGGGGACGGAAGGGACACGGAGGGTGGGGTAGTATGTAAACTGGGAAAAAATTAAGTAAAAGAATAAATTAAAAAAAAGATTTGCCGTGGTTTACAGCAGTAGAAACCTTAACTAAGACAGTAGAATCTCAGACATCACATTAAAGGTAGGAGCTCAGCCGTCGCGAGAGTCCACACCTGGTGAGGACTAGGCAGAGCTGACAGAGTTGGTAGCCCGGTTCTTACTTCTCTCGAGGGAAAGAGACTGTGCCTTCCTCTCAGCCTGGCCCTGGAGATCACTAGGCACATCTGTGTGTGGTCCATACATGCAAATATGGGAAGACCTCATAGCTTCCTCCGGGCATGGCAGGTGGGGTCTTGCATCTCAGTGATGGAACCGAAAGGCCTTTAAGCTTCCTCAAATTAGTGCTGGTCCAAAGGAAGTGGCAGTTGCTGTTTCTAGAACCCAGACAGAGGGCCACCCAAGTAACAACCTGTCTCTTCTTTCTTCCTGCTCTGTGGGTGCTTCTGTGTTTTGTTGTGTGCGCACCTGTGTGCTGGTGCGTGTGCAGGCTAGAGGACAACCTTGGAGGTCGCTCCCCAGGCTCGGTCCACCATTTGTTTGTTTGTTGTTGTTGATATTATTTTGAGACAGGGTATCTTGCTGGCCTGGAACTCACCTAACGGGAATCAGGATGGCTAGCAAGTCCTAGGGATCCACCTGTCTCTGCCTTTCCAGTCTGAGAATTACAAGCATGTATCAACTCACCTGGATTTTTCTTTTTCTTTTTTTTTTTTTTAATGTGCCTGCTGATGACTGAATTTGGGTCCATCCCTTTGCAAACACTTTATAGACTGAGCTATCTCCCCAGTCTATCCATTCGTCTATCTATCTATGTATCTATCTATCTATGTATCTATGTATCTAGCTATGTATCTATCTATCTATGTATCTATCTATCTATCTATGTATCTAGCTATGTATCTATCTATCTATCTATCTATCTATGTATCTATCTATCTATCTATCTATCTATCTATCTATCTATCTATCTATCTATCTGATCTATCTGTCTATCTGAAACAGCTGTTGCTAAATAGTCCTGGCTGGCTGGTCTGGGAACTCAATACAATAGACCAGGCTGATCTTAATATTGTGACAATCCTCCTGTCTCTGCCTCCTAAGCCCTGGATAGGTGCTATCATGCCAGTCCTAACAAAGTTACCTCTTAAATGAGTATTCTACCCAATGTCCTTCTATGGTTTCCTTCCCTCCTCCTCCTCCTCTCCCTCCTCCTTTCTCTTCTTCTTTTTAATGTTTATGTGTTACATGTTGGGGCAGGGGTGGACAGTGGGGGCAGGCTGTGGAGCTCATGCAGAGATCAGAGGACAATCGTGTGGAGTCAGCTTTCTCTTCCACTTCCTCAGGCTTGGATGTAAGCACCTTGACCCGCTTAGCCATCTACCTGCCCCGTGATTTCATTTGAACAAAAGTTCGAAGTCTTTGAAATGCGTTCGATATTTGAAGTCTAACGGAGGATGAAAAACAAACAAAACTGGAAGTCATAAGACAGAGCTCTTTTATGGGAACCTAGATGGGAGTTCCAGGAGAAGAGATCATGTGCCAGCTAAACATTGGGGTGGGGGTGGGGTAGTAGGGGTGACTCTGCTTTGAAAAAGCAGAAGAGAGGGACACTCAACTCCCAATGTGTGATGGCTGGGTTTGTAGGAAGCTGAGGGGGACCCAGAAAGCATCCTCAAGGGTCCTCACTTCCAATCATTTACTGGGAGGGAAAGAGGCGTGGTCTCATGAGGTGGGGCAGCTGAGAGTATTGAATCCGGTGTCTTGGTGATTTGGGGTTCAGAGTCTGAGCACAAAACAGCAATAGAAAACTTAACTAAGACAGAGTTAGTGGGGAGAGCAGAGAAAAAGACAAGAGTTGGGCAGGAAAGAGTATTGCCATTGATTAGAGATGTCTGCTGTGGATGCAGCAAGGGGAATACGCAGTTTGTGTTCCAAGAGAATGCCAGTTTGCCCTGGGAATTGATGCGTGTTCCAAAACAAAGCAGGGAACTTCCCTTTTATTCTCTTACACTAAAGTAAATAAATTCCGAGAATAAAATCTGGTTTGTGTGTGTGTGTGTGTGTGTGTGTGTGTGTGTGTGTGTGTGTGTGTGTGTGAGATGTGTGTGTGCCCAAAGTTGACGTTGGACGTTTTCTTGATTGGCTTTTATTTACCGAGACAGGGTCTCAGTTGGATCCAGAGATTGCCAGTTCAGCTAGTTAGTCAGCTTGCTCCAGGCATCCCACTTCCTCCCCAAGTTCTGGGATTACAGGTAGGCCACGATGCCCGCCTGCCTTTTACTTTGGTTCTGAGAATCCCAACTCTAGTCTCTGCTTACCCAGTAAGCACATTACCCATGGAGCCACCTCCCCTGACCAACATAAAAACTTTTTTAAAAATCAAATTGTGTGTGTGTGTGTGTGTGTGTGTGTGTGTGTGTGTTAAGCGTGTTAGATGCATGTTGAGTGCAGGTGCCCTCAGAGACCAGAAGACGTCAGGTCCCTAGAGCTGTGAGTTGCCTGATGTAGGTGCTCAGAATAGAACCTGGGTCCTCTGGAAAAACATTACATGCTTTTAACTGCTGAACCATTTCTCCAGCCCTGCCCCCAATTTTCTTCAACTAAACATTAGCATAAAAAACAATGGTTTTCATCTTGGTGTTTCCATACCTATGTTGTTGGTGTTGCTCCCTCCCATGCCTGCCTCCTGCTGGCTACATTTCAAACCCGGGACCACTGGCTCAGGTGCCCACTTAACATATCAAAGCGGACCTGGCCTCAGGGTTCTCCCAGCATCCCTCAGTCCCACCTGTTATGGGGCCCTCCAGGCTGTCCCCTCAGGGACTGCAGTCTTCCCCAAACTTCTCCAGCTGCTGCCCTTACAGCTTCTCTATGTAATCCAGCCGTTTTGGTTACCCAGTTTTTTCGTCTACTCTCTAGGTCAATCTCCCCCCACCAATCTCCTCACGTGGCGCAGGGCCATGTATGTCCACTCCGGGCTCTCTCAGATGTCCCTGCCTCTGGCCATGTTCTTCCTACAGTGTACCTTCTCCTCCACCATACATGGGAGTAGTTATGTCCCTTTCCCTTTTAATTCTTTTTTCTTTTCTTTCTCTCTTTCTTTCTTTCTTCTTTCTTTCTTTCTTTCTTTCTTTCTTTCTTTCTTTCTTTCTTTCTTTCCTTCCTTCCTTCTTCCTTCCTTCCTTCCTTCCTTTCTTCCTTCCTTTCTTTCTTCTTTTGTTCACTGCCTATTCATTTCCCCCCAGTTGTCCTCATTCCCTCTCCATGTCACAAGAATCACGACTTTGATGCCACCTCACCAAGTACTAGTTTCTCAAGGCAGCAACACCTTCATGCTACGTTCAAGGGGCTGCTGGGAGTCGGGGGTTCTTGACTCAGTTGTGTGGAGGGGTGGGGGAGCCATCTTCTCAAATGGGCACAGATAGCTGGTTTTAGAGAAGATATATTGAAGGCAAAACAGGAAATTCCACCACTGGAAACTTTCTAACACTCATGTGAGCGCTTGTTACCGAAGGCGTGGCACCAGCTTTGTGTTGCTTCAGGTCGCTAAGCCTTATCTCTCTGTCAAGGCTGTTAAGTGCCTCGGGGTCAGGGACTGTGCTGCCCCTCACCTTGGGGAGTTGCTATTTGCGTTCTACAAGGCTTCTCCTTGGGAGATTTTATCCTTCAGAGTGGCAGAAGCATCCAAAGTGCCTTGCAAGTCCTAAATATGACTCTGTTTGCATTCAAGAGAAAATAGGAAGGAAAGAGTGTGAAATTAACCTGTGGTCTTTGCATCAGGACCAGCAACAGAACAGCGCCATTCACACTGTCCCTTTCCTGGGCTTGTTCTCAGAGTCCCAGCTTCCTTTTAGTTCACGGGACCCTCCCTGGAGGGTGGAGGAGAATTGTGTTTGAAGAAAGGGGGATCTGACCGAATGGGGCACCTTCATAAACACCCTTCTTGGAGCTTAGAAACCGGCATTTTTCAGATTGCGACAAAGTGGTCTAACTGGCATTTTTCAAAGGTTGTGTTTCTGGAACATTGGTGCATAGAGGAAAAAGGCTCTGATCTTTTTATCCATTTGAAAATCTGGGTGTTGGTAGGATGATTGTATCACCCTAGCAACAAGGAACACACAGTGAGAAATTTTGAGGGTGGGCTGCGGAGGTGACTTACTCAGTAAAGCTCTCTTTGGTAAGCCTAAATTCTAAGTTCTAGCTCCAAAATCCAAGTAAAAAGGCAGGTATGGGGGGGAATGTGCATATGTAATCCCAGAGCTGGGAAGTGATGTGAAGATTCTGGGATTCCCTGGCTAGCCAGTTTACCTGAACGGGAGGACTGTGGGTCATCGAGAGAATCTGTCTCAAAACACATAGTCAGCCATGACAGCTGAGCTTGTCCTTTGACCTCTGCATGCATGCACACAGATATGCAGCTATGCATGTACATGCACCTAGACACACACAGATAGGTACCTTCCCATCTATACGTGGATGTAATTTGTATATAAATGTTCACGAACACAGGCACACAAATGATGGGCTGGGTCTCCACGACGGCCGCATTCAGGATGATCCAGGTGAGGATGCTTCTTCAAAAGCACAGAGCACATTGACGTCTGATGGGAAGTGGCACCTGCAGAATGTTTGCAGAGATCATTGGGTGAGACTTCAACTTTGCAGTGTCTTAAATGGGCCCCCTTTAAGTCTTTGGGGAGAGAGTGCTCTAGCAAATGGGTTTAAGAAAGATCTCTGTACTCTCTGATTAAGTGAGGACTGTCGGGCTTAACCTGGCCACCCAGGTAGGATTTTCAAGCTAAAAGGGGGAGCTATGGAATGAGCTAACCCTCCTGCTTTGGTTTCAGTCACGAGAGAAATTAAACCCACATCACTAACTGGACGTGCTCTAGTCACTGGCCACAAAAGCTCAGTGCTCGAAGTGTCCTGCTTCTAAACCTGGGCACTGTCCACCCCGTCCTTGGCCTTTTGACAGACAGGAACTCAGCTGACCTTGCTTCGTCTGAAGTGTAGGAGGGAAACCGTGCTGTGTATGCTGCGCAATACCGTCCCGGTAAACCTGGACTCCCCACACCAGCCAGCCATCAAACACAGCGTTATGTGATGACTTGTGGGCCCGAGGAGAGCTAAATCCGGAAGACGTGGCTAAAATCACCGCAGGGGCTCCCTGCAGTCCCCCCCAAATACTGTGGAGCTTCTTTGTGCCTCAATTCCCTCCAGTAGAAAGCAGAAGTAATGTAAATAGTACTGTCTTATGGTTGCCTGTGTGTGTGTGAGAGTGTGAGTGTGGGTGTGGTGTGTGTGAGTGTGTGTGTGTGTGTGTGTGTGTGTGTGTGTGTGTGTAGGCCAGAGCACAACATAGGGTGTTTCAGGCGCACCCTCCCACCTTTTTTTTTTTTTTTTGAGAGAGTGTTCTTCACTAGATTGGAGCTCACTAAGTAGCGTAAATTAGGAAACTAATGAGCCCAGGGACCCACTTGTGTCTGCCTCCTCACTTTTATTGGGATACACACATGAGCGTGCAAACACACACACACACACACTTCCTAGCCTTTAGAGGGGAGCTTAGCACGCAGGAAGTACACGAGACTCCCCTAATAGTAAAGTGCGAGCACGATCTTACATAACCCCGGCTTCTGGCCTTGCGTTGCTTCCCGACCCCTTGTCTTATCTCTGTCAAGGTTGTAAGTCCTTTGAGGTTTAAACTGTACTTTGTTTTATCTTGGGGACTTGGAGATCCAGGAACTAAGTTCGCTCCTATCTTCTTATTTATGCCCTGTTTTTCCTTCCAAGCGGTTTTGGTTGCCTTTGTTCTGATTGTTGTGTCAACTGGTTATTAAGTTGCTGTAAATATGTCCTGTGCGGTATTGACCACACCCATGATAGATGCTCAGCCCCCTGCAGCCTGGGTGCTCAGTTCCCCCTCGTGACCAGCCTCTCAGATCATTCCTGCTCTCGCAGCTTGAGAAAGCTATGGGAATACATTAAGGCTGGAAACTCAAAATGGCAAATGTGGGCTGGGGATACACCTCAGCTGGTCGAGTGCTCGCTTGCCTAGGATGTATGGAGCCCTGGTTAAGGTCCCCAGGACCACTTAAGCAGAGCACGAGGGCGTACATTTTCAATCATAGCACTTGAGAGATGGAGGCAGGAGGACCTGACGTGCAGCATCGTCCTCACCTACACCTTTCAAGGGAAACATGACACCTGTCTCAACAAATGACCAAGGGCTTCCTTGACCAGACAAGGACAAATGCCTCCTGCCTTTCCAAGGCTCAGTCCCAGGTCACAATGGCATCTCATTAAAATGCAAATGATAGATCAGGGGCTCAGGGGTGGAGTAGAGACTAGATTGATTTTTTTTTTCCTGACCTGTTGCTGGGTGTTGCTGCTCCTGAGGCTGCTGACCCATCCACTTCAGTAGGAAGTTTGAAAGGCAATGCCTACAGTAGGATGCGGCGCGCCAAGCCCGACCCGCAGGAAAGACGGCAACCACACGAGGATTCTCTCAGATCACACTTTATTGGAGCGCTTCTTGGTTGAAGGGAGAGCTGAAGGTGAGGGGCCCCGGGCAGGAAGGGACAGCTGCTTATATATCCTACTAGGCAACGGGTCACGGTCTCATAGGCTCAAAAGACCTCGCCTCAGTGTTGGAGCCACGGGATTGGCTAGGGAACGAGCAGGCGCGCTGGAGTGCAGCCGCCAAGCTGGCGTATGCCCAAATAAGGTAAAACACTGAGGATACAAGAAAGAGGAAGTTCGCCATCTTGTAATGGCGTCCTGTGGGCGGCCACCTACAGTAGGACTCAGTGCAACAGTACACACACTCTGTGTGTGTGTGTGTGTGTGTGTGTGTGTGTGTGTGTGTGTGTGAGTGAGTGTGGGTGTGTGTGTGGTTTGCACACACTACAGCTTCAGTGTGTTCCGAGAACAATTTGTAGGCATTGGTTCTTTCTTTCTAACATATGGTGCCGCTAATCAAACTCAACTAGTCTGGTTGGCTGCAAGGGTCCTTACTTGCATCCCAGATCTTGCTTTTTGAGACACCGTCTCTCACTGAACCTGAAGTTCATGAATTAGGTGAGGCTGCTCACCGTCCAGCCGGAACTCTCCACTTGTCTTTTTTCTCCAACGCTAGGTGACAGGTGCATGGTACCAGGCCTGGCTTGCGTTTTAGGTGGACTCTGGGGATTGAACTTGGTGCTCCATGCGAGCATTTACCAGCTAAGCCATCTCCTTAGCTTCCTCTTAGGACATTTCTTTGGAGCCTAAAAGTTTCCACGTGTGGTTCAAAGCTAGAACTTTCACAGGGCCATTGCTGCAGGAGATGGGTAAGTTTTGGGAAATGAGTTAGTTTTTCTGACGACTATTGTGTTACCACTAGAACACAACCAGTGAGTCCTCTAGGGGAGCCATTGAAGGTTTTCGTGGTGTTTTGAAGACGCGGTCTCCTGTATCTTAGGCTGACCTGGCACTCATTGGGTAGCGAAGGTTGACCTTGAACTTCCGATGCTCCTGCTTCTAGCTCCTGAGTGCTGGTATCACAGACGTGCACCTCCAAAGCTGGTTTATGTGGTGCTGGGGGTCAAACCCAAGATTTCAGGAGTGCTGCTGAGCCACAGCTGAGTTTCAGAAGGAGCCAGTGTTGGAGGGGTTCATGCGATTTCCCCACAGCTTTCGTTGGTAAGGGGAGAGGTTATGGTGGAGAAGGCAGGGCCTTTTATCCCTGGTCTAAGACACCTCGTATCCTGGTGGAAGCTGAGAGATGGGCGGAGGGGGCTTTGTCTCCAGGCTGGATTATTTTTCTCACAAAGTATAAGAATTCAAATATACTTGAGGACCCCTGGGACTCATCCATCCCTTTCCAAAGGCCCCCATCTGGCCAACAGGAGAAATTCATATTCTTCCTATTAAGGTGACCTTAACCCTATTTCTAGCAGATGAGTAACTCTGGCCTTATTATGCCGAGCTCCGCCTACCTGGTTTCACTCCAGAGCTTCTGACATTGACATGCTGGGGAGAAATGCAACTCAGATAGGTCCTTCCAGTACATTCTGTTGTGGCCCACAGCTGACCAGGCAAGTAGCCAGACATTCAAGCGTGTGCCTTCTCCACTGGTCGAACAGACATTAACCGTGTCTTTATTTTTATTCTCTCAGACGACCGAAACAGTCATTTAATTAATTGACTGCGAACACAGCAATGATGTAACTCGGGTCCTGTTTCTCCCAGAACTTAGTCTTTTTTTTTTTTTTTTTTAATCAAAGTAGGCACTTAAAAAGTGTTTGCTGAGTTGAATTAGCTGTCCAAAGAAAGGCGGCAATTTAAGTTAGATTGACATTCACTCAGCAAGCTTGCCCTCTGTGTTTTGAGATGAAGCGGTTCAGTTTTACCGCTTAAACCAGATGTGTAAACGTGGGTTACTCCTTTCGTCCCCACTCCTACAGGATGGGGCTAAAAACAGGCATACGTTTAGCATTCGTTACACGCTAAACTCTGTGCTCAGAACTACAGGTGTGATAATTGCTTATCACTGACTTCTTAGAAGGATTAATACTTGTACGGTGGCCATGTCACTCTGCCTACCGTACAAGTATTCCCACACGTTAACAACTGCTTGATTAACAGCTCTCCGTTTTTGCCCAGGGTAAATGTCTGGGTTTGAGATCTTTTTGCACAGTGTGTTTTCCTTTTCTGTTGAAATTTGAGACAATGTTTGGATATCTCTGAGCCTCCCAACACTCCTGCAGATCTCTGTTCCAACTACCCACACCTATTCCTCTGGGCTACTTGATTCAAATTGCCCTCTCACCAGCTGGCCTGTGACACAGGAGAGAGCCTGTGTCATACAAGGTGTAAGATGAGGGCAGACATCTGAGCTTGTTCTCTGTATGCCGTGGCCTGCACCCATCCACCCTTACACAGATGAACATGTGTGCTCACACACGCACACAAATTTTGTCTCTTAGACAAAATTTAATTACACTCTTATTCTCTGTCCTCCAAACCCTTTCCTTCTCGTGGTGGTTGTGACAAAAGGGATAATGGTCCAGGCTGTCTACTGTCCTTAAAACTTCGAAGTGTACTTAACCTCCCAGCTGATGCTTTCCAAGTGCTAAGAGCTGGGTAGAGGAAGACCATCTATAATGCATTACATTATTAAGGAGTTTTAGACTTTCCAAAGATCTTTTACTTAAGCCGAGCCAACTTGTCATCCTTGGAACCCTTGTACTAGAACTGACTGTAAGCTTCAAAGCTAGTTTTAGAATGAATTTTTACTTTTGTTTATTTATTCATTTGTTTGCTTACTTACTCAGCTCTTGACTTGGGTGTCCGCGTGTGTTCATATATGCGTGGGTACACGTATGTATAGGGGGAGATGCACATGTGTGTGCACGTATGTGAAGGCCAGAGGACAACTGTCAGTCCTCAGATGTTGTCTATGTTATTATTACTTTCTTAGATTGTGTCCCTGGTACTTACCAAGTAGGCTAGATTGGCTGGTCAATGAGCCTGGGAATCTGCCTGCCTGTACCTCCCCGTGTGTGCTGGAATTACAAGCAGCTGCCACTATGCATGGATTCAACTCAAGTCCTCGTGCCTGCAAGGCAAGCCCCTCCCCAGCCCCTGTTTCGGATGACCATTTGATGCTTTCTGAGTTCAAGTCCTACAATAAACCTCAGTGCCATGTCTGTGGATAGGAATGATAGACTGGCCAGAATAGCAAGCTCTTGAAAGAAGGGATGCGTTTCTCATGAAATGTCCCCAAGGTTCAGGTCACTAAGTATCCAATGAGCAAGGAACCATACAATGAGAAAGAACTTTGTAATTCCATTATTTGAATAACCACAACAGAAATGATTCACATTTTTAAAAGCTTGAACTTGTTCAGTTCTCAGCCAGCTGTCAATTGTTGTTGTAAACAGTTGCAGATTTGAAGACTGTCTGTCTTGAGGGATTCAAGTGTTTATGTTGGGGTGGGAAGCCTTGGTTTTACCAGAGGACAATTCTTGGCTGAGGTCTTTGAAAATGTGGATGTGCTTTTCAAACTATGAGCACAAAGGATTTAGAAAGAGGTCTCGACACTGGAATGGGAGGGGCATCTGAGGACTCAGAGGAAGCACTGAGCCAAGAATCCCTGCACACTTAGGAAGGCAGAAGAGCACAGGCCTTCTGGTTGTCCAACGTGGAATTCACTGTCAGTGCGTGGTTTCATGTCTGACCTAGTTTCCAAGGACTGCCCTAACTGTTTTCGTGGGGATGGCGTGGGCTAGGGCAGGGAGGAGGGTTCTAAGTTCGAACCCCTTCTGAAACGCTAGTGGTTGTCATGTCCACATAAGGACACCTCTGCCGTTAGACGACCCAGCTCAGTGTCTCCTGTCTCTCACCACACTTGGCCGAAAAGACATGAATTTTCTTTGTTTATTATACACACCATTGTTTGATGCTTCGGCTTCCTCCTGAAAGCAATTATCACCCCACTGTCTGAGTCGGTCTGTGCCTTTAGCCCTGTGCCTTGGTAGGGAACTTCCATGGAGGCTGACCAAGAGGAGCCCCTCCTTCACGAGTTAATGCAGGGACCGTGCGGTAATCACCGTGCTCCCACAAACAGAATAGGCTTATTAGCTTTGGCTACATCTCCACAGACTCAAAAATAAGTGGATGGTAATCCCAGAGCTGGGGTGGCAGAGACATACCACCCAGTTTGCCTAGCAATACATGGCAGGTCATAGGCCAGTGAGAGCATTTGTCTCAAAAATGAAACAAAATACACACACACACACACACACACACACACACACACACACACACGCACGCACGCACGCACGCACGCACACACGCACGCATACGATGAAATTGACTTAGGAAGACTTTTCTGGGAAAGTTTAGAGAGCTGCTTTGATATTTTTGACGAATGCGGAGCCAAAATGGGGGGGCGGGCAGGTAAGAGACAAATTATATAAAGGAAGGAGGCTGATGACGTCACTGTGTATCACTGTCTTCTCTCTCACACTGTCCTTGTAGGAAGTGATTAGTCAAAGACACTTGAGTTCCATCGAACTGTCCGTTCTCTTGACTTCCACTTTTATAATAAAAAAGATTTATTTTTGTTTTATGTGTATGAGGTTCGCCTATATGTATGTAAGCTGTGTCACATGTGTGTGTAGTGCCTGGGAGGGCATTAGATCTCCTGGAAGTGGAGTTACCGATGGTTTGAGATGTCATAGGTTGCTGGGAACTGAACCCAGGACCCTTGCGGGAGCAGTAACAGCTCTAACGGCTGAGCATCTCTGCAGACCCTTCAGCATACTTTTGCTCTGGTGAATTCTAGTTTATTTTGTTAATATCAATTCCCAGGGTTGAGTACTTTTGGGGTCAGGCTTACTGAGGCTTATTGGCCTGTGTCACACGCACGCATGCACGCACACACACAGTCACACACACACACACACACTCACACACACACACACTCACACACACACACTCACACACACACTCACACACACACACTCACACACACACACACACACACACACACACACTCACTCACACACTCACACACACACTCACACACACACTCACACACACACACTCACACACACACACACTCACACACACACAGACACACGCACACACTCACACACACACACTCACACACACTCACACACACACACTCACACACACACACTCACACACACACACTCACACACACACACACACTCACACACACACACTCACACACACACACACTCACACACACACACACTCACACACATACTCACACACACACACACACACGCACACACACAGGGCTGCAAATATACTCTTCACTGTTTCTTCCTTCCTTCCTCATTTCCATGACTGAAGATACAGGTTCCAGGCTCTTCTGATTTACAGACAACAGGACAACTTTTTTCCTCCTCTTCTTCCTCCTTCTTTTCCTCCTCTTCCTCCTTCTCCTCCTCCTTCTATAAAGACGGAGTCTCTTGTAATTAAGACTGTTCACAAACTCATTATATAATACCCATTATGTATTCTTGTGTGTCCACCTGCCAAGCACTGGGATTAAAGGCATGAACTACTATTCTAAGTTCGTGTGGTGCTGGGGATTGAATCCAAGCTTCATGCACGCCAGGCAAACATTCTACCGGGTTTAGCCACATGCCCCATCCTTAGTTGGCCATTTAAATGTCCACTTTACTGTTACACATAAAGGGACCACATTTTATGTCTTTTTTTTTTTAATGTGTCACCTCAATACCTAAAATTGCTTCTGAAGTTTATTGAGACTCCGAGGGTCAGAAATATGAGCTTGGCTGTTTGTCAGGCTTGACCTATTGACCCAGGAGAGCAGCTGGTGTGGCTCTTACAGCTGCCCCCAGCTCGAGGAGGCTTTTACCCAGAGGAGGTCCCTTTGATGGGCTCCTGTGGGAGGAGGGTGCCGCTGAATGGGCTTTTCTCTGAAGCCCAGCACTAGACCCTACCCTAAGAAGATAACAATGACGGGGTGGGGAGGGGGAGGGGCCAAACGGCACAGAAGGGTAGATTTGTAAGAACAGCCCAGACAACAGGAGGAAAACTGCTTAGAACAGAGGCCAGTCCCTTAATGTTCAGTAATGGTCCTTCCACATGTGGGGTAAAGGATGGCGGGCACAGCTTCTTAGCCACAAGACACAATCTGCTGGGCCGTGAGAGGGACTGTTAGCCAATGGCGATGCGGTGGCAGAGAGAGACTCATGGGTGGGGACCAGCAACAGTGAGGTTAGGTCAGTATTATCCAGGGGATGGCAGCTGCCTCAGCAGCTTGGATTCCTGCCCACCTCCTTTACAACCTTAGTCAGACAATCACACTGTTAATCTCCTTGCCCAGGTTAGAGATCTCGTCAAATGTAAACAAACATTTCTGATTTTCTCCCCAAGATGTGATGCAATGTAAGACCCCAGTATGCACCGGTTAAACGCTGCCGCTGAGTCCGGCTCTGAGTGCCTTCTGTGGTATTCTAGAGACTAGAGAGGTACCAGGGGTTCAGGAGGCTGCTGCAACATGAGTTTGCACAGGATGCACGAGACGCAGACTTAGCCGCCTGGTTGCTTGGATTCTCATCTCTCTGGATTTGTACAACCACCAGCAAAACTAGAAAAGATTCTGAAAATGTTAGAATGCTTGGGGCGGGGGTGTGTGTGGCTGATAAAGTCACGAGTTCAAAGGTCTGGGTTCCTGATTTCCACTCGCTGGTGTGGCCTGGGGTACGGCCTGGAACTTGGTGATGACTCCCGTGGTATCTATTTCATGCAGTTTTATTTTTATATTAAAAACTACAGGAGTGGGCTGAGGATGCAGCTGAGTTGGTTCAGTGCTTGCTCAGCTTTCGTGGGATGCTGGGTCTTATAGCATTAATGCTGCAAACCTATGGTCTCAGCTCTTGGGAGATGGAGGCAGGAGGGTTAGGAGTTTAAGGTCAGAACAAGTTTGAGGGCTTGAGATAAGGGCTACATGACACCATGTCTCAAAAGAAACATATGTGTATAATAAATCTTAGAACAAGATAACACGGGGGGGGGTAGGGGGAGGCGAACTGACTCTATCTGGGGGACCCTTTGCATTAATGTCCTCTTCCAAAGTGTCAACTCTCCCTATGCCATGGAATCTCGACTTCGCCCGTGCTCTGGTATAGATGTTTCTTTGAGGTTGCCTGGCCTCTGACTAGAATTCTGAGGAAGGTGGGTTCTCCCAGGTGGCAGAGAAAGGCCTGCTCGCTTGCTGCCCCCTCAGATTCTGGCAGGTCCGCTCCCTGATACCTAAAGGGCTCCCTCCCTCCCTCCCTCCCTCCCTCCCTCCCTCCCTCCCTCCCTCCCTCCCTCCCTCCCTCCCTCCCTCTCTCTCTCTTTCTCTCTCTCTCTCTCTCTCTCTCTCTCTCTCTCTCTCTCTCTCTCCTCTCTATTTTTGGTTTCTTATTATTCCCTGTCACTTTTCTTAGGTTTCACGTGGATTCTACCTCATGCCTTCTCTTTCCAGGTCTGTTTTGAGTCACAGTATGTAACTGGGACCCCACAACGTCTTGGAAGTATTTGCCTGACCCTTCCTTTTTTGTAGTGGAACAGTGCATTTGGAGCTCAGGGATGGTAAAGTGTAGATTTGAAATGACACTCTTGATCTTGCTGAAGCTTCTTCCTTATCTCAATTACTTCCTCCTTCCTTCCCTCCTCCCCTCCCTCCCCCTTCCTTCCTTCCTTCCTTCCTTCCTTCCTTCCTTCCTTCCTTCCTTCCTTCCTTCCTGTCTTTTTGGTGCGTCTAGCTACTCATGTGTGGCAGGGTGCATGCCCACATACGAAGGCCTGAAGGCCATGTCAGGAACCCTCCTCAGGCTTTCCTTACTGTGGTTTGGACAGGGTCTCTCACTGATCCTGCAGCTTTCGGACCTGGCTAGGGTGGCCGGCCAGTGAGTCTCTGGGATCTTTCTGTCTCTGTCTGCTCAGTGCCAGGATCACAGGCACGGTCACTACCATGTCTGACTTTTTTTTTGGGAGACATATTGAGGTCCCCGAGTTCTCAAGGCCAGCACTTTGCAAACCAAGTGTCCTCCCCAGATTGACATCTTCCACACAATGGACACACTGGTCCTTGCCCTGATCTGTTATCCATGTTTATGCTCCCTGAAAGTCTAGGTGAAATCCCACAGCCATATGCTCCTCAGATACAGGAGGCACAGCTCTCTGTGCACTGAAGGAAAGGTAACGTGGCTATCGACATTCTTTAAAACCGTTACTAAATTCCAAATTACTGTGTATTAGGTGAAGTGGTCTGGGCAGCTGGGTAACAGGACCGAGAAGGGATCATTTAGGCGTTCTGTGTGCCCGATAGAGTGACAGCTTTGAAATCAGACTCAGCCTATGACTGACTTGTCTCTTGGAAACCCCACTTTCTTCATCTCTAAAATGGGGTCAATAACAGTGGAAATGCAACAAGGTGAAGAGCTATTAAACCAGGTGCCTGACACCTTCCCTGAATGTCTCCTTCAGCATGCATCTATTATTTTTCCTTCCTTGAGTTTGCTAGTTTCAGGTTCAGCAGCCAGTTGCGGAAGGGCCGATCTCTTTTCATGGAGAGATTTCATGGATCTGTGGTAGGTGGGAGACAAGCATGGCGCAGACAGCGGATGTCTTTGGTCTTTCCTGGAGGTATCTGTGAGTGAGAACCTCTTCGTCTGAAGGACACAGCTGGCCATGTTGGAAGGGTTGCGATGACAAGAATGAGGGAAAATGGGAGATCACGTGGGGCATTATCAATCGAGATTCAGAGATAACCATCCAGGAAGTCCCACATCCAAATACTTCCTCCTGCTCTGGGGCTGCAGACACAAAAGTTAAAAGTGACTCAGAAGAAAATCGTGAATCCACAAAACAACTGGCCAGGCTTGATTGGGCATTCTGTATATCATTATCTCTCCATAAGGAAATAGTAAATCCGTGAAGCAGATGGCCAGTCTTGACTAAACATCCTGTATATTATCTATCTATCATCAGTTATTTCTATGTATGTATGTATGTATGTATGTATGTATGTATGTATGTATGTATATATGTATGTATGTATCCATATCCATAATAACAGGAGTTTTCATTTCAAACCCCACATTAGTAAATCTTATTTATTTATTGTGTGTGGGGGACAGCACATGCATGTGGCAACTTTGGGGACTTAGTTCTTGCCTTTGTCTCATTAAGGCAGTGTCTCTTGTTTCTGTTACGCTGTGCACCCTGACTCTTGTTTTAGATATGGGCTCCAGTCCATTAGGCTTGTATGGCAAATGCTTCTGCCTGCTGAACCCCAGACAGAGTGTCTAATCATCTATTATCAAAGAGTAAAAGTTAATTTTGTATATTTATTTATTTTGATTCTGGGTTTCTCTATGTAGCCTTGGCTGTCTTGGAACTTGCTCTGTAGATCAGGCTGGCCTTGAACTCACAGAGATCTGCCTGCCTCTGCACCACCACCACCTGGTGAGGAAGTTATTTATTCTTTATGTCTGTTTATCCACCTTCCCATTCATGCAATACATTCATTCATTCCAGTGTGAGTGTGTGATTATGGTGAGTACTCGCTAAACATTTGCATAATTGCATAATTGGTCCAGTAATGAAAGCAAAGGCTTCTGGAGTTGTTCGATATAAAACGGCAAAACGTGGGGTGCTTGAAGGTTTCAGACATGCATGCACGAGTGTGCTCATGTTCTGTGAACACGTGTGTGTCTCTGTCCATGTGCCTGCACATATATAATCAGATGGAGGTAATTACCCTCCACGCACTCCTGTGATAAATTTTCACCTACTTCCCTTCCTTTCTAACCCTAATTTTATAATATATAGGGCATCAGTAGATATCTACTTCAGTCATAAGCTTTATGTAGTTGTGACGAGGAGGTCCTGTGCGGTCTTGATTGGTACCAATTTGTAAAGAATAGTCTTTTGTACCTGGAATGACAGCAGTTTTGGCAATCAACAATTTATTATACTTGCTTTTTAGTTGAGTACATTTTATTATGTCTCTATTTTTCAAATATCCTTGTCTCTGCCATAGTTTTTATTTGAATTTCACTTCTTAACAAAATCCTTTTACAAACCCTCTGTATCCAGGCAAATAAAGACTTGTAGAAAGTTCAGGAAGGGGTGTGGCTCAGCTGGTAGAGTGATGGCTTAGCACGCATGAAGTCCTGGGCTCGGCCTCCAGCACTGCACGCACCAGGCATGGTGGTACACAGCTGTTGCCTCAGCACTCAGGAGGTGGAGGTAGCAGGATCAGAAATTCAAGGTATCCATGGCTACCTGGGAATCCAGGGCCAGGGCCAGACTGGGAACTATGAGACTATCTTAGAAAGAAAGGAAGGAAGGAAGAGAAAAGAGAGAACCAGGAAAAGTTTACATGTATCCCGTTATTAACATATTATTATAGAAAATACAGAAAAATGGTCTACGGCTATCCCACCCTGAACGCGTCCATCTCGTCTGATCTCGGAAGCTAAGCAGAGTCGGGCCTGGTTAGTACTCGGATGGGAGAAAATATAGTCCTTATTCTTTTATTAGATATTTTCCAACCAGTATTACTGAGCAGCTCTTCACAGATCCTTTTTCTCAAGTGTCTACAGGAAATTCCGGAAGTAGATGTAGGGGCGTATTTAAAGGCGTCTGGAAGTACAGAAAGTAGTAATGATAAAGAAAGCAACCAATGGAACCAAACAAACCTGAAATGACCATCCCGGACCCATGAGCAAGAGGGTCGTGGCGTCACCAACACAGTCTTGGGACAAGGGATTAGTGAGAAACGGCCACAAAGTAGACCACCCAGCTGACATGTTCATTCTTGTAAAATGCAGTGGAAACCTCAGATTAATTTCTCAGGAGAGCATGAGCTCTTTTGTGTTAAGGGAACAAACAGTGGCTCAGAATTGTATAAAATCCAAAAGCCGTGGCTTGATTCTGCACAGTGTGGGGAAGCAACCTCCTGGCTCCGTCGTGGATGAGACAGAGCAGAAGGCCAAGGGGGGCCAGGGGTGGCTTTTATTGAAGGCTATCGTTTAGGCCTCACTGATCAAAGAGGCCCGGCTGGGTCCTTTTAAGTTGTGGATGAGATGGAAGAGGGCCAGAGTTCAGGCTGAGGGAAGCATTGCTGAGCCTTAGGAGTTTTGCCAGTAAGCAGCAGCCATTCTTGAATCCTACGTGCAGGGGAAGCTGGAGAGGATACTGTGAATCCCCTATGAGGATGCTCCCATCCATGCTATTTGTAATGACAGGGACATTAGAATTAACACATGTTCACCCAAAAAGAGACTGGACAAGCAAACTGGGGTGAATTTATACAATGGAATGATTATGGATTAAACCAGCGCTGCAGACAGATATGCACGCTGGTTGATTGTCAATTACACATTGTAGAGCAAAAGAGCAAATCAAAACAATTATATGTCACTAAGCCATGAATGCAAAGGAAATATGAAACAGGGCTGGGGAGACGGCTCCCGCGGTGAAGCGCCTGCTGTATAAGTGTGAGAGACCTGGGTTCAAATCACCAGAGTCCACATAGCAAATCGAGGTGAGGCGAGGCACACCTTTAACAGCAGTGCAGAGAATGAGGTGGAGGGTGAGATATGGAAGGTCCCCGAAGACCTGTCAGCCAGCCTGGCGGAATCCATGAGCTCCAATACAACACAACACAAAAACAAACAAACAGACAAAAAACCCATGCAAGTAGCTAAACAGGCAGCCAACCAACCAAAACCAGAGATAAGAAGCGGCTGAAGAATTCTCCACACCTACTTGGATGAACATGCACCATACATACACACAGACATGAACAAGGATGTATAACACATACACATACTCCAATGTTATTCAAGACAAATAAAATAAAAGGCAATACTATGTATTATGTATCCAATTGTATGTGGATACCAGCAAACGTAGTAAAAATATTTTAAAATACATGAGAATAATAAAAAAGGCCCTGGTTGTTTTGGGGGTGATGGGGAGGGGGATATGGACAGGGAAGGGGTATACACGAGATGTCAACTTTGTTAGTGTTTTGCTCTATTAAGAGATAGATGTACAGTTATTTTGTTACATCACTCTAGTATCTTGGGTCAGTCTTAGTATTTCATGAGAACTTGCCCTTCCCTGCCCTATACTCCGACTGTAGTAAGAACCAACAGGGATGCTATTGGTATTACATTTGTTGTAAACAGAGATAAAGCAATATAGTATCTTGCAAGAGTAGGTGCTTAGTACAGATTTGCTGAAATGGATGCAGTCTGGGAAAGAGAGTAAATGGACTCAGGAAGCTATAGGGGGGAAAGCTGGGAGCCAGAGATGTATGGAAAACACGTGGCACACAGAGCAACAGTGGGAGGTCGTGGGGGTCAGATGGACACTCGTGTCACCGTGAAATCAGGCGAAGGCTCCCCTTACTCAACCCCTTAGCCTGAGAGCTCTTGCTGCCCGGAGTAATCTTCTAGAAACTTCTTGTCATATGCCTTAAATGATTTCCTGAGAAACCATTCATGAAAACGAGAAAGGGGGAAATAGGAGTCTGACTCTATGAGAACAGTGGCCTGCATTTTATTTCTTTGTGTGGATGTACATGTGGGGGTATGTACAGGAGTGTGGAAGCATTTGTGTGTGTACATGCACATATGCAAAAGCGTTTTGTGCTTGTGGAAAGCAGGTGGTGTTCCTTAGGAGCCATCCATCTAGTTTTTGAAGACAGCATCCCTCATTGAATGTGCAGCTTGCTGATTGGGTGATGGGCTAGGCAGCAAGCCGCAGGGACTCCCTCCCCTTCACATCCCCCCAGGCTGCTCTCACAGGTATCGGAAGCCATACCCTACTGTTCCGGGGCCTCGGGTGCTTATGTGCCAGTGTGGCAAACACTTTACTGTCTGAGCTATCTCCTCAGCAAACCACTCACACTTCAGACTAAGTCTTTTAGTCATTTCTTTGAAGTTCATTGTGATTTTTTTTACTTTTCCAATATTTTTCCTATGATCTACAAAGTGGCATGCACTGTTTTGAATTTTTTATTGGTGTTTCCTTATGACATTTTCATGAATGCGTATACCCGTCCTTTAATCACATCTCCATAGCCCCTCCCACATTCCTCTCTCCTGTGTCTTCCTTCCTTCCTTCCTTCCTTCCTTCCTTCCTTCCTTCCTTCCTTCCTTCCATCCCTCCTTCTTCTTCCCTAACAGTTCTCTTTCTACCTTCAGTAGCAGATAATTTTGTTAAGAATGCTTAGTATTTGGATTAATGATTGCTTCAACATTAATCATTGACACATAATGACAATCACACCATGTCTTTGTTATTATTAGAACTGATTACTAACATTATTTTTATTCTAGGGATTGAACTCAGGGCTTCCAGCATACAAGGTGGAATTTCATTTTTACTGCTCAGCTATCTCTCCATCCTATTAATTATTATTATTATTGTTAAATTTATCTTGTTAGGAGTCTTCTAGACTCTGAGAGCATAAGTCGAGTCTCCGATATTAGCAGGGAAATGTTTCTTTTCACCCTCACCTAAGCCAACTGCTCAGCGAGGTTTGCAGTGCTGAGAGTTCCTTTGATGTTGCTTAGCAAGCGCTGTGAATGAATCAGACAGATTCACTTTTAACTGTACACCGAGGCCTTGTGATTGCCATTTGGAAGGGCTTTGACTGAATGAGTCTGCAGGGGAAGACCAGGCTCTCCTCACTTCCGCTCACCGTGGCCTGAGCCCTGGACTCACAGCATGTAAGATCTGGGACTGAGCAGAATCCTGTCTGTGCTTCCCTCTGTTGCTTTATTCAATCAGAAATCCACTTTATCTTGTCCCCTTCCTCCTCCGTGGCCCAGACTCTTAAAGGGAGTTTCCAGGAAGGAATGCAAAGCAGCCAGAGAGGGTTCTCTGTCCAAGGGCCCAGCGCCTTCGGCTTCCTAGGGTGGAAGCACTGAGGGGTGGGGAGATGGAAACCCACCTTCTCTCTCATGCATTGTTCAGTTTCGCATCCTAGTTTGATCAGAGGGAAAGTGGACCAGACCTGTTCCAGCTGTTCTCACCCTTTGCTTCCAGATTGGAAGACCCTGAGCAGAAGCTTTAATTAGGGAGGAGATGGAAGAGGATAACATAGAAGAGGAGTTATAGGTGATGTAGATGAAGAGGGGGGAGGAAGATAAAGTAACAGTTAAGTTGACTGAGGAAGCCATGGGTGCTCCTATCACTTTTAATCCCAGCTCTCCAGAGGCTGAAGCAGGTGGATCTCTGTCAATTGGAGGCCAGCCTGGTCTACATAGTGAGTTCCAGGGTAGCCTGGTCTATATAACATAGCAAGGCCCTGTTTAAAAACAAAACAAAAACCTCAAAACAAATAAACAAAGGGATGACTCAAAAAAGTCATATATTATTCTCTAGTTACCTAAAAATCACACATAATACATTTAAGTCTGTATATACATATCTATATACAGTTTAAATTAAATATACCTGCCTGAGATGAATGTTTTCCCCAAGAGTCATAGACTATGGAACAAAACCCCCCAGTATTAGGCATGAGAAGCCCCACTTTGGATTGTTGCTTAGTATTGTCTAAGAAAGTCCCAAAACATTACAGGCTGTTGCTGTTGTTCTTGGTTGCCCCCCAGAGGTGGAAGGTGACTTAGTTAGGGTTTCTATCGCTGTAAGAAACACCATGACCAAAGAGCAAGTTGGGAAGGAAGGGGTTTATTTGGATTCTACTTCAGCATTGCCGTTCATCACTGAAGGAAATCAGGCAAAAATTCAAACAGGGCTGGATCCTGGAGGCAGGAGCTGATGTAGAGACCTTGCAGGGGTGTTGCTTACTGGCTTGCTTCCCATGACTTGCTCAGCCCATCTTCTTATAGAACCCAAGACCAAGAGCCTGGGAATAGCACCACCCACCATGGGCTGGGCCCTCTGCCATTCATCACTCAATGAGAAAATGCCTTACAGCTGGATCTCATAGAGGCATTTCCTCAACTGGGGCTCCTTCCAGTGATGACTCTAGCTTATATCAACTTGACACACAAAACCAGCTAGTACAGAAGGTAAGTTCCTATCTTAGTTAGGGTTTCTATTGCTATGAAGAGACACCATGATCATGGAGACTCTTATACAGGAGACATTTAATTGTGGGGGCTCATAGTACTGAGATTCAGTCCATTATCATCATGGCAGGGGGCATGGCAGCATGCAGGCAGACATGGTGTTGCAGTAGTAGATGAGAGACCTACATCCTGCAGGCAACAGGAAGTCAACTGAGACACTGGGCGGTATCCTAAGCATAGGAAACCTCAAAGCCTGCCACCACAGTGACATACTTCTTCCAACAAGGCCATATCCACTCCAACAAAGCCATATCTTCTAAGAGTGCCAGTCCCTATGAGATTATGGGGGTCAACAACATTTAAACTACCACAGTTCCTATTGATGCACATACCATATACTTCAGTCACAGGACCTGGATGGTTTGAACTATCTCTGACCCGAAAAACTCCTCCCTGAAGACCAGTCCTCATGGTACAAGAAAATGCCATGCAAGCTTCCAAGGGATGGAAGCAACAATAGTCTTATCACCCTATGATTCCTATGAACTACAGCAATGGCCACATGGCATGATAAGCCTAAGGGTATGTTAGTGGCATGAATACTTTGGCAGTAACCAATAGCTCTCTACCTGTCCCATTTCACAGGAGGAAGATCATACCTAGAGAGTCATAGATCTTGGAGGAGACCTACACCGCCGCATTACTAAACCAGCACGATCCCTAGCTACAGTCTAAATACTTCCACCTACAGATAACGGTAGTTCTCACCCCTCATCAAAGAAACTTCCTTTTGCACCATAGGAGGCCATTACAGAAAACTGGAACCAAACAAAATGGGGAGAACAAGTGGTGCCCAGTCCCAGCTGATAGATACGTCTACATCACAACTCCTGAAACAATAATCCCCAAGGCTCAGGGATCATCATAGAGGAGGGGGCAGAGAGCTCATAAAAGCCAGAGAAGAGGAAGTTTGCTGTGAGATTCTGTTTCCTAAAGTGTCAGAGAAGTGGCACCTCTGAAGTCTCATCTACATGCGCTGCCTAAGCAAGACCTAAAGTAGGGTGACATCAGTAGACAGGCTAATAGGAAAGGAGCAAACTCACATGGCCTCAGCCCTACTCAAAGAACCACTGGTAACTAAGGAATGCTGAGAAGGGGAGAAACAGTCCTCCTCACGGATGAGCCTCCCGTCTGGTTATTCAATACCAGGTGGCCAGCCCTGAAATCACACACATGCAAGTAACACACGGACCGAACAGGATAGAACTCATGCCCTCCTGCTTACGTCACGAGCACTCTGCCACCGGAGCCACCTCCTCCGTGTCGGTCTCAGCAGGATTTTATAGGCTACTACTGTGACACAGGGTGGAGGAAGAGCAGGGTGACCTGAACACCAATCTCAGGCTTCCAGCGCGGCCTCCATTTCCAGGTAGCTTGTCTTAAAAGTGGCTCATGTTGTGTATGTCATCATAAAGTATGGTAAAAGACCACCGTCTTTATTAGTGTTGCAGTTGCAGCAATGAAACACCATTACCAAAGAGCAAGTTGGGGAGGAAATGGTTTATGTGGCATTCTCTTCCACCTCACTGTTCATCATCAAAGGAAGACAGGACAGGAACTCAAATGGGGGCAGGAACCTGCGGGCAGGAGCTGAGGCAGAGGCCACGGAGGGGTGCTGCTTACTGGCTTGCTCCCTATGGCTTTACTCAGTCTGCTTTCTTAATAGAGCCCAGGATCATCAGCCCAGGGATAGCACCGCCCACAATGGGCTGTGCCCTCTGCCGTCCATCACTAATTAAGAGAATGCTGGCTCCTTCCGCTGCATTTGCTCCACTGAGGTTCTCTCCTTTCATATGATTCTATCTTGTGTCCAGTTGACATGAAACTATGGCGGACAGCTGTGTCTGTGTCGAGAAGAAATAAATACAGATATGCGTATTTGTATTCTTGCAGCCATTCCTTGCTACCATAAGAATCACACCAGAACCTTAGAGAAGCCCGACACCCAAAGACGATTGTGTCATAAGTAAAACGGTTAGCTGGGGAGACACCTCTGTCAGTGTAGCGCTTGCTATACGGGCATGAGAACCCGGGTCTGAATGTGAAGGCTCTGCGTTGTCTTGACTGTGCTCTGGAATGACACAGCCAGTCCTGTGCTAGGCATTAAAGTGACTCAAAGGAGACAGGATTTGTGTGGTTTATGTTCTGGCTAGACTAATCATTTATGTACATCTAACACTACCTGGAGTTGCATGGTAGTGTCCAACTTGCACATGAATAAATAAAATGAAATGGGTCTCATAGCTTCTAGGAGAGAGAATAGACAGTTTAGTGACATTGTGACATGACACTGGGTCCAGCATCTCCAAGAATGGAGGGAAAGAGGCGGGTCCTCTGGGGGAAGGAGGCAGTTTAGGTGGGTATGAGTGTCAGATTAAGTTCACCTTTTATGTTTTCCTTAGGGTTGGCAGGGCAATAAATGACCAGTGCAGAAAAGAGAAGAAAATGTGTAGCCTAGAGCAGACGTCTGGGTATTAAGATGGGGAGGTGGGGAGAGGAGGTCAGGTCCAGGAAGACCCTGAGAACAGAACCAAGGAGGAATCCTGAACTTGGAGGTGGTGGGGGAACTCTGATGTGGCTGTCAGTAGAGTAGTTAACATAGTTGTCCCGGTCACTGGTTCATACTTTGGATCATGACGTGAAAACACTTAAGGAGATGGGCTCAGGGTGATGTTGCTGGCGTTTGATTCCTGGTCCAGTCTTGTTTCCTGCTGTGAAATGAGGATAACGGTAGTTGTTTCTCGCGGACTTGTTCTGAGAATAAAGGTGATGTATAAAGTGATGTATAAAACAATCCCTGGCCCGTTGGATGGGCAGCTGCTGTATTCAAACGCATTCTAATACTTATTCCACCAGTGGTAAAGGTTTTGAAAAGCCACGCATTAAAAGTGCCTGGGAGTCAGGAAAAATGACTAAGTGGGTAAAGCACCTGCCATGCAGGTGTGAGGACCCGAATGCAGATTTCCAGAACCTATGGCAAGCAGGATTTGATAGCACGGGTCTGCAATCCCAGCATTCCTGTGGTGAAATGGGAGGAGAGACAAGACAATCCCCAGAAGCTCACGGGCCAGCTAGTCCGGCGTGTGCAGTGGGGGACAGGAAAAGACCCGGTGTCTCAAACAAGGTGGAAGGCTGGAACCATCAACAGAAGTTGTCCTCTGACCTCCAGACATGTGCCGTGGAATACACGTGCCCCACCCCCAACATAGAAAAAGCAAGTAGACATGATTCCATGTTCCCAGGGGATGGACTTGAGAAGGATGTGGGAGCTCTTTGTTGGAAATCCCTGTCCTGGTCCACGACTTAGCTCTTCTGACTGTCACAACTTCTGTGAACTATTTACATTGACAGGTTGTAAACTTTGCTTGTTTTCCCCTGAGTTTGGTGAGCAAGATTAGGTTTTCTTTAATCCTATTTTATAGTCATAATAGTTATAAGCACCGAGATGTTTAGTTAAAATATTTCTTCCGTTTGCATCTATTGTGGTTACCACACTAGTTTCCTGGTCTGCAGAGAAGAGAAGTGGAGGACAAAAGGTCTGCATTAGATGCCACAGGCCAGGGCTGGAATGTCTTCCTCAGTCAGGCTCTACCCGAATTTTAAAAGCAGGGTCTCTCCCTAGACCCGGAGTTTGCTGCTTCAGCTAGGCTGACTGATGAGCTGGCTCCAGTGGTCCTCTTGTCTCTGTCCTCAGTGATGGAATTACAAGGTCATGCTGCTTCCCCCTAGCTTTTAACAGCATGGGACTGGGACTTGAACTCAGGCTCTCCTGTTTGTGCAGCAAGCACTTTCCTGAATGAGCCATCTCCCCAGGCCCCTTGGAAGTTCTGGCAGGACATTAGGAATGATTAGAATACCTGACACAGAAGGAGCAAGAGAAATAGAAAACGGAACCCCACACGTTTTAGAATGTTGGTCATTCTTCCATGTGTTGTAGCTTAAATTATCCTTAGCTAAAACTCCCCTTGGGGAAATGCATCACCAATGGACTTCTTAGTGCAGAATGGCATTCCGTGACACAAGACAACATCCTCTGACTTGGCTTCCACCTGAAGTGTGTGTGCTGGATGCATGGGACTCTTTTTAGTTGATAACAATGGTGAAATGTGCAGGTCCTCTGGGGACATGATTCAGGGTGAGTCAGATGCACATGGAGGTTAGCCCAGCTGCGAGGCTTTTCTGTTTTGGTGTTGGCTGTTTTGTTTTCCAAGGTGTCTCCTCTTTGTTGGAGCTCAGCTGCCGGTTGGATAGAATCGGTTGTTGTTGTTTTGCCAAGGGTTCTCCATTTTGCTAGAGACTGACTGTTTGTGGGTTAGAATTGGCCAAAGTAGAAGGAGAGGTCACGCAGTGACTGCACCCTTGCTGGGCACCAGCAGTGCCAGTCACCATGCCTGTGTCTGTCCCTGGTCCACGTGTACAATGGTGGCACCCTGTAGCCCAGGCAGACTGTGCTCTGGAGCTGTAGGGGAGCTAAAGGAGAAGAGAAATAGAACAGCTCAGGCACAGTCTTGGGACCATCAGGGTCTACCTGGGACAAGGTCCCTCCCGTATGTGAAGGCCAGCCCTGCAAAGCCCAGATGTGCCCTGTGCCTGGCTTGAATCTTCATCCCAGCACATGGAGCTAAGTAGCTGTGTTTCTTTACTTCCCACCTCGGGGCGTTCACTCCGTCTCGAGAAAAGAATGGCATCCTTTTATAGAGTGAGATGAGTTCTCCCCAGGGTTGCATTGGCTCTGAAGCTGTGTGACGTTGGCCTGTTTCTTCCTTGCCGTGCACTCGTCCTCCCTCTATAATAAGCTCTCTGACATTTCTTTGAGTCTGTTTATCTCTCTTATCATTAACCCATGGGGCTGCTGGGAACTCATTCCATCTCTGGGTCCCAAGGGTGGGTGGGTGGGACCAAGGTCTGGTTAGAGATGGATATGCGAATGTTCTCACTCTTTCTGGTTTTGATGCCACCATTATGCAGAGGAACTCTATCCTCAGTCCACGGTTGCTAACTCAGAACTGCTGGTAGATACCTAAGTTAGCAGCTGAGAACAGCATGCCAGGAGGAAAGCATGAAGCCAAAGGCAGAGACAGTTTCCTGAAGACATCATTTGAGCACCCTGCCCACCTGTCCCTGAAGATGGGATTTGGATGTTTTATTACTAACATTAGCTAGACCATTTTTTGTTGTTTGATCCACTTTGAGCTGGCATTTCTGTTACTTGTAGCCTAAATGGTCTTGATTCAACAAAAGTTGCCTAATTAAGTGTATGGTCTTACATGTATTAAAAAAAAAAACCCGTGTTTTTATGTGTATGCGTGTATGTTTATGTGGTGGTGTGTGGGGTATGTATATGTGAGTGGGTATGTGCCTGTGGTGTGTATGTATATGTGAATGGATGTGTGTGTGATATGTATGTATATGTGATTGGGTATGTGTGTGTGTATGGTGGGAGTATATTTGTGGGTGTGTACGTGTGTATGTGTGTGTGTGGTGTGGTGTGTGTGTGGTGTGTATATGTGGGTGGGTGTGTGTGTGTGTGTGTGTGTGTGTGTGTGTGTGTGTGTGTGTGTGTGTGTTGTTCATGGTTTCACCGGGCTAAGTGGCCTGTGAACTGGGATTTTCCTGTTTCCATCTCCCTTCTTGCCATGGGAACACTGGGCTTGCAAACAAATGCTGCTTCACCCAGGTTTATGTGGGCCCTGAGGTTTTGTACTCACATCCTTATGCTTGCATAGCAAATGCTTTGTTCACTGAGCATCTCCGCAGATCAGACCTTATATTTCTTGGTGCCTGCTTTTGCATGTTCTCCTAGCGTATCAGCAGCCTGCTGCCTATTCCAGGACCACAGAAACCTTGCCCGGCAGGGAAGGGCAGTGCTCTCGTGTCTGCAGATTTGGAGAAGAGAGTGGGAGAGACACTTCAGTGGTAGCGTTTTCCTGAACCACAGATATCCAGAACTTGCATGCTCCTGTTTGTATTCTGTAACATTTCTGGGAGCCCCTAAGCATGGCTTTAGGGTCTTTGAAACATCCCAGGGATGATTAGGAGTTGGGGTCATATACTTAGTACTTGCTGGGGTGCTTACCCCCTTGGTTAAACTCTGCATTCCTGAGGAGGAAAGCTCCAGAGAGGTAGGGAACCATTTGTTAAAGCTTCGGAGTGAAGACAGTGGCGGAGTGCTCCCAGGGAAAAACCCCATGAATACTTCCCAGAGACTGCAGACCCGCCCCTGTGTTAACTGCATTTCAGCAACCCTTCTCGGCTGTTCAGGAATGAGGTCCAGTGTCAGTCAGGTTGGATCCACGGTTATGATTGCATCACACAAGACAACCTCTTCTTTCTGTTCAATAGGAATCACATGGCTTTCCTTGGCGTGAGTTTTCAGACTCTGGCAGGTGGGTGCTGCAGGATGAGCCCCCCAGGTGTAAACTGTATCGACTAGATTAGAAATTCCAGTAGATACGAAGCATGTCTCCGTCCGTAGTTGCTGTCAAAGACCCGGACTCTATGAAGGTGACCCCGTCGGTCACGGAGCTTCATGAATCCCTTGGATCCGTTGGGTAGAGACAGAGTGGAGGAGAGGCAGGTACCGGGAGAAGGGAGTGGCTGAGCAAAGAAGGCTGGGTTTTTTGCTGTAGCAGCATATTTCCATGGCTGAGCAGCAATGGCATCCAGCCTTGAGTCTGTAGGCTGGACCGACATCCTAGAAACAGAACCTCGGCCGTTTCAAGGGTGCGCTTGTCAAGAGTGGTTTACCTGGACCGTTTCTGAGAAACTCGCCTCGGTCAGTCTGCCCTGTTTTGGCTCCGACACCTGCTGGCTGTGACAGGGCACCCAGCCAAGTGTATCTCAGAC
The DNA here is from genome assembly GCA_030556225.1 of Cricetiscus sungorus. NCBI lineage: Eukaryota > Metazoa > Chordata > Mammalia > Rodentia > Cricetidae > Cricetiscus > Cricetiscus sungorus. The sequence goes on along the minus strand of JANBXA010000367.1, from coordinate 11,504,503 downwards.
AAATATCTACATTGTTGGTGGCGTGATTGTGACTTCCTGTCTTCCAATTTAGACATTTTTTTTTTTTTTTGCCTTGCTTTTTTACTGTCTGGGTCATTTGATATTATATCTGGTGCTTCCTGTTTTGAAAGCCTCCGACTCTAGTCATCAGACTGTAGAAACCCGGGGTCAACTGCTCCCTACCCATGCAGGCTTTAGTCACTTGTTTTGGTGAACCAATTTCGATTTGCGTAATGAAAGCTGTCAGGTGTCTGTGCTTTTCTCAGCCCCAGACACTTCCCTCTTTGTGTGTGTTTGTTTTTCAGACACTGAGACTTTCTCTCCTGATGTGGATGGAGTGTGGGGGGGGGGCTTGGTGTCCATGCCCCCGACCCCCATCCAACAGTGCGGGAGTGGTTCTGTGTTCTTGGAAACAGCTTTTGACCCCCACGGGTCTGCTTCTCAGGACCTGGTTGATGCAGGCGTGACCTCCGGCTGCTCCCCAACACTGTACCTGTCTTTTTCCTTTCCAAGACTTTGGGGGTCCCTAGCCTCCTCATTCTTTCCACTTCAGAGAGGTCAGAGCTAACTCAGTGAATCGGGCCAGCGAGCAGGAAAGTAGCTAAGCAGTGTTTGTTTGTGTGTTTTTTCCACAAAGAGGAACAGTTTGTCTCTAAAGTTTTACTTCATTCAGCCTTCCCTTGCACAGAACAGGTTGGCTTCAGCCATGCAGAGTAGTGGCAGCCTTGGGCTCTGGGGAGAAACTTAGCTGTCTTGAGCTGGATCACACATTTCTGTTTTACTTTCTCTCTTCCTCCCCGCCCCTCTGTGTGTGTGTGTGTGTGTGTGTGTGTGTGTGTGTGTGTGTGTGGGCTTTGGGTCAGGAACACTGACTGACTGTCTCCTTGCAGACAAGGTCTCTCCCTGGCCTGGAGCTCACCACCTAGGCTCAGCTAGGATTCTATTCTCTCTGTTGTATAAACAGGCACCAACACTCCAGGATACCTTCATGTAGGTTCTGGGGATTGACCTGAGGTCTTCATGCTTGCAAGGCAAGTACTTTACTGATAGGGCCGTCCCCTAGCCTCTTACCTTATTTCTTTTTTGGTGATAGTAGAGAGGTGGACCTAGGGCATTTTCTAAGAGAATGAGGAGGCCAAGGGAGGTAGGGAAGGGGGTGGTGGTGGAGATATGCTCCCTTAAAGAAGCAGTGGCTTTGGGGAAAGCATCTAGAAATATCAAGACAGGCTCTGGAGACCGGGCTCCTTTTCTTCATGATGGACAGGATGGCCTGGAGGAAGGGGAAGCATCCAGAAATCAGGCTCCATGGTGTCATCTCTCAGGGCCTCCCTTCCCCAGGGAGGGCCTCCAGTTGCTAGGCTCTCTAGAGCCGGAGAACTTGGATGCTACATTCTCTTCCCTCCCCATTACCCTCAGATTGAGAGACCGCAGCCTGAGTGAGCCTTCAGTATTTCAGCTAAAATAGGCCCAAGAGTGAGAGAAATCCCTTCATCTCTGGATTTTCTTTTCAATCATCTACTGGGTGATGGAGAGGGAAGGTACTTTTTGACCCATCACATACATCTATCTGTGTGGGCTGACGAGAGACATGCACACTCAGCCCCATGCTGAATGAGCTCAGCTCTTTGTAGTCCTCAGTCCAAAGCAAGGGCCCACATTCCCCACCGAGACACAATATTGTTCCGTGTTATTACTTAAAACAAAACAAAACAAAACAAAAAGCCAATAAAATTCCAACTCCCAACTCCCCCTTGTTTCTGTGCAGGTGCTTGGCGTGACCTCATTTCTTTTCTGAAGCCGTTTTTATGAGATTCAAGACTGACTGGAATCACTAATGGACAGAAGGACACGGATGGGACACCTAATGCATGACCTCGTTTCTTCTCTGAAGCCATTCCATGAGATTCATGACCAAGTGGAACCCACTGATGGACAGGACTCTAATGGGACACCCAATGAATGCTCAATACAAGGAAGCTTTTGCTAGCTCCCTGCTGGATAAACGCAGCCTTATGTCCTAACCCTGTGTATGGTTCCAGGAAACCACCACGTTGGCTTATTGCAATAATCACAGATACCCCAGATAATACTTTTTTTCTATGTGTAAGTACATGTGAATCTTATGAATATGTTTATGGAGGACAAAGGTTGACATTTGAGCTTTTTACTCAGTTGCTCTCCACCTATATCTGTCTATCTATCTATCTATCTATCTATCTATCTATCTATCTATCTATCTATCTAATTTTTTGAGACAGGTCTCATTAAGTAGCCCTAGCTGGCCTTGAACTCATTATATGGATCAGGCTGTCCTCAAAATCACAGAGATCTGCCTGTCTCTGCCTTCCGAGTGTGGGGATTAAAGGTTTATGCCACCACTCTAGGCTTTATTTTCTGAGACAGAATCTTTCAATGAACCTGGAGTTCCCTGGCTGGATGGCTAGGCAGTAAGCTCCAGAGATGTCCCTGTCCTCACTTCCCCAGCAAGGGGATTTCAAGGACATCCCATCATGCTTGGCTTATTAAAAAAGTGCGGGGTCTGAAGATTGAACTCAGGCCCTCACACTTGCCTGACAAGCGTTTTAATGACTGAGTCATCTCTGCACCTAGACATCACAATGTTAAAGCACATTTCATTGGGTGCATTTAGCATAGTGTTCCAGCAAAGTCTTTGCAGTGATAGGGCTGTGTTTGTTTTCTGAGTTGCCATTTCTTAGTTTCACTTTTCTGTTTCTTCATCTGGAAGCCAGAGCTCAGGGCATCTCCTTCAGATGGTGTGGCCGTTAGCTTTAAGGGTTAATGACACAGCCTCAAATCCCCTGAGGGTTTTGTCTGCCAGGCTGTCTACATTGGTCTGCTTGAAAGCATGTCAGTGCTGATGGTCTTAGTTAGCTGATGCGGGAACACTTACCCTACTGTGCCTGGCACCATTACCTAGACAGAGGGTCCTGGACTGTAAAAGAGTAGGGAAACCAAGCTGAGTATACACAGGCAATTGGGTGAGCATGGGTACACTTAGTTCTCACTACCCTTGACTGTGGATGCCATGTGACCAGCTGTCTCAAGTTCCTACTGCAGTGGCTTTCCCACAGTGATGGGCTGTGACCTGGAACTGTGAGATCCTTTGTCCCTACACTGCCTTTGGTCAGGGTGTTTATCACAGTGCCCACCAGAAATAAAACCAGGACACACAGCCTTGTACGTGTGGGAGGTATGTGAAGAGGACTCAGTAAATGGTTGCTATTATGTTTCCTCACATACCCATGTATGCTCAGTGTTGTCAAACTCGATATCTCCCGTTGTCAATACCGTCGTCTGGAGAGATATGGTTGCCCATTCCCATTCCCATGTGGAGGATAAGGGAATCAGGCACACAGAGACAAAGCGTCATATCTGTAGTCATACAGCTAGCAATCAGCAGAGCAGATTGAGAGCTCCATGTGGGCCCCTTACACAGTCACTCCAGCCCTATCCTCCCGAGTCTGGAATGGCTCTTTTTGACCGGTGACTTTTGTCAGCTGATACTCGTCTCTCCTACCAGGTACCAACATCCTTGAGTCCCCAGCAGAACTGTGCTCAGCCAGCATGTGAAAAGTTAGCAGCCGATGAATGTAAGGTGGTGGCTCTGGGGATTCCAGGGTTCAAGGCCATCCTGCTTAGTCTGTCTGCGCTTCCTGTGTCACTTTGAGTAGACAGGCTTCCTGAGACCCCTGAGATGTCTGCGGCTGGTGATTTCCACTTATCTTGAGTCATCAGCACTCCTCTCGCAGGAGGACCTGGGGCCCAGAGCCAAGCATGGAGTCCCACATCCTGCCCTCTCCTGCATACCCATCTCACAGCGCTAACATGCCCAGAACTTCTAGACACACCAGCCTCTCAGTCTCCCGTCCCTACCACAGACCAGAGCCACACACGAGCTCTTAGACATGTACTCAAACACATACTCTCACCCAGCCATCTGCTTGTTCATTCCTACACAGATCGAAGTCCCTTGGTTACCTTGGAAAATGAACTAGCAGTTAAGAATAAGGGTCTGCCGAGGCAGGATCTTCACCACAGTCATGTAGGAATGTTTTCCAATTCCTGGCTCTGGGGCTTTAGAGACAGCTTACTCAGTAGAGTGTCTGCCTTGCAACCGTAAGGACTCGAGTTCAAGCCTTACAACCCACTTACAAAAAAAGGCTGGCATGGCCCAGGAGAAGTTGGACAATGGGAAAAGAACTCATTTTGTAGACTTTTTGTCTCAGTTTGTTTTGTCTGGGCATTTTTTTTTTTGTTCTATTTGTTTTTGTTTGTTTATTTTGATATCCATTTTTGTGTATGTGTTTCCTGCATTTTTTTTTTTGTTTTGTTTTTGTTTTCAAGAGAGAGAGAAAGAAAGAACAAAGTTGGGTGGGTAGGGAGGATCTAGGAGGAATTGAGGGAAGGGAAACGAAATATAACATAGGAAAAAAGTGTTATTCAATCATGAAAGAAAGAAAAGGAAGGAAGGAAGGGAAAAAGGAAGGAAGGAACAAAGAAACGCTAGCAAACTAGTTAGTATGCTCTTGTGAGCTCAGTATAGGAAGGCAGAAGACCTGGGATCTCTGGGGCACCCTGCAAGACCAGCCTAGCTTACTTGGTGGACAACAGCTAAAGAATGACAGCTGGAGTTGACCTCTGGCCACCTTTGTATGTACACACACAGTCAGTATCTCTGCCTCTCCAACCCCTACCTGGCTGTAGAATCTCCAGCAGCTTCAGGAACCCATTTATTTAAGATGCTCTCCATGAGAGTCTGAGGAGAAGTTGGCTTAAAGGCCCCCTAGTCTACAGATTCACAGTGCAGCAAAATCTCTTGACAGGAGTCAAGGCAGAGGCCCGAGAGGGATGCATTGCTCTGCCCCACCCCCCCAGAATTGGTCTTACTCTCCTCTGAGTACCCTGCAAGCATGTCCCTTTAGAGTCCCTGTGGATAAAACTGCCCCAGAAAGTCAGCTCCCAGAGGACAGGGTCACGTCTGTTTCTTCTACTGTTGTGTATCCAGTGCTTACAGACAGACTTGGGACCTAGTAGGTAGCCAGTAAATATTTGTTGAATCCTTCCTTCCTTCCTTCCTTCCTTCCTTCCTTCCTTCCTTCCTTCCTTTTCTTCCTTCCATCTATGTATCTGTTTGTTCATCCTTTTCTCCCTCCTCTCTCCTCCTCCATCCATGCACCACCCATGCATGCACCCATCCATGTATCCATCTCCATCCATCCATCCATCCATTTTTCCCTTCTTATCTTCCTTTCTTCCTCTTTCCTCTGATTCTCTTCAGCATGTCCTGTGGCTGTCAGCTTTTTGTCTCATGATGTGGCGTGCAGATCTGTGTAGGCGGGGAACCCCGTGCTGGGCTGAGAGATCTCTCAGTGCTCAACTTCAGGTCCTGGACTGTGAAGAGAAATGTGACTGGAAGTTGAGTTGTGCTAGAATAGAGGAGAATTGGTCCAGAGTATGCATTGCCCTCTAGCAAGTGTGGATTCATCCCTAAACAGACATAGGCCCTGGGTGAGCTTCTGAGGAGGGAGAGGTGGCTGGCACTGGGTGGTCATTAAAACAGTGGCTGACCTCCTGTCAGACACGGTGGGGCTCTGCAGACGTCAGCTCTCTCTGGCTGTCCCCTGAGACACTCAGAGAGAGGCCCATCCATCAAAGGGTCCTTTGGGATGGCCACGGGCGTTTGCCTGAGACTCGGTTATAGGGTACTGTTTTCAGCTCCGATCTTGTCAGATTCAAGCTGTCAACCGTACAGGCCCTGAAAAGCCTGACACAGAACCCTGGGGATAGGCATGCAGCAGATGACCTTGAGGGGACTCTGCTGAGTGTGGGACCATGGTGATAAGAGGGACAAATGAGAAGAAGCCACTAGGCCAGCTGCCATTGCGCGGGCCCACCTCACCCCTTTGTGTTCATTCTCGGAGGGGGGGGAGCTGCATTAAATCTGTTTTGCCCCTGTACCCTCTTAGTGGCCTCTCTTGCTTTCTGTCACCCTTTACTGGGGATATGGAAGGTGACAGTACATGGAGCAGGTTATGGATAGAATAATAACGCAACCTAGAACTGTGTGGTCCTGTTCTTATTTGGTTATGTAATGTCCCTGATTCTGTCTCTTGAGGTGGTTCAAGATGGCAGGGCAGGATGGATCACCTGGAAATCATTCCATCAGGACATGACTGGCTACTCACTCCTGTTGGCATTTGCATAGGCATGGGACCCAGAACGGTTTGGATTTTTGCTGTGTTTTTCTCACTTAAAGAGGTTCCTCCCTGTCCCAGAACTGAGGACCAAACTCAGGGCCTTGCCCTTGCTAGACAAGTGTCTCACCACTGAGCTAAATCCCCAGCCCCAGGAGCGTTAGAAGTGAGACATATTGCTTCATGACCTTCCAGGGACTGTGCTAGCTGTGGTGGTCCAAGCCCATAACCCCAGCCTTCAAGAGATAGGAGACCGGAGAATGGAAAATTTAGGCTCGTCCTCAGCTGCATTGTGATTTGAGGTCATCATGAGATACTTAAGATCCGGAAACAAGACAAAACAAAACAAAACAAAAAACCAAAAGTACCCCTCCCCCCCCAAACCAAAAATTAAAAAGCACAAAACGAAACAAAAAAGCAGAAACATACCAGGGCTTGTGTAAGGCGGGGAAGCTAGGTTTCTATCAGACTCTGTTCCCCCTTGGTCTCCTACATGGGCTCACAGGGACAGGGGAGAACCTCTAGTCATAGGTGTGGGCACAGTGGCCCAGCTGTCCTCACAGGGCCCAGGAGGGCAGTTTGCTAATTTTTCTTTGGCTCTCCTCAGGCTAGCTCTTAGGCAGGGGGTATCTCAACTGGGGCTGTGGGAGGCCTGGAACCGGGTGAAGAGCTGCCCACATTGGTTAAAAAACGGCGTGAAACAGCAAGCATGTGCGGCCGAGGAATCCCATTGCTGGGAGGAACAGTAAGGTAGCCAGAGATGGCCTCCCCAGTCTTCCAGGACGCTGTCCTGCACCTCCCGGAGCACCAGCCCCACAGTTTACTCAAAGGCACAAGTTCTACTTCCCCCTGGCCCTTAAGGAAGGTACTGGCCTTGTGAAATGTCAAAATAGAATGGAAACCCAAACACCACGCCCTCTGGGCAGAGGCTCATGCAATCTCCGGTCCTGGTCAGTGAGTGACGTTGGAGCTTGTTGGTGTTTGAGTTGTTCCCATAGCAGGTACCCCATGCTAGTCCAGCCCCACCCACCCCACTCTCAGAGTAAGGCACAGCTTTGGGTCATCATAGTGGCTGGGGACTGGCAATTCTGTCTTTTCTGTGTGTCATACAGTTCAGACCACATTCACGGTTTCCAAAACACAGTTTTTATACATGATTGGCCAGGCACAAGCTGAATTTAGATACTATATGGCTAAATTCTTTTACATATTTATTTCAGTACTTAGTTGTTGTGTCGTACATATGATTTCATGATTGTTATCACCTGGCATAAGGCCCAGTTTACTTAGGCAAAAAGGCTGACTGTAAAAAAAAATAGACTAAATATTAGCATAACAGACAGGGGACGTAGCTTAGCTGGTAGAGTGATTGATTACTAGCATCCCTGAGACTTTGGGTTCCATCCCCAGCACCACATAAGCCAGGTATGGTGGTACATACCTTGCACCCAGAAGGTGGAGGCAGGAGGATCACAAGTTCCAGATCAACTACATAGTGAGTTTGAGGCCAGCCTGGGCTGTGAGAGGCACTTCTCTCCCAAACCAAACCTTAGTATGGATGATGAGAATGTTAACCACATGCTTAACAAAGAAATTTGTGTTTGTCATATTGATAAAAAAAAAAAAACAAATAGACAGAAGCAGTTTCAATAATGAAACTGATATATCTAAACTATAATTTCTGTATATAATTGCTAGAACATTATTGAGATATTATATATATAAAGCAATATATGTATATACATATATACCCATGCAATACCTGTATATATGTATTATATATAGACATATATACATACATGCATCACAATATACCTACTATATGTATTTGTATATATGTATAGCAGAAATTTGGAGTGTATTGCTGAAATCCCACCCCCATTATGTACTTCCTTCAGCAAGGCTATACTTTCTAAACCTCCCTACTGTGGAATGTTCTCTTATACACTGTAAAGATTTGTCACTCAAAATGGTTCAATAAAACATAATTGGCCAGTAGCCAGGCAGGAAGTATAAGTGGGGTGACCAAACTAAGGATGCTGGGAAAGGAAGGCGGGTCAGGAGTCACCAACCAGACACAGAGAGAGCAGGAGGTGGATGTGTCATCCTAATAAAGGTACTGCCACATGGCATAGCATAAGTAAGGAATATGGGTTAACTTAAAATATAAGGTGTGTGTGTGTGTGTGTGTGTGTGTGCAGACAAACACATAAAATAAAAATAAGTCTCTTTACAAATCTTCTAACAGACAAACTGATAAGGTAAGGAAGGAAAATGAGGAGCAGACGAGGGGAGTGGACCCCAATACGCAGTGTGAATGTCAGCCACGCTGAGTGAGGCAGAAAATGAGCAGTTAGTAAGCAGATGCAGATGCTTGAGCTGGAAAAGTCTCGCCTGTAGAAATCCACAGTCCACCTTTGTAGGTCCCTCTATATGTTACAGCTTTCTGTTTGATTGCTAGCAGCAAGCTAATGCCAAGAGAGGAAAAAAAATCCATTTTGGAAGTTTCGGTCCCCAATCTATTGCCTTTGGGCCTGTGGCCACACACTGAGGCCGAGGCTTGTGGTAGGGCAAAACCATAATCCTCTACATAAAAAGATCTTGTCTCAAAACACCACATAAAACAAAACAAACAACAACACAAAAAACAAAGTCAGGTAGAGGGCTGGGAGATGGCTCAGTTTGTAAAGCGCTTACTTTGAAATCATGAGAGGCTGGTTTTGAACCCTAGAACCCACAGTTAAAAAAACGATGGATGTAGCAGTATGTATTTATAATCCCAGTTCTGGGGAGGCAGGGTTAGGCACATCCCTGCCATTTGCTAGCCAGCCAATCTGGGCAACTTGGTAAATTCCAGGTCCTAGTGAGAGACCCTGTCACAAAAATAAAATTTCAGGGAGCCTGAGGGATGTCAGCAATGGTTTTCCTTGGTCTTCCACATGTGCACACATGTCTACACACACACACACACACACACACACACACACACACACACACACACAACTCACACACACTCACACACACTCACACACACTCACACACACACACACACACACACACACACACACATACACACACACTCACACACACACACTCATTCACACACACACACTCACACTACACTCACACACACTCACACACACTCACACACACTCACTCACACACACACATCACACACATACACACACACTCACACACCACTCACACTCACACACACACTCACTCACACACACACTCACACACACACTCACACACACACTCACACACACTCACTCACACACACACTCACACTCACACACACACTACACTCACACATACTCACACACACTCACACACACACACTCACACACACACTCACACACACTCACACACACTCACACACACACACACACACACACACACACACACACACACACACACACACACACACACACACACAATGCAAACTGAATCAGACTGAAGGGCTTTTTGGGTCATCCACCCCTGCCCCTGCCTCTCAGTACTCCTAACTATCAGCCACCACACCTTGCAAGGGTATTCACACTCTTGGGCTCTGCTCTGTCCAGGCTGTTTGGTAGGTAGCCCGAGGGCATGGGACAAGCAATTCCTCAAGTCACTTTAACGTCATCTGTTATCAATGCCATATCCATCAGTCATGAGGGGCTGATTTCTTAATGCAAGGTTATTTGGGCACCATCAGATGAGCGTATGAGGAAGGTCCCGGGCCTGTCACTGTCAGAGATGTGAGTCAGAATCTGTCCCTATGAAAACAGGCTGGCCGTGGCTTATTGGAAATCTCCAACTGGAATTCTGCTGACTTCTTTGTTTCAGATGAAAGTGCTACCAGAGGCTGTGCAGACGTGTTCACCCCAGGGCTGCCCTGGAACCGAACTAATCGGAAATCTTTATAAAATTGCCGTAGAAGAAATGTCTACTAAATTCCAGCCTCGCCAGGCAGCAGCTTCCCTGGTCCTTAACGACTATTATTTTCACAAAAGGATTGTCGCCTCAACCCCCTATTTGTTCTCCCTGCCATTTTATCCCCTGCACCGCTCTCCAGGGATCAATTAATATTATCTGGAGAAACATGAGTCTTAGTGGGAGTGAGCGTGTCTGGGATGTGGTCCCTCTCCTTGTGCTCGATGCATTTACGCTTGTGCACATATGTACAGTATGACATCATAGGGGAGGCCACCTGAACCTAGAATCCCTGACCTCAATCTCAAGGTTGTCTTCCCTCCCCAGGCTAGCAACGGAGCCTGTGGAGCTTACAGATCCCAAATGAGTGAACTAAGTGAACTCCATTAGTTAAGGAGGAGAACAATGGAAGGATTCTTAGGCTCCGATTCCATGGGGGGTGAAGACCAGGACCCTAGAGAAAGCGGTAGAATCCTCTCAGTAAGACAGAGACAATTTAGACCCATTAAAGTACTCTTCAACACTTACCCCTTTTAAAATGATTTTTATTCACGTACATTAATTATATATAATGATGGGTTTCACTGTGACATTTTCACACATATATCTAATGCATTTTGATCCCCCCACCCCGCCCCTTATCGTCTCATGTCTTATCCTTCTGTTCACTTTGAGAAAGTTCTCTTCTCCTTGTTTAATCTTTTCAGGACACCCTCATAGACCAGAGGAGTGTTTCTTAGTTGATTTCAGATCTAATCAAACTGACAGTCAAGATTAACCCTCACTGGAGGTACTGGGGATAGGGAAGTGCCCAGGGGTAGCTGGCATCAAGGAGCAGGCAGAGGGAATGTTTTCTAAGGATCCGGGAGAGGAGGCCTGGCTGGAGGTGAAAATCTCTGAGACATTGCCCCGTATAGCAAGGGGGGGTGGTGGTACCCCAGCCTCTTCCTTCCCCCATCTAATCCTGTGCCTTAGCAAGTGAGGATGTTCCCGCCAAACCCAACACCTTTAAAATAATGCCTGGGAATGCTTTCTCATGGCTAAGTGCTGGTCTCTGTTCCGATCACTGAGGGTTCTGCATCTTCTGTACTGGATCTTGCTGGCAACAGCTTGATCTACAGCAACAGAGGGCACTCCCTGTTTCCGAAAGCCTAGGCAGAGAGTTAGTCTGGAGGCAATTCACTCCCGGAGCCTGGTGTAGGTTCTCACCCTCATAATTGGCTCTGTTCAAAATAAGACAGAGTCTCCTGTTCAGCTGCCTCTGGGGTCAGGTGACCCTGAACTGGGCTTCCTGCTAAGAGATGTGGAAACTCATCCTGGATTGGGAGGCTTTATGAAACGTTTGGGGAAGTCCTGAGAAAGGGTTGTGTTGTGTATCTTGAGACGGGAAGGGGTGATTCAGATCGGAGGCTCTGAGATGGACGGAGGGCCTCCGAGATCTTCAGATGGCACCTCAGTGCCCTCCAGATCCCCACCCACTCTCTTCCCCTTACCATCTTGCTCAGTGCCCGGGAGGAGCTGACCCCAAGGATTGCACCCCAGGCTCCCCAGCCAGCCAAAGGGTTAACAAATGCAGACGAGTGACCCAAGCTACCAGAGAGAGGTTGGAGGTTTTGTGTTTTTAAGTTACTTTTGTTCGGGTAGTGGTGACACACTTGGGAGGCAGAGGCAGGCGGATCTCTGTGAGTTCAAAGCTAGCCTAGTCTAAAGAGTGAGTTCCAGGACAGGCTCCACAGTTACACAGAGAAACCTGTCTTTAAAAAAAGCCAAGAGAAAAAAAGTTTTTTTTTTTTTTTAATTAGTACACATTAATTGTACATAATAATGATTTTCGTTATGGTATTTTCATATATGTATATAATGTTTTTGGATCATATTCACCCTGGTTTGTCTTCTTTGTCTCTTCCCATGCTCATCAAACCCCAATAACCCTTTCTTGTAGGTATGTGTGTGTGCTAGTGAGTAATTAGGGTTGTTTACAAGACCGTAGGTGAGGAATTGCAAGGCGTGCATGAGGAGTTATTGAAAGGAACATGGGCATCTTACCAGTAGCTACATTACTGAAAACAAATATCTCTTCCATTCTCAGCAACTATCGACTGGCTAAGACCCTTAGGATGGGGTAGGGCCTCATGAGACCCGGCTACTATTAACTGCCCGTAGATCCTCTGGGAGGGATGGGGTTTCATGAGCCCTGAAGCTGGAGTGTTTTTCTGCCAGTCTCCATGTTTTTCCATTTCTGCAGTTCTCACTGGACAGCTCAAGCCTCCAGCCTCAGCTTCAGCGACATGGTTCCTTCCCTGGAGTGTGGCGGCAGTTTCCATGGCTACCTTAGCTACCTTTTATGCTTGTCTTTCTTCAGGCTGGCTACACTGCCTCCCTGTATTTTAACCCTCTGCCATGATTTGTGAGCTGCATATATCTGTTTTAGTTTCATTTATTCTGCTGTGATAAAATATTCTGGCAAAAAAGTGGGGGTGGGGTGGGGGAAGAGAGGGTTTCTTTGGGTTGAAATCTCAGGCTATAGTCCATTACTGTAGTGAGGTTAAAGTAGGAACTCAGGCAACTGGTTGACCACATCACATGCATGTTCAAGAGCACACATGCCATTTGCTCACTGGTGCACAGGTAGCTTTTTCTTCTCTTATACAGTCTAAGACCCCAAGCCCAGGGAATGGTGCCACCCATTGTGGACTGAGTTTTTCCATACCAGTTAAGGCAATCAAGAAAATTCCTTACAAACATACCTATAGGACAACCTGATATAGACAATTCTCCAAGTAAGACCATCTTCACAAATGACTCTAGGTTGTGTCAAGTTTAGAATTAAAACCAACCATTATCTAATGATGAATGCACTTACAGCTTATACCAAGAATGAAGTGGTGAGTTCAAGGTCATGCTCAGCTACATAGAGCAAGTTAAAGGTCAGTCTGGGCTACATGAAAGAAAGAAAGAAAGAAAGAAAGAAAGAAAGAAAGAAAGAAAGAAGGGATATTTTGTGGCATTGGGATACCTGATATCCTATAAACATGATATCATTGTGTATAGGTAATTGTATGTGGCAAATGCTTGTAAAAAATGGGCTCTAAAATTCATTTTGAAGGTAGAAGTGTTCTGTGATAGGCTTCAAGGTCATGAGGAATTAGAATTGGCCAATACAGTCATGCATGACTTTAGTAACATAGTAAGTAACAGGGCCAGGGAGACGATAGCTCAGCTGGTAAGGTATTTGGCTTTCAAGTATGAGGACCTGTTGAACTCCAGAACCCATCTAAGAAGGAAAAAAAAAATGGTCATGGTAATCCCAAGCTGGGAAGGCAGAGAGACAGAATTCCTGAGGCTCCTTGGCTAGTTATTCTAGACTACTTGGTGAGTTCTGGGTCAGTGAAAGACCTTGTTTATAAAAACAAGGTACCCGGTGGAAGAATGACAAAAGATTTCTCTTTGGCTTACATATTTTTGCACACATGTACATGAAAAATCCCTTCCCCCAACAAGTGTACCTACACACAGGGGGTGTGAGGAGTGAATGGAACATATTGGTTAGAATTTACAAAGGTCAAAAGAGCGAGAATTCACTTTCCCCAAGCTTGAGTATACAGAATAATTCTAGATTATTGTCCAAGTTTCTAGGATTTTAGTAAATCTTGTCCATTTTGGATGGAGTACTTCAACTCATTTTATGTTTGCATAATGTCAGATAAGAAAAATGAGCCCTTAGGCCCCTGGATTCTTAGCTCCTAGGATACTGTTGTGTGTTATGATACTCTTTAAAAAATTCTACTGTCTCATCTATCTATCTATCTATCTATCTATCTATCTATCTATCTATCTATCTATGCATGTATCTATCTATCTATGTATGCATCTATCTATCTATCTATCCATCTATCTATGTATGCATGTATCTATCTATCTATCTATCTATGTATGCATCTATCTATCTATCTATCTATCTATCATCTATTTGTCATCTTTCCACCCATCCACCCACTCATATATTTCTGTGTGTATATGTTTATGAGGGTGCTGTACGTATGTGCGAAGGCCAAAGGTCAACCTTGGGTGACGTTCTATAGATGTTATTCAGCTTGGCACTGTCTACCTGTTCTATAATTTCAAATTCAAGTGTGTGTTATGCATGTGTGGGGTGTGCCCAGTGTGTGGCTGCGTATACCCGTGCACACATATGTGGACGGCAGAGGAGGGTGTCTTCCTTTATACACTCTTCCTTATTGCTTTGAGACAGGGTCTCTCACTGGTTGGTTGGGCTGGCTAACTAGCAAGCTCTTAGGATCCTGTCTCTGACCCCGGGTACTGAGGTTATGGGTATGAACAATTATGCCCAGCTTTTATTTTCTGGGACAGGATCTCCTACTTCTCCGAAGCTCACCAATACCAGCCTGGCTGAACAGAACTCCCGGGCTCTCTGCCTCTCCAGCACTGGGATTACACATACATACCATCATGCCCGGATTTTTATGTGGATCCTGTGTATCAAACTCAAGTTCCCATGTTTTTATAGGGGGGGACTTTGCTGACTGGGCCATCTCCCTCTGCCTCTACAGCATATTTCTGTATTCACCTCTATGGAGACTCTGGTCATTGTCCTTCACATTTGACCATAGCTGAAGTAAAGTGAGATGAAGGGAAAGTTGTCTCTGAAACGATGGGCCCATTGAGGTTAGAGTGGTTTCCTGTCCCATTAGGAAGAACTGTGTCTGTCACACACACAGACAGATGACTCTTCTGCTCAGGGTTGGCCTGGAGGAAGAGCTTGGAGACATTCAAGATTCCCACACTCTCCAGTGCCCCCAAGGAAATGAGCTATTCCCAGAATGCTCCAGGGTTTTTCATACGGGAGGTGTATTTCAGTGCACATGTCTTGAAGTCACTCCATCAGAGTTTGTTTAACTTCTCAGAGAGTCAATGCCATGGGAAGGGCTGTTAAATATTTCCCAAACAAACTTTGAAAAAAAAAAAAAGCCGCCAGAAAGAGAAATGATCTGCCCCAAAGCAGTCACTCCTGTCCAGAAGTACATTGCTATTTGCTCTAAACAAAAGAAAACTTCAAACCTCTGGGTCCAAGTGTGGCCCATATTTTATAGCTGGATCACAGAGGGGTTCTTTGGGATACGTGCAGAATTATCCAGGCCATACCACATCAGGGAGAGGGCTGAGGCAGAGGATGAGGATCTGGCTCTGATTTTTAATTAATTAATTAATTAATTAATTAGTCCCTTATTTATCTGCGGGTCTCAGAGTATGGCTTTATCCCCGCTCTTCTGGGGCTGGTTTGGTCACGTGTTGTTGGAAGCACTTTTGGCTTCTTTTTGGAACTCAGCCCTCAGTTCTTACTGATTTATTATGCTTGCCACAGAGATGAAAATATCCCTGCTTTTATCTCTGGGTCTCAGGACTTTGATCATCAGGGCTGATGGCTTCCTGTCCCTATGGAGTGTGAGAAATGAGGAGGCATAGAATTTTGTTTTCTTGAAAAAAAAATTATAACCTGTACGTGCCTGACCCTCGCCAGCAAGGAAGACACGACTCTGGGTAGAACTTCTTCATCTACCTGCACAGGCTTAAATAATCTTGCGCTAACTAACCCCAGTGAGCCACGTGGACCCTGCAGATAGGTTACTCTAATGCGGAAGCAGACAGGCTGAACAGACTTAACCAATTAAGGGCTTGTTTACGCCAGAGAGCCTTCACCAACGGGAAGGTGTAAGGCGGGAGCCAGCGCCACTTTAAGGCGTGGCACTTCGCGGCTCTCTACAATAACCAGTTCCCAAAGATTCGGGAATGCAAATTGAAATCTTGAAGTACCATTCACGTCTACCAGATCAGCAAAAATTAATTAAGTCTGATGACAACAGGGCTGGTGAGCTGTGGGTATCAAGGACCTCTCTGGTGGAGATGTAAATTAGAGCAGTCCCTTTGGAGAATATAATTTGGAATATCTACCAAAATAGAAGATGCATTCCTACTGTGAGACAGCAATTTCACTCCTGGTTATTTAGCCTGGAGACTGTATTATATACACACACAGATTTGTCCTTGTATGTTCATGTGCACCATCCACATATGTACATATGCACACATACAAATATGTACACTCATGGAAGAATGCTGATAATGAAGCTCAGGGTTGTGGGTCATGGGACATGGTAATGGAACCGAATATTACCCTATACAGAAGGTAATAACTCAAATGTACTGGATCAACTTTTTATACAGCTGTGTAGATTTAAAAAGAAGTCAAATTATAAAAGCAAGAGGTAAAAGGCTATCTGTGGAGAACGCATACATGTATAACATATGCAAGTATAATTTATGTTTTTATCAGTAGGTTCATATGTACTAAAAAATTAAAACCACATATGGAAGTGGCAGATGGAATGGTAACCTCTGAGGAATGAGAAGGAGACCATGCAGTATTTGGTGGGGAGACAGACAGGGGAATGATCAGCCTGTGGTGCTGAGTTATAGTTAGACACAAGAAATTCTGCAAGTTCTCACCCAGGCAAGTGGCTACAAACGACAGTAGTATCCTATATATTTCAAAATGTAGATGGATTTATTTTCAGTTTTACTATAAAGAAATGGGAAGTGTTTGGGGAGATCTATCACCAAGCTTAACCTGGTGTAAATGTCAGCATGCATACCTACACTGAAACATCACACGGTGCCTTATTAATATAGGAGATTTTTTTTTGTGTGTGTGTGCCAGTGGAAAAGTAAGTTTAAAACTTGCAGTTAAAAAAAAAAAAAAAGCAATGAAGGTCTGGCAAGATCACTTAGCCAATGGTGCTATCGTGCAGATCTGACAACCTGAGTTAAATCCCAGATTTCATAAAATCTGACTCCCCAAAGCTGTTCTCTGAGCTACACACACACACACACACACACACACACACACACACACACACACACAGAAACAAAACTTTATTTGTATGCGGACGTTTTTATTTCTTTGAAAGGGAGTATAGAGGAAGGGGTAAAAAGTTTGAGGGAGAGAGAGAGAGAGAGAGAGAGAGAGAGAGAGAGAGAGAGAGAGAGAGAGAGAGAGAGAGAGAGAGGAGGGAGAAAGAGAGGTGAATTTGAAGTGAGTTTGGCAGAATCTTGGTGATAGATTTACAGAAATACATTATTTTCCATTGTTATGATATGATTGAACTGTGTCATATTTACAAAATTTTAAATGTAAGAAAATGATATTGAGGCTGGGAAGACACCTGTCTTGGTGAGTATGGGGCTTGCTGTGGGACCATTTGGATTTGAGCTCAGATTCCAGGCATTCACAGAAAAGGCAGGCACACAAATATGTAATCTCAGCACCTAGAGTGGAGACAGGGGCCTCCTGGGAGTTTACTAACTGGCCAGCCTAGCTGATTGGTGAGTTCCAGGTTCAGAGACAGGTCTTGTATCAAAAGGTAGAGAATGACTGAGGAAGATGTTCTGTCATTGACCCCTGGTGTCTACTTACACACACACACACACAGGTGCATGTAAACCCTTCCTCATATATGTACACACACGAACATGTATGCAAATATACACAGAAATGTAGCACATTATTTTTCTCTGTTGGTTTGACTAATCATCCACTACTTAAAAACTTAAAATGCAAGGAAATGATTTCTCAGACCCACTTTAAAATCTTTTAGTTTCGACAATTTTAAACATATTTTCCATCTATAATTTCCAATTTCCTCCTCTCTTCCTCTAGACACCTCCCAACATAACCCCTTCCTAGCTTCATGTCCTGTTCAGACACATTTTGGTCTGGGAAGATGGATGCTACCCAAAGATGCATAGACATGCACTTTCAGGCAGGGCCCTCGGGGACATCTGGTCAACCTTTGGTTCCAGTATTTCTTCTGTGCCATTTGTGTGCAGACCTGCCCTAGTTGGGATGTCTCTGTACTGAATTTTCCATTAGTGGGACTTAGGAGAGGTGAATGCTCACTTTGAGAGAAACCAAGTCCACATGTGGCTTTAAGTCGTGGGAGCCACTTCTGCAACCCCAACCTTGAGATTCCCACCACAGTGGATTTTGGAGCTGTGAGAATCAAGGTCCCAGGCCAGCTTTGTTGGGGGAACCCAGGGAAGACAAAGGAGTCTGAGACTGGAACCAGCACTCTGTTGTTCCTCTTTGGAAAAGCTGTCATGTAAGGGGACTTGCCAGGATCAGCCGGCAGAGAAGAGGAAGCCAGCCTCTCGGGGCAAAATTCTGTTGAAGTAGGGTAAACTGTACCGGGTACTGCTGCTTTCCCAGGCTTTACTTCCCTAAACCAGGGCATGTACCACAAGGGTCTGGCAATAGAACCCTGGGATCTTTAAGGCCAGGCTAACAGAAAGGCAGGAGCTCAGCCAGTGACTCATGGGGACCTTCCCGAAGGTACCCTCTTTCCTAGTACTTTTGTACAGTCTCCTAGAACTGGAGATCACATGTCAGACTCCACTGTGTTTCAGCACCAAAGCAACTTCCTCAGATTCTTTGTGTCCTTTAACATAAAACCAAGCTCAGGGCCTAGCTAGCAGCCTGAAAAAAATATATAGACACAAATGAGAAGTCATTACCTTAACTTGATAATAAAATGGCTTTAATTCTTGTGACCATTAGTGTTCTTTTGTAATAAGCAGGATCTCATCATCTTCTAGATTCCTGTGTGTGTTTGTGTGTGTGTGTGTGTGTGTGTGTGTGTATAAGTGTGCATCTAGTGAAAAAGCTAGACATTGATATCAACTGCCCTCTTCAGTTATTCTCCAATTTATGGTTTATGTTTTTGAGATGGGGTCTGTCACTAAACTTTCAGATAGCCATCTTGGTTAGGCTGTCTGTCTAGTGAGCCCTGAGATCCCCTTGTCTCTACCTCCCCAACAGTGGGACTATAAATGTGGGCTGCAGTGCCTGCATGTTTTTAACTGGGTTCTGGGGGATTGAACTCTGGTCCTCATGCTTTGCAGCAAACACACTACCCACTGAGCCATCTTTCCCAATCCCCTCCTAGTTCTCTTCTTTGAGGAGGAAAATGGTAAAAAGAGTTGGAGAAATAAAATCTTCACAGTAGATGCCAGGGTGAGGCTAAGAATTAGTTCAGCTCTATCTGAGCATCCTTTGTTCCAGATGCTTTATGGCTGCAGAGACCTGAGCTCTTGTTGCAGGAGGGTGCAGGGAAGATGCTGTAGTTGGACTGGAATGAGGGGGTCTGCAGCTGCTACTCATTCAGCATGATCTCAAGCTAGTAGGGAAAGGGTGATGCTGCTGTCCACAGTGTGTGCTTATCTGGTTCCAAGTTCTGGTCTTACCTGGTCCCTGCCTATAGTTTCAATACCACAGATCAGTGATTCCAGTGTTTTGGTGCACATAGGATCCCATGCAAGCTTTATAGAAAGGGAGAAGAATCCCTAGTGTTTAACCAACCAAGTGATGCAGAATCTTAGATGTGAGACCCATGCATCTACACCTTCTTCTGGTGCTTGAGTTTGTCTTTGCACGTGTGTGTGTGTGTGTGTGTGTGTGTGTGTGTGTGTGTGCATCTGTGTGCATGTGGGGGTCATTGGGTGTCCTGCTCTATCACTCTCTCATTCTTGAAATAATCTCTCACTTAGCTGTGCCTAGGCTGTCAACCAGCAAGCCTTAGCAATCCTCCTGTCTCCACCCTCTGCTGGGGTTACAAGCAAGATGCGTATTGGTGCTGGAGACTGAAACTTGGGTCCTTATGCCCATGAAGTAAGTGCTATTACCCTTGAGCCATCTCCCCAGCCCTTTATCCTCATGTCCTTCTCACTACGCTAGATTGAAGGCATCAGTTCAGTATGTGCCTTGGACCCCAGTAGGTGTTCCTAGGTTCTTTGTGAAAAAGATCAAATCCCAAAGCTCCATGATGTTAACAGCAACCCAAGACCATTTGAGGGTTTGCCATGGACCAGCTGCTTTCAGTGGACCATCTATCTAATTAAAATTTCAGAGCAACACACGGAGGGAACGGACTTATTTCACAGAAGAGGAAATTGACCTTCAAATAAGTTAAGGAACTTGCTCAAGGTGATGAAGCAGAATGCAATTTGACTTCAGAAGGTGAACTTGGCTCTGATACGATAAAGGTGAGGAATTACACACTCCCTATACTACATGTGTATGCATGCACACACATGCATACATGCTAACAAACATGTTCTCTCTCCCTCCCTCTCTTCTGAATGTTCTTTTTGTTTTCTTTCTTTTTTTTCTTTTTATTTTATTGGAGACAGGGTCTCACTGTGTAGCTCTGGCTATCTTGGAATTCACTCTGTTGACCAGGCTGGCCTTGAACTCCCAGAGATCCATCTGCCTCTGCTTCCCAAGGGCAGGGATTAAAGGTGTGTGCTACTATGTCAGGCCTTTCTGAATGGTTTTTAAATAACTGTTTGTAAAATATCTCTTGCTTATGATTTATTTCCAGCAGACACCCACACTTGGGCTCTCAGATATTATACTTCTCAAGCTCCTGCTGTCAGCTTTTCTCTATTTCTTGCTGTGATGTGTATGCATATGAGTGTGTGTGTGTGTGTGTGTGTGTGTGTGTGTGTGTGTGTGTGTGTATATGGATGACAAGCTTGGTACATCTCAGTATACTCAAGTTGCAGAGGACAGAGGACAGTGTCAAAGGTCCTGCTCTGTCTCTTTCAGTCTTATTCTGATTGAACCTGCAGCCTGACATTGGGCTAGGCTGGCTGGCCAGGAAGCTCCCAGGATCTATCATTCTCTGCCCCTAAATTCAGGAGTTACAGGCACACAGGACCATGCCTGGCTTTATTTTATTTTAACGAGGGTGCTGGGAATTCAAACCCAGGTCATCAGGGTTGATTAATGAGTGCTCTTATTTATTGAGACATCTCTCCAGCCCCTGCCATTAACTTTTTCTTGAGGGTCACACTGAGACCCTTGAAGCAGCAACATGTTGTATTTGTATACATAGGTCAGAGTAGCTTTCACCTGAGAGGGAGTGAGAAGACTCTAATTTTAGGCACCATGGAAATTGGTGAAATTTTTCCCATCTTCCCCCCACCCCAAGATAGTGTGATGATGTAATGGAAAAAATGAATGAGATCATGGTTTATCTTGTTGTTCTATTCACAAGCTGTGTAGCTCTGAGCAAGTCACTTCCCCTCTCTGGGCTTTTGCTTCCTCATCTGAAAAATAAGAAAATTGGGGCTGGGGATGTAGTTCAAGCGATAGATGGCTTGCTTAGCATTCAAGAAGCTCTGGGTTCCATCCCCAGCGCTGTATAAAACTGGTGTGGTGGTCCCAGCACTCAGGAGGTGGGCGGCAAGAGGATCAGAAGTTCAAGATCAACTTTGACTACATAGGGAATGCAAGGCCAGGCTGGGCTGAGTCACAAAACACAAACACAAGGACAACAAAAGGGGAAGAAATGACTCAGTTGTCTGCAGACCTCCCAGCTCTAACAGCGACTCCAAAGGTTGACTATCATCACAGCCTTCTCAGTCTACCCTACAGGTCATCCTGCAGACACTGGTCCAGTTCTCACGTCCTAGCACCACATTTGCAGGACAGATTTCAAGTTTCTGGTTAAAAAAGGTCGAGGAACCAGTCCCCACTCCAGAATGGATAGATCCCCCAGGTGGCCACAGATGGCCCAAGAATTATTGGGAAAATCAGACACTATTGTTGACTGAAGACTATGTATGTGGATTTCAGTTTCATAGGGATGGAATTTAGAACATGAGAAACCATGCTAAGAAAGCCAGACCCAGCATCACTGTGCCTCAGAGGGATGTGACTGGCAGTAGGTGGTGCTCATGGGAGATTCTGTCAGAGCTGGGCGCTCAGGGTCTTCTTTGAGATAAACAGAAGTGACTGGGAATCTTGTGGACTTAGGTAGAAAGTTTTTTCCTCAGAAAGCAGGATTTCTCCTTGTCCTAAAGGAAGAACTTTTCATCCCAGACTATGGCAGGTAGATTGAAAGTGGGAAGGCGGTGATGCAGGCATGGGGGCAAAAGCCGAGGATCAGCTCTGCAGGGCATGGCATCAGACTGAGTTATGACAGCCGGTGGCTATCCCTATTTCCCAACATGGTCTGCTAGTAAGACCGGTTGGTCGCATACTCACCATCTCCCGTTCAAAGCAAAAGGCTTCTGGGCTGGAGGTATAGCTCAGCTGAATGACTACAGACATGAGAACCTGGGTTCAGACCCAGAACTCACTTTTTAAACAGTTGGGTATGGGGGTGCATGTGTGAAATCTCAGTATGGGGAAGGGGGAGATAGGTGTGTCCCCAAGGCTTGCTGGCCAGGCAGTCTAGCCCCCTTGAGAGACCCTGTCTTTTCCCCCCTTCTTCAAGATAGAGTTTCTGTGTGTAGCCCTAGCTGTCTTGGAACTCGATCAGTAGACCAGGCTGGCCTTGAACTCAGAGATTCACCTGTCTCTGCTTCTCAAGTACTGGGATTAGAGGCATGTGCCGCCACCACCTAGCTTCAGTACAAAACAAGCAAACAAACAAGGTGGATAGCATCCTAAGGAACTACCACCGAGGCTATCCTTTAGTCTCCATATGTACACTTGCATACACATGTGTATTGCATACATGAGCATGCATGAACACACACACACACACAGAGACAGACAGAGAGAGAGAGAGAGAGAGAGAGAGAGAGAGAGAGAGAGAGAGAGAGAGAGAGACTTCCTCACAGAGCACTCTGCAGAGAGACAGGTGCATACCCTTAGCCTTACCCATTCTTCCCTTTCTCAGAACTTTCTGGATTGAATGGTAATGTGTTAGGAGGGTATTTACACTGGGAAAGCAGCAACCAGGAGAGACTGGGCAATAGCTTCTGAGACCAAATCCTTCAAGTTCCCGTCTGTTATGAGCTACATTTCCAGACCTGAGATTGGACCTTAGTGTCTTGTCACCATGACTCGGGTCCTTACTGTTGAGAGACAAGCTCTTTACCAACTAGGCGTCTCTAGTCCTTCCAACTGTATTTCAGTGCTGCCTTTGTGGAAGCAAGCTTAGGTGTTCCCAAACCCTTTGAACGCTTGCAGGAACTTGGTTTGATTATCTCAGATTTTCATTTAGCCATTGTGTGTGAATTGAACCAACCTCACTCTCCAAGGCCAAATGTGGCCCAGCGTCTTCTAAGTCACCAGACTCCTGCCCCTCACCTGCCACTTAGATGTTGAAGTTCAGCTTAAAAGGATCACTACAAGCCCTTTGGAAATATTGCTGCTTGTACTTCCTGGTTGTGGCTAATCTCTTTAGTGCAAGTAGGCCTACTCATTCTCCTTGGTACCCGAGGCCTGGAAGGATGAGGCATTCCCGGAGATGCAGAGTTAGGGCACACTTGTCCCTCTCCATGTTGTTGAGAACCTACTGGGGAGTAGACACTTGTTCACATGGAATAATTGTAAACTGTTCCACGTTCCACTCTTGGAGGACTCCCCAGCAGCCCATGACAAGAGTTCTAATCTGTTTTAAAACTCTGGTTGTAGTGTGGTACTCCCCAGTGGGTACCTGAGCCTTAGGGTGTAAGAAAGGGACCCAGCTGAAGTTCTTCTGCAGAGTTACATAGGGACATTGCATGGCTGTAATGGTTACAGTTGTCAACTGGAAAGGATTTCGAATTGCTTCCATCCTCTAGGCGTGTCTGTGAGGCTGTTTCTAGCTTGGGCTATTGAGATGGGAAGACATACCCCGGATGTGGGTAGCACTATTCCATAGACTGAGCATTCATCTCTCCTAATGGTGGGTGCAGCCGCCCATCATTCCTGCTGCCACGCTTTCCTCACCGTGATGGACTGTTCCCCATGGGTGCCCATGTGCACAGTACAGGTGCTTACACATGTCAGGGGGGCACTGGATCCCTTGGAGCTGGAGTCACAGTGTGAGTGCTAGAATCTGAACCTGGTTTCACTAAGTGCTCTTAACTGCTGAGCCAACGTCAGATATTTTGTCACAGTAATGAGAAAAGCAACGATCACAGAACCCACAGGACTCATTCTGCTGGGGATGAACCAGGCATGTCCCCTGCTCTTTACTAGGATTACAGATCAAAACCCTTCTGGGCCTCTCATGCCACTCTGTCCACCCACACCTCCCAATCCTTTCCAAACACTTCCACTGAGGGGACCATATTCAAATCGACGACTCTACAGGAGCCACTACAGCCTCTCTCCAGGTAACTTTCCCCCACTCTTGAAATCTCAAGGCCACTATAATTAGGGCAGATTCATACAGCGGGCTGGGAGGAGCAGCTGGCATAGCAGCAGTGTGCATCGAACAGCTGGCTCCTCTAGTATGAGAGAATATCATGGTGTGTGGCAGTGGTGTCATGGTGGGCGTCTGCAACCAGGCACAGCTGACCTGAGGAAGATGGCAGCTGTTTGGCCTGGAGGACTGAACTGTAGCCTGGGCTAAGAAGAGAATTTGAAGGATGAAGATGAGTAGCGGGATGGGATGGCCTTGCACTTCTGAACAGGAGCTTTGGACCCACCCTGAATAGTGGTGGCTGTAGTGGCAAGCTAATCTGTTTCCGATTTAATCTGAAGGAAGGACTGGGAGGCTTGCCAAGCCAGTAAGCAGGAGGAACAAAGTTCCAGGAGGGAGGCCTGCTGCCAGGTACTGGGGCAGGAAATGGAAGGTAGATGCCAGAGATGCTGAACAGGAAGAATTAGTAGAATGTGCTTGGAGGGAACATCAGCACAGTGGCAGAGATGGACATTCTCTGCACCCAAATAGTCTTAAAGTCACCCAGTTAAGGAAGCTGGCTGGGGGACTGCAAGCAATCCCTACACCTGAATACTAGCAGATCTTGCTTCTTTTTTACTGTGGTACTATGTGTCCAATCCAAGACCTTGTTCATCCTAAGCACTGAGCTACTTCTCTGGCCCAGCCATTCTTCCCTTTGGTCTTTACGCCTCCTAAATTATCACTGGATGTGGGCGTCCTCCTCCCTGGTCTGTGAATCCAAAGGGTGATATGTTTAATGTTCTCACTACCTGTGTACTCATACTTTACCCTGCAGCGTGTCATCTACCACAGCTTCTCCTGACGGACTCTAGTGATCTGTTTCCCAGACCCGACAGTGTGTGTGTGTGTGTGTGTGTGTGTGTGTGTGTGTGTGTGTATGTATGTGTGACTTCCAATGACAGTGTCAGAAGGAATATAGACAATCTGACATCAGATAGTCTTTGTAATATGCTGTAAGTGACTTTCTTGTAATATGATGTTCTTGAATAAACACAAACAAGGACTTGGCCATGAGGCCTAAATCATGTCTAGTGCTGTCCAGACACTTTGAACGCTTTCCTATTTTTTTTTTTAAGATTTATTTATGTGTCCATGAATGTCTGGGTGTGTATATGCCATGTGAGTGTAGGTGCCTGAGGGGGTCTGAAGAGAGCAACGATCCCCCTGCTGCTAGAATTATGCAACTTGACCTGGGAGTTGGGAACCCAACTTGGGTCCTCTAGATAAACAGCAACCATCTTCCAGCCCTGAGCTGGCTTTTCTTAGTGTGTCATCGTTAGCTTAATCCTTTCAATGGGCAACGGTGGTTTGGACTATTGAGGCAAGGTCTCTCACAGGCCTGGAATTTACCACGTAGCCTAGGCTGGCAAACTAGCAAACCCCAGGGATCCACTGTTTATCACTCTAGAGGCTGGAGGACCTAGGAGAATGGGGCTGATACATGGAGGTGGACTAAAGTCTCATACAATAGCCAACTTCATTCAGAGCATCAGTCAGTTTACACTCCGAGGGTTAAGAGGAGTCACCTGAGTAAAGTGTCCAGTCCCAAGGGGGAGCCTGCATGTGGCAGCAGCCATGTGTTTTGCAGTGGCATATAACCATAACAATAGCCAGTTGTAATGAATAATCTGAAGTAAACTCACTTCTATCGTCTACACCTGGAAGGGACACAAAAGCATAAGCCAAGAACAATTCCATGTTTTTGAGAAAACTGAGGTCATAAGACTCTTGTCTTGGTGTCTGGACTTTTCTCATAAACTCAAGAATCTCTCCACAAGACTCCATTCATTGTCTATGTTTCATAATCCACTTGTCCCTCCCTCCTCAGGACTAAGATTACAAGTGCATACCACAACACCAATGTTATTTTAGTCATTTTATATGTGTTCTGGTATTCAACTCAGGTAGGTCTTCATGCTTGTAAGGCTAGCACTTTGCAAATGTGCCATCTCTCTAGTCCTGTTGCCCCACTGCTTTGTTTGAAGTCTTCTGGTGGGTGTTGGGAGGGTTGGATCTAATGCCACATGTGGGGGTGAGGCTCAGGACTACATTGTTTCTGTTTCACCTTCTCATAACCACATTTCTGTTTCGTTGCACTCTGTGGTTATAATCAGAACACCTTGCTTTCCTCTCATGAGTGGATTTTCAGTGAAACAGAAAGGGATCCTCTAGGATTGGTGCCCGGTGGAGATGAGTGCAGATAATGTCTGGGCGAGTTGCAAGCAACTTAATTTCAGTTTCAGTAGTCTGGTCCTTTGAATGGACCAATAAAATCTATCATTTTATCCGTTGTGTCTTCACAGCCTTGGTGATTTGCTTGTATGCACAGAACCTGGTAGAACAACTTGGGAGCCCAAATACTTCAGAAGTCTTCTTCTATTCCTTCTGGAAGCTGCCTCAGCCTGCAATGTGAGAGAGCCTGCCGCAGCTTACTGGAGCCCATCCTGCTTCTTGTACCTACATCTGGTCAGCCAGTACCAACCTGCAGAAAAGGAAATGAATTTATTTGGAGAGGTCATGGCAGATTGTCTGGCAGCTATAGGAGTGACCTCTGATGACATCAGATGGTGAGCTGCCAGAGTCCAGCCCAGATACTGACCCAAAACATCATAAAGAAATTTAAAGGCTGTTTTTGTTTGTTTTTCTCCCAGACAGTATCTAATGTGTTTCAGGCTGGTCTCAACCTCACTGTGTGGCTGAAGATGACTTTGAACTTTTGATTCTCCCATTTGTACTTTCCAAATGGCAGGATTACAGGCATGGACCACTTTGCCTGGTTCATGAGGCTATTGGGAATGGAACCCAGGGTTTGGTGCATGTTAGGCAAACACTCTGCAATCTACGTCTCCAGCACATGAACAAAAAAATTATCTTCAAAAGTAACGCATTTCTCCATGTCATTCTCATTTGTATTTTGTTTTGGTTGATTCCCGCTTCCCAGCTCCATCCTCCATCTCTTTGCCTCCTTTTTTCACTGTGCCTTTCCGCTCCCCAAAATATAACAAACACAAATCAGTTACACAATAGCAGTGAAGTACCTGAAAAGGAAATCAAGAAAACAGACTTACTATCCATAGTAGTATATAAAGATAAATAGGCATACACTAGATCAAGTGGGTAAAATGTACATACACTAAAAACTGTAAACCATTGACACACACGCACGCACGCACGCACCAATACATTCCAGCACATTAGGTGGTTTCGTACCACTGGTTTCTCTATTCTCCCACACGGAACTCTTGATTGAGACTAAGCAGTAGGTGATGTCCTGCTTGTTAGTTCCCTGATCTTTGCACTGACTTGGTTTTTTTCCAACTCCTCCATCTAAGCTCCCTGCTCTACTGACAAAAGTTTTCCCCTATCACAAAAGGTAGAGAGTTCTACCTCTCCTATTCTCCTATATCCTGCAGAATTCTTTGATAATTGGTCCCCTACAGTTCAAGGACTAGGGACATTTTCATGGACTGGCAGGACCATCCCTTGCCTGACTGTCCCCTCTGTCCTTATCTACCCACTGAAAAAGTCTTCCGCAAGGTTCAAGCTGGGCATCACACCAAGAAAGCTTATTTATCTCTCGGATAAAACACACACAAAAGAAACCAAACCACACAAGAACTCTGTGGGGACTGAAGAGGCATCCCTGTTGGTTGAGCTTTGAGTGACATGCACAAGGCCTGGGGTTCGATCCTCAGCACTGCATAAACCGAGCATGGTGGTTACACCTGTCATCCCAGCACACAGGAGGTAGAGGCAGGAACAGCACAAGTCCAAGGTCACTCTCAGCTACATAGTAAGTTTGAGGTCAGCTTGGGCTAGGTAATATCATTATTCTAAAACAACAACAACAACAACAACAAAATGTATTTTTTTCCTGCTATAATGATGATCCTGTGTGCGGCCAGGTGTCCAGGGCCTTGGAGGACCCTTTGTCAGCTGAGCTTGGCAAATTTCCCACACTCCAAAATAGCTTGCTTATTTTATTGGGGAGGGGTGGTCATCATTATGTAGGACTCCATCATTATCTAGAAAATTGCTTTGAAGTGATTATTTAAATTATGCTTTGGTACAAATCGGGTATACAAACATAATGAGTGGCATTGATGATAAAATTGTCTTCCCCGAGCCGATACAATAGCTGCCCCTGCCAGTTGCTGCTTGAAATACAGGCCAGCTGGAAGACTTGAGAAACTTGCATTGTTTTTCAACCGAATTCAGAATCTGTTGA
Source organism: Cricetiscus sungorus (assembly GCA_030556225.1). Lineage (NCBI taxonomy): Eukaryota > Metazoa > Chordata > Mammalia > Rodentia > Cricetidae > Cricetiscus > Cricetiscus sungorus. The sequence continues at coordinate 11,475,881 of JANBXA010000367.1, read as the reverse complement.
TTGCCTTTGCAGTCCCTGTTTATGGGAGATAAGGTCTTTACAATAGTTCCTTGGTCCCCATGTGAGGCTTCCCACAAAGGCAGGTGGGTTGGTGCTCAGACTCCCCTGTGCATGGTTGGAAGATTACAGACTCCCAGCCCGGGGTCCCTTGGCGAGAGGAGTTGACTGAGAATGGCTTGTTTCTCCTCTCCATCTGCTCAGCCCAGTTAGAGCAGGAAGTGTGTCATGGGAGGTGTGTAGTCAGCTATGGCCATGCTAATCTCTTCCCGGAAGATCCAGCCACCAAGGATGTTGGGTGTTGTGAAATAGCTCCTCAGTGCAATGGTTCATATCGATGGTCAACCTGACAGGATCTAGACACACCTCTGGATATTGGGTTAATTGATGTGTGAAGACCCTCTGTAGAGGTGAGCAGCACCATCCCATGTGCTGGGATCCTAGATTGAATGGAAAGGAGAAAGGCAGGAGAGCACCATCCCCCATCTCCCTGCTTCCTGACTGGGGTGCTACGTGAGCATCTGCCTTACATGGCTGCTGCCATAATTTCCCTGTCACGATGGGCTGTGCCCTCGAACCGTGAGCCAAAAACAACCCTTGCTCTTTTATGGCACGTTTTGTCAGGGTTTGGTCATAACAGTGAGAAAGGTAACTCATGCCTGTGGGGACCCTGGGCAGCTGGGGTGTGAGCTGAACAGATGACAGATTTAACACAGAGGAGAATTTGGGGGGAATCCAAAGCCTTGGTGAACTTGGCCTCCTGTACCCGGAGGACCTGGAACTCTCAGGAGAAAAATTTTGAGATTAACTTCTAGGAACCAGGAACATTCAGCTTCCCCAAGAACCTTGTCAGGGAAAGTGTGATAAATCAAAGGCCTCATTTATGGCTAAGGGTGCCCAAGCTTCTGTCTTCACAACACAACTTTGTCATCTACAACTGCACACTTGAGAACTGCTCAATTGAGTTACACACACACACACACACACACACACACACACACACACACACACACTTTGTAGCTACCTTGAAGGGCATACGGCCTATGGAGCACAGGTTGGATATGCATATGAGTCTATTCCAGACACTGGTAAATATTTTCTGTCAGGTAGTTAATATTTTAGGCTTTGTATGCCTCAGGCTTTGTTTGTTGTTTAAACAAATGGATGAATATGAAAGCCATTTGTGTCTTGTAGGCAATAAAAATACAGCTTTTATCCTTGGGGGGGGGCATAATTACCTCCTTTTCTTAGACAGTATATGCTATGACGATGTGCTGGATTTCTTTCTTTTGAAATTTTGAGTAAGGGTCTCATGCAGTCAAAGTTATGTAATTGAGGATGATGACCTTGAACTTGTGACCCTCCATTATAGCAGGCATGCACCATCCTCCCTAGTTTACTAAGTGTTGGGGGTGAAGCCGAGGGCTTTGCGCATTTATGAAAATAAGCCAATAGTCTAGCAGCTGAGCTACATTCCCTAGCCCCAACTCTAAATATTTTTTCTCTTTTGTGTGTTATTATTTAGCAGTATTGGGTACTAAACCCAGGCCCTCATGCGTACAAGGCTTTGCCTTTCAGCCATATTCCTACGTCTGGATTTATTTATTCATTGTCCTACAGTCTACATTGATGACATTGAGATCAAACCGTTGGAAGCCAGTAGTGGATCTCAGATCTGGGTTTCCCTCTTACAGGAAGACTAGGACAGAAGAGCGATGTGGCCTCCCAGTACCCACTGCTGATGCTGCTTGCTGTGATTACCATCAGTCACATAGCTACCTCAGTGCCCAGAGTCTCTCTCAAAACCCTGGAGACAAAAACATCTACCGCCTAATGCTCTTTCACGCACGCCGGGATTTTTTCCTGTTCTTCTGCCCCCAAAGCTCACCTTCCTGCCCCGAGAGCTCATTGCAGAAGCAGCCTGCTTTCAGCCACCACCCTGTCAGCAGCCAGGGCCTGCAACACTGGCTGTAATTGATTAGTTGATGGCTAGACGCCTTGACCCCATTGGCTTTCTCATCTTTTCTTTCTTCCCTGTTGAACTCTAGGGAGGCAACGCAGCTTGGAAATGTGTGTGTTGTGGCATTCCTAGCAGCCTGTTGACACGTGTTTGTGATCAGCTTCCCGGTATAGTGTGGATGCCCTTGCCTGGGAGAAAACCAGAGTGCTTCTGAGCCCGTGGAACCGCTAGAATACAGGTCAGGTTTCTGGGGGTGTGGGTCAAGAAGCCATGATTGGTGTGGCTCAGTCAGTAGAGACTTGCTGAGTACACACAAAGTTCTAGTTTCTGTCCCCAGCGCCACATTAACTATGTGTGATGGCCTGACTGCACGCCTGTAGTCCGGGCACTCAGGAGACAGAATAGGGATTGTCTTAGTTAGGGTCACTATTGCTGTGAATAAACACCATGACCAAAACAGCTTGGGGAGAAAGGGGTTTATTCAGCTTACATTTCTACATCATCATCACCATCAAAGGGCAGGAGGCCAACCAGGGAAGGGACCTGGAGGCAGGAGCTGATGCAGAAGCAATGGAAGGGTGTTGCTGACTGGCTTGCTCCTCCATGGCTTGCTCAGCCTGCTGTCTGATAGAACCCAGGACCACCTGCCCAGGGATAACACCACCCAGAATGGGCTGGGCCCTTCCCCATTGGTCACTAATTAAGAAAATGCCTTAGAGCAGGATCCTATGGAGGCATCTTCCCAACTGAAGCTCCCTCTTTCAGATAACTCTAGCTTGTGTCAAGTTGATGTAACACTAGCCAGCATAAGGAGGACTCAAGGTCATCCCTGAGTTCATAGTGAGCCTGAGGCCATCCTGGGATATATGAGATCCTGGAGGATAGAGGATGGAGAGAAAGAAAGAAAAAGAAGCCGAGTCAGCACCACCTTAGAAGCCCCCATATTAGCTGCACCCTCCCAAGACCAGACACACAGGTTTGGACCGAGGTCTCTACTGTGGTTGACTTCGGGAGTATTTGAGCCTGAGCCAGCTCTCTGTTCTTTCCTTTCAACTCAGAGTATTCATTCTCTCCTGGAGTAATCTAAGGGTTCCTTCCTCTCAGGGGTTATCCTTGGCAGGTGGCAAAGCTTGTCAGAATGTTTCTGGATCTTGGAGATGGAGTCACAAATACCAAGCAAGTTGAATTAGCTCATGTAACAAGAAGTCCTGAGGTGGTTGGTTGGTTCTAAGACCTTATCATAGAGACCGAGTCCTTTCTCCTCTATGTTGTCTTTCTCTATGCACTTGCTTTCCTTGTGGGCAAAAGATGTCATCATAACATCAGGTGTCTCATTGCCATGACAATATCTAAGAGGAGAGGAGAGACTGTGTGCCTTATGCATCTGTTTGGTCCAAAGGGGGAATTCTTTCCAGAAACAAGAACTTCTTACCGCCTCTCTCTTACCTTTCACTAGCCACAACCTGCCCCGTGTCCAGGCCTAAATGAATCCTGCGATGGTGAGATCCATGAGGGTGTTTAGCTCAGCATCTTATCTTCTGAGGTGGGGCCAGGCTTCTGAGAACAAAAGATCCCACCGAGGGCTACAGGCACTTGTAGAATTCTTCCGGGGGGGGTGGTGAAAAGAGGGGAAACAGGCTGCAGTGATGATACCATGGTTAAAGTGCTTTCTGGGCAAGCACGAGGGCCTAACTTTTGTCATCAGCACCCATGTAAAAAGCCAAGCTTGATAATGTGCGCACTGGGAGGCAGAGGCAGGAGGATCCTGGGGCCATACGTTCAGCTAGGCTAGCAGAGAGGGTGAGTTTAGCTTGTTTCAAAAAATAAGATGGAGAGAAATAGACGTCTAGACGCTCAACAACGTCAGATTTTCTGGTATACACACACACACATACACACACACACACATACACACACACACACATACACACACACACACACACACACATGGAGAGAGAGAGAGAGAGAAAGAGAGAGAGAGAGAGAGAGAGAGAGAGAGAGAGAGAGAGAGAGAGAGAGAGAGAGAGAGAGAGAGAGAGAGAGAGAGAGAGAGAGAGAGAGAGAGAGTATCCCTAAAAGTATCAGACGGAACACTTAAGAGTCTTCCCTTTTTGAGATGCTAGAGGACCCAGCATTCAACGTTCCAAGTGAAAATTAGAGACACAGAAAACAACTTTAGAAATACTTCTGTCTCCAAACTGCATTTAGAGGACTCGAGGTCTTTCTAACCCCCACTTTTATTACTGAGCTGTCTCTAGAGGAGCAGAACCGGTAAGATGAATAGATCACAAGTGGGATTTTTTAGAGTGACTCACACAACGGGGCCTCAGTAGTCTACAGTGGTTCTCTGCTTGCTATAGGGGCTGAGCACCTAATGATGTCTCAGCAGACACAACTGGGTTTTGAAAGCTCCGAGGATTCCTGGAGAACCTCTATGATTTAGTTCATGTCAGAAGGCTGGTGTGTGGTGTCAGCGGAGGATGTCAGAGCCAAACCCTGGGTAGCCAGGCTCCAAGATGCAAGGCAGACACGCAAACAATGCTGCCTTTCCAGCAGACCTCTTTATATCTGGACTGAAATTGGAAGGTCTGCCCACCTGGGGGAAGGCCTTCTCTCTCAGTCCTTCCTGGAAATGCCCTCACAGACCTGTCCAGAGGCGTGTCTCTTAGTTCATTCCAGATCCAATGGAGCTGGCAATTAAGACTAACCCTCACACGATCTCATCCTTGGCATCTTGGCTTTGAAGGAAGTAACGACAGCTGTCATTTACTGACTACCTACTAGGTGCCAAAATGTGGGAAGGGGCGAACACAGGAGGCTTCCAATCACACAGCTACATGCCAGCAGAGCCGAGTGGTCACATCTATCTTATACACTGAGCAACTGGAACCCCAGGAGCTCAGCAACGTGCCCCCTGCTGCACAGCCTGTCGATACGGCTATGCCAGGAGCCAGCAAGCCCTTTCGGAACATCTGCCCTGATCCAGAGGAAAATCACACCCAGCGTCTGTTCTCAGGGAGATCACAGACTGATCCTTCTGAAAGGTTAGTGGGAATAACTGGGTATATCTGACACATTCAGGATGGGAAAACAGCTTTGGATGGCTGAAGCAATTCGTCACTAGCTTGTGCCCCTTCTGTGAAGCCCAGGAAGTTGGAAGTTCTGTTGGACAGCCCAATTTAAAAAAAAAAAAAAAGAATCAGGGTCATGGACTTCATTACTAGATTGACTGAGTTTAAATCTCAGCTCTATCATTTTTGACTGTATCGTCATTAGCAAGATGGGACTCTATAAGGTTGTATTAGGGACTCTGAAAGGCTGGTGGTTCAGTCCAGCGGGCAAAGGAGCCTTGTTGCAAAGCCTGACAACCTGAGTTTGATGCTCAAGCCCTCCACAGTGGAACGAGATAACAGAGTCATCCTCTGACCTCCCCATGTGCAGCTGTGGTGTGCGCACCTCCCCCACGTCCGTGGTGTGCATAAAACATGAATCAAAGAACTCAGTGAAAGATAGCAGAGGTTGCTATCAATTTTTATTGCTCCTCCATACACGTTGCTTATCTAGTAAAGGTGCAGTTGCTTTGTCTGATTGCTTCAACAAAATCTGAGAAGAGAGGCCTAAGGTAGGCAGGGTTTGTTTGGCTTACAATTTGAGGGTACCGGTACATTATGGTGGGAAGTTGTGGTGGCAGGAGCATGAGGTGGCTGCTCACATGACGTCCGGAAAGCAGAGAGAGATGATGCTGGCACTCATTTCCTGCTTATTATTCGGTCCAGAACCCCAACCCATGGGAGGATGCTCCCCACATCCAGGCTAGATGCTCCCACTCAAAATGAACCCAGTCTAGATAACCACACAGATGTGGCCAGGGATTGTTTCCACAGTGATTACCGCGTTGTCAATCGAGACTGTCCGTCAGAATGGCCCCGGTTTCTCTACCCTTTAGTGTGTTAGGGTTTCACATGTCCCCCTGGGTTTGCAGGGCAGAGCCTTAGGTTGCAGCCGCAGTTTGCTCCAGATGATCCTGGCTCTTTAGGTGCCTGGTCCGTTAGTGGAAACATGGAGTTTGTCAGCCAGCTTTTCCTGGAGCTGTGGCTACAGAAGAGGTGGCCGAGCAAGGGAGGCTTCACTCTGCCCTTGGTAAAGGCACTAGCTTACTCTTTGCTTTCTCTTACACTGTTTAAACAAAACCTTTTTACAACCTGAGTCTCCACCTCCTCCTCCGCCCCCCCCCACCCCCAAACCACTAGTGTCAGGAGATCCCGGACACTATAAGAAGTTCACCAGGGGAATCCTCGTACCTGGCTCTGGTCAAAGTTTGGGCTGGGGCACCAGGAAGTCCCCTAGCCTCGGTTTCCTCTCCTGTGAAGTAGATCCGGTCTTATCAGACTATACCCTCATTGAAAAATCCCCTGATGTAGAAATGGAGACAGGTGTCTGAGAAATAGGGCCACCCAGACTTGCTTCCCAGGCAACTCGCCAAGAGAGTGTCCTTTGCTGCTGCAGGATCTGTCAGTCACCCCTGTTGATGCCACAGGTCCTCTGTCTACCCAGAAAACTGCCCCAGATGCTGCTGCCCAAGACTCCCAGGACACTGTCTAGCCAATGGGAAACAATTAAGGCGTAAAGGCATTGCTGGGCTTTCCTGGAATATGGTGCTACTGACAACCTAAAATTCTCCACCCCAACTAAATCTGGATAGCAAGGCCTTTGCTGGCATTTTCCTTTGTCCTGGTGTCCAGAGAGAAGGGAGGGGTCTGTAGAGGGAAGGATGATTAAGAGATGCAGGGAGAAAAGCAATGTGTGAGTGTGCAAGTACACGTGATTATGTTGGTGCATGTGTGCACACAAGTGTCCATTCACAAGCATGCCTGTGTCCAGTGGAGGCCAGAGAACAACCTTGAGTATCGTTCCTCGGCTGCTGTCCACCTTGATTTTGGAAACAAGGCTTCTTATTTGCCTTGAACTCACCAAGTAGGCTAGGCTGGCAGGCCAGTGAGCCCCAGGCACCCTCCTGTCTCTACTTGCCCAGTACAGGGATTATAAATGTGTACCCCACATCTAATGATTATTATTTTTTAAACATGAGTTCTGGATCTCACACTCAGGTCCTGGTGCTCGCAAGGCATGCAATTCAACGACTTCACCATCTCCCCGGCCCCACCAAACATTTTGAGAAAAGAGATAGAAGGTTGCATAGGAGTGAACTCTTCTAGATTGCCTGTGCATTTGTAATCTTTCTGTGGTACAGGGAAAGCTGAAGGACACACACACACACACACACACACACACACACACACACACACACTTCCCCAGGTGAATGCCCATTCCCATAGCTCCTGTAATTGGAGTCTGTGTATTCATGTAAGAGTTTCGCCTTCGGTTTACTAGGGTGCAGGCGTAGTAATAGTCCACCCGAGGTCTCCTGTGGTCGTCTTCTCCTCTTCTACATCATCAAGAGGGGACATTTTCAAGGAGGGTCTGCTCGGAGCAGAGCCTAGTGACACAAGTGACTACCTGCTGGCCTCAAAACTTTACAGACCTCTGTTTTCCATCTACTACAAAGCCAGCATTGGGGGTTGAAATCCAGCCCCAGAGATCCGATTTCTCATAGGCCATTTTGATCTTTTCACTTCAAAGAAAATTGTTTTTCCACCCAAGCCCCAGTTTGGTGGACTTAGACCTACCCTGGTTGGCAAAATGGGGCCCAGGTCTCTTCTTTTATCCTGTTTGGAAAGCCAGGATCCTAACTCGGGTGTAGCAAGCATCACCCTTAATCTTCCCAGTCTCCAACACCTCCGATGCCTTGTCTTCCCCTCAACTGTGTCTGTTCCACCCAATTTCCTGTTTCTAATGTCTCCCTTCTCCTTATTCCTCTTATGAAAAGCCATTCTTGGAATGAAAGCAATCTTACCTTCAGAGATCGTGTAAACGTATACCCCAACAGCATCACACCCCCCCCAAAATGAAGTTCCTTTCCAAAGAGCCCCACCATATTTGGAATGCTCTGCAGCTTCCCCAAATAGATTCTTAGCACATTTTGCTTAAGCATCCCTTTTCCACCCATGACACTCATGAAACAGAGAGGAATCCCTTCACACAGGCCTTCTTGTCTAGCATGATGATGCCCAAACACGGTAGGCTCTTGTCACAACTTCCATCAGAAGTCCTTTTCAGTGTCGTATGGTTTGCCACAGGGTTCGGCTTGGTAGAAGAAGGGAAGAAATGGGTAAAGGATGAAAGCTATGTTCTGCTTTTCACTGGCTGCCTGCCATGTCTCAGGTAGCTTGCTCAGCCGTCAACAGAAACTTTACCTTTCCCTGTCTTACACATATGCACACATATTGCATTATAAATATCATGTCTAAGGGGCTATGTGTGTAGTTTAGCCAGTAGAGCGTTTGCATATATGAAGTTCTGGGTTCCATCTCCAGCAATATAAGACAGGAGTGGTGGTACACACCCGTAATCCCAGTACTGGGGAGGCAGAGGCAGGGAGATCAGAAGGTCAAGGTCACCTTCAGCTACACAGCAAGTTTAAGGCCAATCTGAGCTACACGAGACTCTCTCAAAAAATTATATCTATGAAGTATATGTATATAAAACAACATAATATTTACATTATACATATAATATAATGATGGGCATATATGCATAAATATAACTTTTAAAAGTATTTCTGTTTTAAGAGTTTTGAAAACGCAGCTGTTGACTTTCCATCCTTCATAATGCTGTGATGGGCAGCATGCTGCACTAGAAATCTAGAGCCTCTCTCAGCTCTGTCTATCCTGGTTCTGAGGTCACAGCCAGCTGAACTGAGCCTGAAATGCCAGCACTTTTGAGGGTTTCCAGGTGAATTCTAAAAGGAAGCCAACGCTGGAACATCTGTTTATTGTCAAAGCATCATGTTGCTCGGGACACAAGTGGATTCTTGGGGAAATAGTTTAGGCAGTAAGATGTTTGCTTTGCAAGTATGAGAACCTGAACTTTATCTCTAGAGTCCATGGGGAAAAGCTGTGGATGGTGCCACATGCTTGTGACATCCCAGCCATAGGGAGATGGGGACCAGATGGGGACAGAAAAGCCCCTGCAACTCACTGGCTAGCTAGCTTGGTCTATCTGTTGAGTTCTAGACCAGCAGAGAAACCATACCTCAAAACACAATGGAGTATCACTCAGCTGTTCAGAAAAGTAAGATTGCAAAAATCACAGGCCTGTGGACCAGAAACCATCACTCAGAGGTAATCCAGACCCAGAAAGACAAACATACTGTCCTTTTCTCTCATTTGAGGGTGTTGCCTTGACTCTTCAGACAAGTATGTTTTAATTGTGATACCCTTAGAAGTCATGTTAGTAAATGGCCATGGGAGGAACTTTTAAGGAATGGGAAATAGAATTCAGTGATACAAAGAATTAAAGGGGAATAAAGGAAGAGAAGGGGTTAATTAGGATAGGAGAGCAGGGTAGAGGAGGGAATATAGGGAAGGAGTACATATGCCAGCAAATAAAAAAAGGAGTTAAGTTGGGTGGTGGTGGTGCACACCTTTATTCCCAGTATCAGAATGTGTGTGAAGAAGTTGGAAGATAGCAAACAAAGATTGTTGGGCTTGGTGGCAAATACATTTATCTACTGAGCCATTTTTCTAGCCCTCACTTTGTTTTTTTTGAGACAGAATCTCTTACTGACATGGACTTCGTTGATTTGGCTAGGCTTGATAGCTAGGGGACCCAGAGCTCTGCCTATTTCTGCCTCCCCAGTTAAGGGCTGAGAAGCTCACTTCACTCCGCTGGCTTTCTTATACAGGGGCTGGAGCGCTAACTCCCGTTCTCATGCTCACTTTACTGGTGCAGGCTGTTTCCCAGCCCTCTGAGTATCATCCCAGACTGAGGTCTGAGAGCCAGAAACTTGGCTCCTGGGTGCTGAATTCAGAACTATCAGATTCTCAGGTCTGCCACAGTCTCTCCCAGAGCACTTGCCTGCCTCTCCAGAGCCTTCTCTGGAGGTGAGACCCCGCCTGCCCCAGCACACAGATACACAGCTTGGGAAGTCTACGGTGGGAATGTTGCTGTCTTAGAATTCGATTCGAAAGTCGTCATTGTCTTTCTTTCCCAATCACTTGGAATTCTGTCTGAATTCTGTCCTGAACTCATTAACATAATATCTAGTAGGATTTAATACTGATTCTTTAAAGTTGTCCAAAGGCCTTCCATGGCTTATAGGGGGAAGCACATCCCTATATTTTAAGTTACCAAAAAGATTTTCAAGGGCTGGGCACCTCTCACTATCCCATTGCCCTAACCTGGCAGCCTCACCCACACAGCAGGAAGGACATCAGTCATTCTGTAGCTCCTTCCTTCCCCAGGTGTTCCTCTGGAGTGACATCTCTTTACCTAAGTAATAATCAGTGATTGCATGTCGGGGTGTGAGCCATGTCCTCAGGCGATAGATAGACCAGGCCTGCAGGTGTCCGAGGTTCCTAGGTTCCTATTCCCTCCATGCCCCACCCCTACACTACCTGACAATTCCATCTGCTTCCTAGGACACTGTGGTTCAAACATCAGAAATGTGTAGTCTTAGTTCTGTGGAAAGAGCATGTGTGACAACTCTTGGGATTATCATCCAATCTAGTTACGTGATGCTGTAATAAGTCAGTTATGCAAATATGGTAACAACTAGTTTTAGCTATATAATATGATATATTTCTTTAATATTCTCCCTTCTTTCCTCTCCCCCCTCCCCTGTTTCCTCTTTCCTTCTTTCCTTTATGTTGCCATGATGAGGATGGGACCCAGTAACTTGCACATAGCAGGTAAACACTCTACCATGGACCTGCACCTCAACACTCATTAATACTTTGATTTATATTTTTATGATTCTCATTAGCTTGAGCATCTGCACCTATATTTTGACCCATGTCCCTGTTTGTACACCCTGTGAGATCAAATCCCTGGAATCATTTGTTTCTGCTTTCTCTGTGGCTCTCAGAACACAGCAGGGGTTGAGTGATGTTCTGAGGAAAGGTCCATGTGGCTCTCACTTGAGCTTGTAGATTTCAAGGTCTACTTTTTCTCTACACACCCCTAGGGGTTTGTCTTTGCCAGTTCAGAGCACAAGTATCAAGTCATTGCCTGTGTCAATTTCCCCACATAGCGTGCCCCTCTTGAAAAAGACTTAGGGACTATAGGTCGTGTGTGTGTGTGTGTGTGTGTGTGTGTGTGTTTCTCTTATGGGTTAATGAATAAAGCGCTGTTGGCAAATAGGAAGGCAAGATAGGCGGGACTAGGAGATAAGGAGGATTCTGGGAGATGTAGCAGAGAGGAGTCAAGATGTAGGGACTTGAGGGAAGAGGTTTTAGACCCTCTCTCCGGTAAGATAAGATCACATGGAAACACTTAGATTAATAGAAATAGATTAATATTTAAGACAGAGCTAGCCAATAAGAAATGCTAGTAACATGCCAACAGCTGTATATCTAATACAGCATCACTGTGTGTTATTTGGGGCTGACGCGGGACTCTGGGACCAGGCTGGTGGGAAACTGCTCGCAACATATGACTAGTCTTGCTTGTTAATTTGTGCTGACAGAGTTATAGGCAGGCTGCCATGCCAACCAGGCATTTATGTGCATTCTGGGAATCCAAACCTCAGTCCTTAAGCATATGTGGCAAGTGATTTAGCTACTGAGCCATCCCCCCAGATCCATCTAGAAGCATTTTAAATGCTCTTCTATGCATTCTAACATCTGATGATCCTCTCTTGATACCTGTTGGCCAACTGATTTCTTTGTTTTTAACTGTTAAGTGCCTGAAGCCAAGACAAGGCCAGGAACTTGGTTATGTCTGCCTTTGTGCATTGATAGAACTCTCAAAACCACTTTTTGCTATACCCTTCCCCCCCCCTCTCTCGTGTGTGTGTGTGTGTGTGTGTGTGTGTGTGTGTGTGTGTGTGTGTGGTACAAGTGCATGAACTGTGCAATCCAGAGGATGATATCAAGTGTCATCTTGACTTGTATTGCTGGGACAAGGTCTTTTACTGAGCCTGGGGCTCACTGATTTGACTCCTCTTGCCAGCAAGTCTCAGATGCTTACCTCAGCCACTTCCTGTATCCTTGCCTAGTTTTTAATATGTGGGCTCTGGGAATTGAACTCAGGTCCTCATGCTTATGAGGAATACACTTTACCTACTGGGCCATGCCCCAGTCCCTGGGCAATTTTTTTTTTTTTTTTTTTTTTGACTGCTGGCAACAACTTTACTGACTCAGCTCTTGTTCAGCTGTGTCTTCTTTTGAACTGAAACCCACATCTTAGTTAGTGATAAATCCCAGGAATCTCATAGATTTACTGCTAGAAAGAGAATGCTTTCCCTGCATCCTTTGAAGGTCAAGGTCTCAAGCTGGCAAGACTGATGGACACTTCCAGATGATGGAACACTCCCAGCACAAGCCTATCTATGCCCATCCCAATGAACAGGCCTAGGGGGTCCATCTCTAAAGTCTTAACTACCACTCAGCTGCACCACATATAATTATCTTCTTTCCTTCTAGATTTCGGACTCATTGAAGTCACAGATTCTGTCCTATTCAATTCTTTCTTTTATTCTGCCCGGCAAGGTACTTGTCACGTGGCAGGCAAACACATGGGGAATGTTGATTGAGTACTTATCTGCCGTATACGACACCAAACACTAGGAATACACAAAGTAATAAGGTAAAGTTTAATCAGAAAAACATGTGGAGAGTCTAGGGTGTGTACCCTGGGCTCCATCCCTGGTACTATGTAAAATGGGAGGGGTGGTGATTTCTGCAGTCCCAGCATTTGAGAAATGAGGAAGGAAATTGGTGATAGAGAGAGGGTTCCACAGTTAAAAGTGCACACTGCTCTTCCAGATGTCCCAAGTTTCATTCCTAGTACCCACGCTGGACATTTTTAGTTTCAGGGGACCCAACGCCCTCTCCCGTACTCTTTTGGCATTGCAGTCATACGCACAAACCCACGCACAGATACCCGTACGCGTGCATGACTCAGCAATGGAGAGTGCTTCTCCCAGAAAATCTGAACTTGGGTCTCTGCACCCATGTTGGTGGCTCATAGCTGCCTAACTCTATCTCCAGGGGACTCGAAGAAGTGAGAAGTGTGCTGGATCTGCCATTACATCGTCCATGGAAAAACAAACACGAATTTGTTTGCCCTCAACTTCACACAAAAGGATTCTCTGTGAGAAATTACTTCATAGTTGGTACTCAATCCAGGGAGACAAGCTTGAAGAAATTTCCAGAGACGTTTTCTTACCTGAACAACAAACTTCAATAACATCTTTTTTATTTTTATTTCACAGAATGGGGTTCTTTTATCTCTGTTTGTCTCTGATCTTGAAGCGCTTATTCAATAACCACAGAACTAAATATATAACTCCTACTTTTGACATTCTTTGAAAAAAAATTATTGGACCAGTTGGCCTACGATGTACAATCGGTAACTACCAAACAATGTAACCTACATGTATCTACATGTAACCACCAAACAATGTGCAAGAGGGTTTATTTAGTTGTTTCAAACAGGGTCTCATGTAGCCCGGCTGGCTTCAAACTCCCTGTCTATAGCTGTGAATGGCCTTGGACTTCTGATCTTCTTACCTCCGTATTCCAAGTGCTCACATTCTTTTCTGCTTTCTATTAAGTGTGAGACCCCAGACCGTGGGACAGTGGTTCCTACATTCAGGGTGGGTCTTTCAATCTAAATTAACCAGTATAGAAACTCCCCCACAGACGCATCCAGAGGGTTGTTTCCATGGTGATGCTAAATGTCATCAAAATGACAGTCAAGATTAACCATCGTAGAAGCCACGGTGGAGACCCTGGCTCTGGCCATAGTCTTCTGAAGAGTGGCATCTGAGGCCTGCAGGGTCCTCTGTGCCTGCAGGCTTCCAGGCAGCTGACTCTGGGCTGGTGTCAGGCCATCAATTAGGCAGAAGGAGAGAGGAAGTGAGGAGACAGTGATGAGGTCAGTAATTACACACCGCAGTACAGCTGACCCCGAGAGCAGGTGGTGGCGGGAGAGAGTGACATTTCGGCCTCTGCCACTTGGGACTCATCCTCACCCTTGTGTTTAGGCCTGAGGGGGAGCTCACTGATGGGAAGAGGCTGCCTGCGCTGTTCTGTTACCAGTAAGGATAAAACCAAGAGCAGTAGCTCTGCTTGATTGCAGTCCCAGCACTCAGGAGGTGGAGGCAAGAGGATCAGAAGTTCAAGGTCAGCCTGGGATACATGAGACCTCATCTTGGAAAAAAAAAAAAAAAAGGTAATGAGAAGGTAATGTGCTTAATACAGAAGGATATTTTTTCCCTTCCAGTTGCCATGGCTGTAAAGTCCTTACTTTAGCAGCAGAAGGGAGTGAGCTTGAGTCTCAGAACCCACAGAAGGAAAGGCAGGTGTGGTGGAGGAGCATGCTTGCAGGCTTGGTGGCCGACTTCACCTACTTGGGGAGTTTGAGGCCAGTGAGAGACCTTGTCTCAAAAAGCAAGGTAAATGGCACTTGAGATGGCAGCTGAGGTTGTCATCTAGACTCCACATGTGCTCACACACACACACACACATACACACTCACACACACACACATACACACACACATACTCACACACACACACACAGAGAGGGGGGGGCTGCGCTTGTACCCACATGCACACGTGTAATGACACACATGAATGTGCACACACACACACATATAAAAAGTGCTGTTACCATGGAAACTTGTAACTCATAGATACAATATACAATTGCATGCATTTTATTACCTATTTACTGTTTCTGCAGCACTGACTCATTGTTAAGTCCCTTGCAATTGTCTCTTATTTATTTATTGACTTATTTTAAATTTATTTTCTTATTTTAAAATGTGTGTGTGTGTGTGTGTGTGTGTGTGTGTGTGTGTGTGTGTGTGTGTGTGGCCGCTGGGGGACATATTATGAGAATTCAGGCACCTGCAGAGACCAGCGCCACTGAATTGGATCCCCCTGGAGTTAGAGGTACAGGTGGCTGGAGTTAGAGTTACCTGCTGTAGAGTTACCAGGTTGTGAGCTGCCTGCCTGATTAGACCTGAACTGCGGTCCTCTGGAAGAGCAGTGTGTGCTCTTGACCATGGAGCCCCCCAGCCCTCCTCATTCATTTTCTCATTTGGGTGGGCACGCACACATCAGGACAACTTGGCTCTCTCCTTCCTCCATGTGGGTCCCAGGGATCGAACTCAGATCATCAGGCTTGGTCACTGGTCTCACCCACTGAGCTATCTTATTGGCCCACGTTTCTTTCCTAATAACTGTCTCGCCAGAGGTAGCAATTCTTACAGGGAAACCCACTATTGTGTATAATTACTATTATACATATATTGTGATATATATACCACTATTGTGTATAATTACTATCATACATACATACATATCAGATTGGGAGACCTTGATGAGAATTATCTCATCCTACCCACTCCATAGCACACAGGGGGAATAAATCTGTGGCTTTTGTGTAGACCGGTGGGAAGAAACGAACGTTTCTGACCACTGTATCCACTGTCACATTGTGTAGAGCCCCAAGGAGGTCAGGATCTAGTTGCACCAAGTTCAGTGTTGTTTGAGTTCAGTATCTGATGCTTCACGAGGAGGAGCAGTGGACTGTTGCTCTAGAGATGGACGCCCTCCCCACCATGGACTGAGCCGCGGCAGCTCACGGCTGAGGATCCTCCCTTTCCCGTTCTGCTAGCAATGTCCAGTTTCACCCCTTCTACTCTGTGTCTAAGTCTCTCTACCTAGGGAGCCCCTATTTACTTGGGGTCCTATGTGCGGTGGGAGGACCCTCATAGCCCCGAGTGTCACTGGACAGGCAGGGAGCTGGTCAGCTAATTCCCCACACTGAAGGTTCCTCACTGGAGCCTGATGCCCGGGAGGTACCGAGGTCCCGAGAGAGGAAGTTTCTCCTCCTCCTCCTCCTCCTCCTCCTCCTCCTCCTCTCCTCCTCCTCCTCCTCCTCCTCCTCCTCCTCCTCCTCCTCCTCCTCCTCCTCCTCCTCTTCCTCCTCCTCCTCCTCCTCCTCCTCCTCCTCCTCTTCCTCCTCCCTTTTCCTCCTCCTCCTCCTCTTCCTCCTTCTCCTCCTCCTCCTCTTCCTCCTCCTCCTCCACTTCCTCCTCCTTCTTCTCTTCTTCTTTCTCCTCCTCCTTTTTGACACTGGCTTCTTCGAAGACCAAGGGGCTAAAGGTAAGGTTTCAAGTGGAAAGATAAAAATATCCTGACCCCCTAAGGTGTCAGTTATTCAACCTTTATGCTAACGTCTTCTATTTCTGGTTTGGACAAAAGCAATGTGTGTTCTTTTTTTTTTTTTTTTTTTCAATATGCTGTAGGGTGGATAGGATGGGGACGGGCTTTCATTTGCCAGATCAGACTTCTTTTTCTTTAAATTACCATTTATTAACTATATTCAGCAGTGTCCATTTTTGTACGTGTACGTAGAGGACTTTGACTATACTTACCCCATTACCTTCTCTTATTTTCTTCCTACTGTTGTTGGCCAAACCCCCTTCTTCTTCTCAACCAGTTTTCTCCATCCTCTTACCTTTTCTTTTCTTTGCCACCCAATGAGTTTAATTAAAATTACTCTGAGAAGCATGGGCAACTTGCCAGCAGCTATACCACTAAAGAAAATGTTTCTCCCCTGATCAAACTTAGTAACAAATGAAAGGTAAGGGGAGGGGGCATAAACAAATTGACTTTATTTTTTTTTTTCAGGAAAGCTGACCATCCCTTAAAATCTGCTAGAGATTCTGTAAGCCAGAATATCCCTCTCCTTTTGAACTTATTTACAGATTTTATGAGGAATATATCCTCACAACATTCAAGTGTGGTCCCTGGAGCAATCAATTTCTTGACAGCATCTCTACCAGCTAAGGATGCTGGTCATGCATTCCCGAACACAGAGGCATTAAAATGAGATGCCCCTGGCAGGGGAGAGACGTAGGGATGTATTTTCTAAAGAACACTCATCTCCTTTGGAAATAAGGCAATTTGGCTTTCTACCTGGCTCTGAATGAGATAATGTTCCAGGCCGGAGACACAGGGAATGAATGCGGCAATTGTGAGGTGCTGCTGGCAGGTTTTTATTTTTACCCTGAGCCAGGCATACATTTATCTGCATTGTCCAAGCGCGGGTGTTGTTTACAAGGAAGCAGGGAAGCTTAGTCAGCTCTCTTGGCCGGAGAAACACCTCCCTTTCCCTTATCAGGAGTCCAAAAACACTTTGACAGTGTAAATTAGTTTATGCTTACTGCTTCAGTGTGTGCGTTCATTTAAGTATGCATTTCCAAATACGTGTGCATTCATGTAGAGCACACGTCAGAGGTCAATTAGCAGAGGTCAATTAGCGGCAACTTCCTTCATTACTCTCTGTTTACTTTTCATTTATTTTGCTTTGTGTGTGTGTGTGTGTGTCTGTGTCTGTGTCTGATAGGAGTATGTATGTGTATGCATGCTTATGAGTTATTTTGCTTTGGTGTGTGTGATATGAGTATGTATGTGTATGCATGTTTATGAGTTATTTTGCTTTGGTGGGTCTGATATGAATATGTATGTGTGTGCATGTTTATGAGTTATTTTGCTTTGGTGGGTCTGATATGAATATGTATGTATATGCATGTTTATGAGTTATTTTGCCTTGGTGTGTGTGATATGAGTATGTATGTGCATGCATGTTTATGAGTTATTTTGCTTTGGTGTGTGTGATATGAGTATGTATGTGTATGCATGTTCATTAGGTATGTGAGAGTATGTGAATTTGTAGATATAACTCACACACACATATGCACATGTGCACAGAATTTGGTGTAGAGGTCTGAAATGGACATCAAATGACCTTGAACATGCTCTGCTTTATTGATTTCTCGAGGCAGGGTCTCTCCCTGAACCCAGAACTCAGCTAGTCAGCTTGCCCCATTTTCAGAGTGCTGGCATGTCAGGTGTTTGCCATGTTTTCTTGGCTTTTGTGTGAGTTTGGTGGACTCAAACTCCTGTCCTTACTACTGCTGTGCAACCAGAGCTTTGTCCATCCAGACATCTCCTCAGCCCCACCTTAATTTTTGAGCCTTAACTTGATGCTTTCTGATTGGGCTAGAATGACTGGCCAGTAAACTCTAGGGATCTCCACACCAGGTCTGGAGTTGCAGACATATGCTGCCGTGTTTGTATTTCTCTGTGGTCGATAGAGATCGGCTATTGAGCCATTGGTACCTCACTGCTTTAGAACTGCCAGAATTTGCTGTGCAGAAATATCAGAGGTCAGTTACTATGGAGCTGTGATGTCACTGTATACACATTATGTTTCAGTTGTCTGGAACTGAGAGTGGCAGTAAAGTCTGTCCTTGGAGAGGTTTTTGTTTGTTTGTTTGTTTTTTGAGACAGGGTTTCTCTGTAGCTTTGCAGTCTGTCCTGGAACTCGCTCTGTAGACCAGGCTGGCCTCGAACTCACAGAGATCTGCCTGCTCCTGCCTCCCGAGTGCTGGGACTAAAGGCATGCACCACCAACGCCTGGCCCTTTGAGAGTTTTGATCAACAAAACTTTAATCAGCTTTTCCTTTGGGTCAAACGGAAGTGGGCATAGTAATTTTAGAGATGGGTGACGGTGGTTTTTACTCCTTCACTGGGGACAATAACAGAGAGCATACATTACTCTCATCTAAGCCTTTATCTTTCTGGTGATCAGTCTTAACTGGCAGGCTAAAGCTTAAAGCCGAGAGCTTTGCTGCTCTCAGACGGCCACTCATACATGCTGAAATCTTTCCTTGTGTTTTCCGCCAAACTAGCCCAGCCTTTTCAACTGGGGGTGTTTATTGGGATTGGAAGGAAGACACAAAGTCAAAAGACAAGGGACTTTTGAGGTAGCCACAAGACTGGGATCTCAGCTCAGAGCTCGCAAAACCTCAGCAACGAGATTGCAACCCTCCTCATTTATAAACAGTCAGCAAAGCCACTGCAGGTGATGGTTGCTGATGCTACTGAGGCCTCTCAGATGGCTGGGCCCCTGGACCTTATTCAGCACCTCATTAAAGCAATTTCAGAATCAATTCCAGATTTGACAAGCCGTCAGTACATTGTTGCTTCTGGATGATGGGAGTGACATGTTAACAGCAATTAGACTTTCCTGCACACACGTGGGAGCCCCGTTCAGCATATTCTTTATTAGAAGAGCCCAAAACGCGTTATTATAATTATCTAACCTGGGGTCATGGACACATGCTCTGTGATCCCTGCCTCTGTCACAGTCCCCTTAGTGAAATCCCATCTATTGTCCATAGAGATTAAAAGGAAGTGCTTACCCCAGATGCGATATTGGAAAAATCAAAGGTCAGAGTACAGCTCGTGGTAGCCTCCACGTTTTTTAATACAAGTGATGGAAGCAATCAGATTAGCATGAAGGGATATTGCTTCTTCTAACAGATGGAGTGGGATTCTTATGCAAATGAGGAGGACAGGCTAAATAATTTGTTGGTAGCGTTCTGGGGCCAGCAGTGGGATGTTCTTGCTGGGGCTTGTTTGTGTTCAGACAAGGTGAACCCTTATATCACGGAACCTCTCTCTCTCTCTCTCTCTCTCTCTCTCTCTCTCTCTCTCTCTCTCTCTCTCTCTCTCTCTCTCTCTCTCCCTCCCTCCCTCCCTGCATTTGTATGTGAAGGTCAGAGAACAACCTCAGCTGTTGTTTCTCAGGCACCGTCTACCTTGGTTTATGATGCCAAGACTATCATTGAACTGAAACTCACCAAGTTAGTTACATTGGCTGGCTAGCAAGCTCCATGGGATCTGCCTGTCTCTACCTCTTCAGAGATGGGATTACAAGCATACAGTAGCATGTCTGGATCTTTTTAAAAAATGTATACTCTGAGGATTGAACTCATGTCCTCATGACTGCACAGCAAGCATTTTACTGACAGAGCCATCTCTCCAGTCCCTGTTCCCTTTAATAAAAGTCATTCTCCTTTGTTTGGAGAGGACCTCTCTTTAGCCATATCTACTTGGATGATGGGGTGCTCAGTGGGAGCTGTTTTCCTTTCTACTTCTGCAGTAGTTTAATGTCATCTGAGTTTCCTAAGACTCAAGCAATTAGATGACATCCAAATGAGCCTCAACTTTCACTGGATCCCTTTTATTCCTGGGTTCTCCCAAAGGAATATTTCATTGTGCTTATGCCCATGTCTCTACAGTTCACTCATTCAGGTTTCTATTTGGATGGTTACCTGATGGGAGATGTCATTCTGTAAATATGTTTCTCTAATTGGTTAATGAATAAAGCACTGTTGGCAAATAGGAAAACAAGATAGGTGGGACTAAGAGAAGGAGGATTCTGGGAGATGTAGTAGGAGAGATTCAAGATGTAGAGGCTTGAAAAGAAGGGCCGAAGCCTCTGTCCAGTAAAATAAGACCACATGGAAACACTTAGATTAATAGAAATGGGCTAATATTTAAGACAGAGGTAGCCAATAAGAAATGCTAGTAACTGGCCAACAGCTTTGTATCTAACACAGTGTCTCTGTGTGTTATTTGGAGCTGACACAGCTCTGGGACCAGGCTGAAGGGGAAACTACTTGTAACAAAATGGTGCCATTGTTTTTCTGGTACTTGATGAAAAAGCTTGGGCCTTGAGAATACAGAGACATCACTCTATCACAAGCTGCATCTTCAGTCTGAGATGCCTGCCTTGTGCATGGCAGGCAAGTATTTTACCACTGAGATACACCCTCAGTCTTTGATGGCTACAAGTTTTGAGTAGCTTGATGCCTGGTGTGGCTAATACTCATATCTCACAACAAGCCTTCAAGTGAAGACTTGAATTATTTTTTTTAACGACTTTACTGTTTGTTACCAAGCAAAATCCATGTACGGTAATCACAACAAAGAATGGGGAACCCAAAACAGGTCATCAGCTGCTCTGGATACTTGCCTTCCTTGTTCCAAAAGCACCAGCCCCATCCCTCAATTCCACCTTACCTTTTGGGTCGCATGCTTCCCAATAAGAATTCTGTTCTTTGGACCACACTGCCCTTTTCAGTGCCTAGCGGACCGGCAACAGAGCTCCCACAGCATTTCCCCCCTTTTGTCTAAATAAGAAGGAAAGGTTCTAATGCTAACATACTTAAAGTATTTTTTAAAAGAGTGATTTGTTCACTTTATGCATCTGGCTGTTTTGTGTGCATGTATGTACATACACCACATGTGTGCATGGTGCCTGTGGAGGTTAGAAGAGGGCATAGGATCCTGTAACTGGCACTGTAGGTGCCAGACCACCATGTACATGCTGGGAATCTTGCCTGAGTCATCTACAAGAAAAAGTTTTACACACTGCTGAGCTATTTCTCTAGCCCCACAAGAACTTTTCCTAAAATTCTATCTTTGACAACAGGGAGCCAATAGTATACATCCAGGGTTAATTGCTCTGGATCTCCCAGCTGGAAGGCAGTCTATTTTGGATCCCTCCTGCAACCATTGCCTTACACTGTCTCTTCAGCAAAACTGATGTCCACTCACTGGGGCTGTATTACACCCACCCCAAAGCTGTGAACTCTCAAGAATGTGAATTCAAAGTTGTGAATGTTTTTTTAAGAGTAAGTGTTAGCTGGCTAACTGAAAGAGTGAGTGATCAAATTCAAGATTACATATTAATTCACATCCCCGGGATTATGGATTTGTATGTATTGATAAGCCTATTGAATTTATTGTTATTATTGGTGTATAATTTGAGTACACAGGCTCGTGTGCTGTGGTGTGCATGGCATATGAAGGTCAACTTTGGGAAATTCTAGGGGTAGAACTTTGGTGATCAGGCTCTTTTACCTGATAAACCATCTCACTTGCCCTGAGCAGTCTATTTAAAAATGGAAATAGGGCTGGCAAGATGGCTCAGTGGGTAAAGATGCTTGTAGTACCAGTCTGGTAACTTGAGAGTTATCCTACATAAAAGCAGAAGGTGATAACCAGTTTCATGCATGCCATGGCATATACGTTCTCCCTCCATACTACTAAATAAATAAAGTAGAAACAGTCTTCAGCCTGGCCATTCGTACCCACCTTCTTTCTGCTCCTCTCCAATGCTCTCACTGATGATATATTTATTATATTTGCCCCTCTCTCACACTAGGAAATAGATCAATGGAGGTAAGAAAAGTTTAACATTGTATCTTCAAAAGACAGTTATAACAGAGCCCCTGATAAACTGTGGTCTAGATAATTGTTGAATCAGAGAAAGAGCATCTTAGGCATAATGGGACAAATGATGTGCTTTTATCTCTGTTGAGAAATACAGCCACTGACTTATGGGTGCCAGTGGTGGGAAATACAGTGCTTCAAAACTGGGCAGGGCTTCAGGGCTCATTTGGAGCCACTTGTCATTTTCAGAACATGCCATTTTGGAAACAGAAAACTGGTGGCAGAACCAGAACTAAAATTCTTTGTCTGGGAGTCTTCTCAGCTTATTTCCCAAGTATTAGTATGACCAGATCTAGGCATAACTTTTCCCATCCAGGTTTTTGTCAAAGGCCTTAGAACCCCCACCGCTGGGCTGCTTCCTGACTGGCTGGCTACAGGGGCTTTGAGGGGCTTCAGAGGGCTCCCGTTGTTTAAGGGGAAAGGTATATAGTGGAAAGGGGAATTAGCTAGCTGTGGCTTTTGAAAAGTCTGGAGTCTGGCTCTTTAATGACCTCCTTTAAGCATTTGTTCCTAAAGCCAGGGCATCAAAGACAAGCTCCATTGGATGCTCCCCAGCTCTTCATCCAGTCAGAAAAGCCTGCTGCACACCCCCAAGACACCATTTGGCACATTCCCTGGGTTCAGATAGGCAGGAAGTGGCCTGCTGGGATGATAAAGGAGCAAATCTGCAGAGGGTGTGCTGAGGGCTTACTTTTTGTTGTTGTTGTTGTTTATTGATTAAACAATGTTGTTTTATTATTAAGTGCCAAACGTTGACATGGACAACTAAATGTATGAAGCACTCCCCTTTTTAAAAAAACAAGTTTTATTAGCATATATTAATGGTACATAAGAATGAGTTTCATTATGATAAACGACTACCAATGGAGATTATTCCCTCTTTTGTTTTGAGATGGGGTTTTGTCTTATATATGGCAAGGTGACCTTGAACAGCAGGTCCTTCTGCCACTAAGCCTCAATGCCAGGATTTTAGGCACATGATACCATAAGTGATTATGTATTACTGAAGATGGGGCCCAGAGCTTCTGCAAGCTAAACAGTCACTTTAGCCACACCCCCAACCCTTGATTGATATTTTCCTAGGACTAAATTTAACTTTGAAAGTAAGTGACTGCTACCCAGGCAGACTCAAACATAACCAGGCAATTAAACTCTAAATGTTCACCATCTGATTTTTCCACCATCTCTTTGGGATTCGCCTAGCAATTAAACAATCAATAGTTACCCTGTAAGTGATGAGTGAACCCATGAAATCTATGACCTGGAAAATCAACCATTACATGAGTGGAAGTGTTAAATGATCTGGAAATGATCAGAACTATCAAATGCACACTCGTGGGCAGGTAGGGCTGCTTCCTTCCTTTGACACATTTGTGGAGGTCCCACTCTGGATCACTGAGTTAATCATCAGGCTGGGACTTGGCCCCACATGCAGGACATTCCATATGGGATCTGGAGACATCTGTAGTAGCAGCTTCTTTCAGGCTGTGGGCTACTAAGATCTGCTCAGAAAAAAATTCTATCACTGGGGACTGGAGAAAGTAGCTCATCTGGTAAAGCACTTGCCATCTAAGAATGGGAACCTGTCTTTGCAATTTAGTCAGTACCCATGCATAAAGCCAAGTGTGATGGTGTGTTCTTATAATCCCAGAACCTGGGAGACTGGCAGATGGGTTACTGGGAGTCACTGGCCAGCCAACATAATATTCTTGGGAAGTCCAGGTCCCCAGTGAGAGATTCTATCTTAAGACACCAGGTAGAGTTGGAAACTTTTAACCAAAATCTGCCTAAATTCAATTTCTGCACAGGTTTCTGACTACTAGGTATATCTCTATATAAAAGTCAGGAATTGCTTCAATAAAGGAACATGAAGATTTAATCTAAAAAAAAAAGATTTAATTAAAAAATAAAAGAACATGAAGATTTAATTAAAAGAAAATCTCAGGGTAGACAGCTCTTGAGAAATGAAACCGTTAGCCTCCAAATAGAAGCCTACAAATGCGTGCTCACACATGTGTCCACATAACCCCTACATGCAGCCACATGACCATGCACACACACCAGCCCAGGTATACCTTCACATGTGTGTGTGTATGCATACAATTCCATAGTTTATTTCTAGGGTGATTGGATGTGGGCAGGTGTGTTGATGGTCAGTTGAGTTGGCTGCTCTGGGTAAAGACGAGTGTACATCCTTCCTCCTTACAAAGAGAAGCTCCAGCAAAGGCAAATGTTTGTGCCTTAGGCCTTAGGGACTGGAGGATGTCTGCCCCTCTAACATCAACTGGAACTCACTTTGTCCTGGAGAAGGAAATTCTTGCTTAACTTTAAATGTTTTCCAAATAGATCATTAGAGACTAGCAGTAGGGATCCGCATTTGTGCTGTGGGCGTGCCCATGACAAACCCCCTCCCATGCAAACACAGCTAAATAAATAAATAAGTACTTAAAAAAGATAGTCCATGCCATGATTGTTAATTCAGGATTGAGGGAAAGGGGTAATATCCATTTCCGTTCTTCAAGCGCTTGTGTCTTTGCTGGCGATTCAGGATGGACTTGAAGCACGGAGGACCTGAGGGAAGAGAAAGGGTTAAGTTAGAAAGTTTCTGTTTGCCGGGCAGCAGCTGAGGCGATCCTTGGGTGCCACCCCTCAGGTGCCACTCACTGTCGCTGCTTGGCTGGGTGGCTGGAGGGAGCCCCAGGCTCCTTTTATGGCCACCTTCCAGGTGCTGGGGTTACAGATGCACAGGCTTTTAAAACTTGGGTCCTGGGGGTTGAACTCGGGTTCTTAGGTTTGCACTCAAGCATTTGACTTAATGAGCCATTACCTCAGCCCCTCTCGGAAGGCCTTAGGCAGTGATTCAGTTCTTCTGCATTTGAGGGTGTGCTCATCATCTTTTTATTTTAATTTTTTTATGTATGTATGTATGTATGTATTTATTTATTTTTGCAGAGAAGGATCTTAAAACACAGAGAGAGGTTTGGAGTTGGCAGGCTCAAGGAACAATGAGGATGGAAAACAAATGGTGAGCTTGTTTGTAGTCTGTTACTTTCTTATCAAATAGGGATAATGTAACCTATTGAAAGTAGTGGTACAGTTTATGTGAGGCCAGGAGAGACGGTTCAGTTGGCAAGAGCTTGCTGAAGAATCTGAGTTTGATACCTAGAACTCTGGTAGTAAAGGGTGGGTGATGGTGTCTGCTGTCTTCTCCCAGTACTGGGATTACAAGCATGCACCACTACACTGGGCTTTTATTATTATTATTATTATTATTATTATTATTATTATTATTACTATTATTAGTATTTGGAATCCTGGGATTGAACTCAGATCCTCATGCTTGCACAGCAAGCTCTATTCTGACTGAGTCATTTCCCCAGTCTGTGGATTTTTGATTTTTACAGGGTCAGCAAATGTCCACAAGTGACTTCAGCAATTGCATTCATGATGACCATTGGGTGTCACAAATGAACATTGTGTTGACATATTTCATTTATTTGGTGCTTTTTACATCTTTAAAGAGTACCTTTGAACACACTCTTTTCTAAAAACCCAGCTATGCGGAGATTACTAGCCCTGTTTTAAAGATGAAGCCCAGGCCGTAGACGCTCAGGTCAGTTAGCTGGATGGTAGATTTGCAGGTAACAGCCTCTCTCCCTTCTTTCCCTCTCTTCCTATTTCATCCTTCTTCAGGAGACTGAAACTTACAGATGCTGCTTCGGTGTTGCATTTACCAGACCATAAGGGAACCCTTATGGCTCTTGAGCAACATGGAGTTTATTATAAGGAATATCATTCAGCCCCTCCACCCCCACCCCCACCCCCGATGGGCTGGAAATCCCCCCTGCCCTGCAGACCCACAGCCAATACCGTTGGTTCCCTGAGAAGTTCTGACTGTGGGTCTCCTGGTAGGGTATGACAGACCTCAGGCCCACGTTTTCAGACAACTGTTGTGGCCACAGAAGTTCCCCAAGATAGCTGGTGAACCTTTGTCGAAGCTGTTGTGACGCTGTGTGGGCAGCTGGGTTTCACCAGGAGGGCACTGAAAGTACCAGCCTCAGACAGTCCAAATCCAGTACCAGGGGATGCCCGCGTCTCTCCCCCCCACCCCGCATGGCTTCAGAGCCCCCTCCATGACTTGTAAGATCTGATAAAATGCTGACATTTAGACATGCCATTTTAGTTGCCAGCTTTGCAAGATCTTTGGCAAGGTGCTCCTTTAGACTGTATACAACTCTGCCTTCCAAGCTCAGCCAGATCCTCCGAAAAGGGGGATCCAAAGTGGCTCGTTGTGGTTCTGCAAACAGTTCAGACACACATCCGGCATTGCCAGTGGGATCATCTGCTTCCCTGAGTGATTTCTGCAACTAATATTGAGAAATAAGGGGGATGGGAGAAAATAAACTGGATGGGAGAAAATAAACATCTCTTTATTTTTCACTGGCCAACGAGTCCCCGTTTTCCAAAGAAATTACTGACCCTTGCTGGTTTCGTGGACTTAGAAAAAAGGAAGAAAGAAACAGCGTCAGAGGGGGGAGTTCAGCTGGTAAAGTGCCACCACACAAGCATGTGGGTCCAATATGCCCACACTCATGTTAAAACCAGGACAGGGGGTCGTGACGCACACTGCCTGGAGCCCCCACTCTGTACGATGCAAGGAACCTTAGCCAGCAATCTATTGAAACCTAAACCAGAAGCCCCAAGTTCGACAGAACACCCTGTTAAAAAATAAGGTAGTGATGTCAACTAGTATGCTCATGTGCACACACACACACACACACACACACACACACACACACACACACACACACGTGTATACACAAACATACACGAGAGCAAGCAAGCAAGCAAGGGAGGGAGGGAGAGAGAGAAGGAAACCGAAAAGAAGGAGGGAGAGAGAGAAGAGCTGCTTTCCTTTGTGTGTAGGCTGATGGCGTCTAGGCTCAGAGCCTAGCCAGGTAGCTTCATAAGCACATTCCGAGGACCACATCGGTTTGCATATTATTCTATGAAGATGAAGAGCACAGGCCTGAAGCTGGGATATCTCTTTAAAGATGAGGACCGGCTATAGGGAAGTCACACATTTGACTCTGTGCTTAAGAAAGGTCACACGAGGAGAATTTTGTATCAGGTTGTTAGCCCCCGCAGAAGACCTCACGATACACATTTCAGGCACCCGTGAAACTCAGATAGATATATCCTGTTTTCTTTTTTTCCAGCCTTTCAAAAGTGGCGTTCAATACTTGAGAAAACCTCAAAGCTTTAAACTGGCACCCAATTTAAGGTCAGGTTTTGCATAGAAGACTCAGACAGGAAACAGACTGGCGTCGAAGCAACCGGGAGAGCAGTGAAACAATACCACTCTGTCCACAGACTGCACGCTGAGATGTGCTATGTCATCTAATGGTAACATTGTTTTCCCGTGGCAGTTCGTTTGTGAAAGTGAAGGCTGTATTGTAGCATGGCCTGGAAGAAGGCTGTGCAGTCTCTCAGAATGAGATGTTTCACTGTGTAACTGGAGTCCGTTCTTAGGACTGAGTTTCGGATGGCATGAGGAGATCTTGCAGCTTCCAGTTAGAATAGAGCACAACCTCTTCTCTCATTGTTGTGTGTGTGTGTGTGTGTGTGTGTGTGTGTGTGTGTGTGTGTGCGTGTGCGCATGCACGTGCCCATACGCGCATATTTAAGCATGTGTGTGGTTGCCAGAAGGCAACCTCAGTTGTTCTCTGGTACTATCCACCTTGCTTGTCTGAGAGAGGGTCTCACTGAACCTGGATTCATCAAGTAGGCTTGGCTGACTGGCTAGTTCCAGGGCCCCACCTGTCTCTGCTCTTCTCCATTGCTGGAGATAGCAGCTACACAATGGCTTTCTACATGGCTCCCAGGGATCGGACTTAGATCCTTTTGCTTATGTGCCAAGTACTCTACCCACTGAGTCACCTTCCCCAGCCCCAGTCCCTGCTCTCTTTCCAAAGGAAGCTGTCACCATCTTTGCAGGGGGACTAGGAAGGAGAGCCCCAGGTGGCGACTTCACTGTGAACCCTCTACGGTTTTATGTCCCCAGAGCATCAATCATCTCTGACAAGCCTGTGGGCTGGCCTGTTGAATTTTAAACTGTTGAATTTTCATAATTTGTTTATGAATGAATATGTTCCCCCACTGGTTACAACTCAGAAGACACAGGGAGTGAGCTGGAAAAGATGAGTTATGAGAATAGATAGCAAACTCGATTGTCCCTCTTAGATCAAACAGTTTAAAGTAGAATTACAGTCTAGACACTTCAATCTTTTAAAAGGGTTTTTAGTGAGTGTGTGTTAATTATATATACTAACAGTTTCATTCTGACATGATGTGTGTGCTTTGATCACATTTGTCTCATTGTTCTTTCCTACCCTCTTTATTCTTACTGTCTTCTTTCTTCTTCCCAACGTTCCTTTTGCTTTCATGACTATTTTTTTTTTGTTTTAGTTTGAATCAACAAGTTTGGTCAAGGTTTCTTATAAGATCATGAATGGGTGAGAGTTTCCTTATAGGGGTGTGGGTGAGGGGTCCCTTACAGGGGTGTGGGTGAGGGGTCCCTTACAGGGGTGTGGATGAGGGGTCCCTTACAGGGGTGTGGATGAGGGGTCCCTTACAGGGGTATGGGTGAGGGATCCCTTACAGGGGTGTGGGTGAGGGGTCCCTTACAGGGGTGTGGATGAGGAGTCCCTTACAGGGGTGTGGGTGAGGGGTCCCTTACAGGGGTGTGAGTGAGGGGTCCCTTACAGGGGTGTGGGTGAGGAGGCCCCTTACAGGGGTGTGGGTGAGGGGTCCCTTACAGGGGTGTGGGTGAGGGGTGGCTTAGTAGAAGTAGGAGTGAGGAGTTACTTATAGGGCCATGGGCAACATACCATGGTGACACCACTGAAGAAAATGCGGGACTTGGGTTTCTTTTTTCTCTTTTTAAATTTCGCTTCTTTATTGATTTTTTTGGGGGGGAGTTTCACATCATGCACCCCAATGCTGCTCACCTCCCCGTCCCCTCACACCTGCGATGCCCCTCCAAAAGAAAACAAAGCAAAGTAAGCCACCAAGCAAACAAAAACAAAACAAACAAACAAACAACAACAAACCTCTCTGCTCCTTCTTTCCCGCCTCCCCAACACGTCTTCGCTCGTCCTGGTGTGGGTATTGGGGTCCTCAGTGTGTCGTATAGTAAACCCGTTTGTCCTATCAGCTTTACGAGCGAATGTTCATTGCAATGAGCCGCTGGTCTGGTTCAAGGCCTCTGGTTACTTGTACACTATCATCTCTGGATCCTCACTGGAACTCTTCTGGGATATCCTGTGGGCACCCCCATCCCCGAGTCTTGGATTTCTAATCTGTGTTATTCAGTGATAAATTTTCTGGGCCAGCTGGTAGGACGTTATTGATAACAGCACAGTGAGTGTTCTCAGGGGATTAAGGGAAGGGTTATGTGCCCATTCTAATCAGACTATTACAAAGTTAAGCTGTAGCAACACACGTTAACAGGAGCATTTTCACCACCTTAGTGAAGGGTCAAAGACATTTCCTTATTAAGCCGATAGATGCATAAATTAAAACATATGGCGTCACCAGAGGAATGTGATGTCATTAGAGGTAATGAGAATAAACATGTTTAAGAACCTTACCTATCAAATTAACACCCCTCCCAGAATATTCACACAGTTCACATCAAACTATATAAGACACCCACACTTCACATTAAACACGCATGTGCACACACATGCGCACACACACACAGAGGCGCGCGCACACACACACACACACACACACACACACACACAGGCACACACACACGTACACACACACCTAAGTTCAGGTATCAGATTTTAAAATTAAACTTATTTTGTTACTTTTTAAAGTCGATCATTTAGATTACTTGGAAACCCTTCTTCCTGCTGTAGTAAATCAGAATCTTCAGAGCTTAACATATGTTTTATTCTTTTATGCGTGTAGATGTGTATGCATGCGAGCACTCACACATGCAAGGTTGATGTCCGGTGTCTTCACTGTCCCTGTTATTTTTTGAGACAGGGTCTCTCGTTGAGCACAGAGCTTACTGATTAGCTGGCCTGGCTGGTTAGCAAGGCCCTGGGACCAGCCTGCCTTCACCTCCTTGAGGCTAGAGTAGCAGACGTGTGTTTCCAGAGCCTGCTTTCGTGTGCTGCTTGGGGATCCAAATTCAAGGTCCTCCTCTTTGCACAGCAAGCACTTTTCCAAACGAGCTGTCTCCCTGGAATCGAACTTGGGTCATCAGGCTTGGCAGCAAGCACCTTTACCTGTCAAGCCATCTCCCCACCTAAATGTCCACTTTTGATAGAACCATTCCATTTCTCCAGTCACCTCGTGGGCTGTAGCAGCTCAGGACTGTGCAATGTCTAAGCCCTAAAGTTAGGACTCCAAGCTTTGTCACAGAAAGTGGATGTTTTAGTGTCACCTCTCTGGATTTTACTGCCTTCTATTGAGAGCAGGACCTCGGCACTAAAACATGGCGTCTCACTCCCTGTGTCGGGTACATAGACACCCAGAGGAGTCACTGCTTGCTGCCGAGCCTGGTGGCCCAAGTTCGAGTCCAGGGGCAGTTTTCCTTCGACTTACAGTGGAGGTATGGGGTGGCTAGGAGGTGGTGACTTTCAGCGAGATGTCTGCATACTCCTTCCTCATTAAGCAGGAACTTAAGAACGGTGGGAAGGGCTGCACAGTCAAGAGGAGGCTGGGAGGACCACAGTGGGTCCAGGGAGTGGGCCATTAGGACTGTGATGCCCAATCGATTGTATTCAGGAAGGTGGGACTTGTTAGAACTTTTGTTCTCAAGGGTCACAGGCAAGTTAAGCGAGAGCTCATGCATGGCTCTGCCCACAATCTTCTCTCCTCTCTGGCCACCTGCTGTTCCTCTTTCAGCACAAAGTTCTACCAGGGTGCCTGCCTGTCTCCAGGATGTACAAGTGTGCAACCCTTCCAAGTCTTGCAAAGTAGGTCTTTGGGCTGAGGCTAGCCCACAAACCAGACTTGACCTGCCAGTGCTTGAGAAAAGCTCCCTGAGAGGAAGGAGCGACTCAAAGACCTCCCTGCCCACACCGGTCTTTTCAGGATACTTTCAATTCTGGGTCAAGAGTTGAAACCACCCAGACAAACTACCTAGCCACTCTGGATTAGCTGAGGTTTCAGGCCAGGCATTTGCAGAAGCTTGTCTGGCCTCATTTTTCTTAGAGTGAGACTCCGGGAATTTTCACAAGTTATCTTGAGTGTGCTTTGGCAGGCCAGCTCATCTGTGGGGAGAAGGAAGCGAGCGGCTCTCCACTCAATGCTTTCTTTTATGTACTTTTGGTTCTGCATTTATTTTTAAAATTTTTACTTGTTGTAGGTGAATGGTGTGTGTGTGTGTGTGTGTGTGTGCGTGTGTGTGTGTGTGTGTGTGGGGGGGGGCACATGGTTGCAAATGTGCCATGATCTACATCACAGGTCAGAGGACAACTTGTGGGAGTTGGTGCTCTCCTCCCATTGTGTGGGTTCTGGGGCTCAAACTCAGGTTGTCAGGTTTGGTAGCAAGAACCTTTACCTGATAAGTCATTTGCCAGTCCAATTTTTGTTACTTTTACCTTATAATATTTCAGGAACATACCTACACACACACACACACACACACACACACACACACACACACACACGCACGCACACACAATATATATATATATATATACATATATATATACACACAAATAGATAAGGTCTCTTCTGCCTCATATACATTTAAAATTTACAATAAACATATTTAACAATGAAAATAATACACTAGCATTATTTCCTAATTACATATGCAATATTACCAGGTAAAGGGTGCTGATGTATCATGCTTTTACATTTAAAAATACCTTGTTTTAACTGTGTGTTAGGTTATGTGTGAGTGAGTGAAGTACCTGTGGAGACCAGAAGAGGGCGTCAGGTCCCCTGGAGTTGGAGTTATAAGTGGTGATGAGTCACTTAACGTAGATGTTGGAATCTGAACTCTTTTCCTCTGCAACAGCAGTGTGTGCTCTTAACTGCTGAACCATCTCTCCATCCTATTTCATGTTTGTTTCAAAACCATGTAAGTCCATGTACACAAAATGAGAGCCTAAGATTCAGTGGCATTTAGTACACTTGTGATGTGCGTCTTCCATCTGCATCCAGAATGTTTTCATCGACTCCAACTAAAGACTACATCCAATAAGAAGGGTTCCTTATTTTCCCACAGCCTCTGGTAACCACCTTCTTTGTCTGTGGGCTTAAATATTCTGATACTGATATATTGGGAAAATGCACTTGTGTGACCTTTTCTATTGTGATTTTTTTTTTCTGGCAGAGAGGGTGAGGTGGTAAGAAAGGGAAGGAGGGAGGAAGGGGGAAGAATATGTGTGCCAGTGTGGATGGGCACATGCCATGGCATGTTTGTGTAGGTCAGAGGAGAACTTTTGAGAACTGATTCTCATGTTTCACTGCAGGACCTGGTGACCAAACTCAAGTTTGTGTGTGAAAGTGAGTGCGAGCACATGTGTTTGTGCGTATGCTGGTGAATGCATGCGTGCGTGTGTGTGCGTACATGTGTGTGTGCGTGCATGTGCGTGCGTGCGTGCGTGTGTGTGCGTGCGTGCATGCGTGCACGTGTGTGTGTGTGTATGTGTGTGTGTGCGTGCGTGTGTGTGTGTGTGGGTGCATGCGTGCGTGTGTGCGTGTGTGTGCGTGTGTGTGCGTGCATGTGTGTGCGTGTATGTGTGTGTGTGCGTGTGTGTGTGCATGCGTGCGTGCGTGCATGTGTGTGCGTGTGTGTGTGTGCGTGTGTGCGTGCGTGCGCGTGTGTAGGTCAGGATGCAACCTCGAATGCCATTTCTCTGGAGCATCCCCTTTTTCTTTGAGGCAAGGTCTCTCTTACTGGCCTGGAACTTGCCAAGTCTGGCCACCCAGCTAGGGATCTGCCTGCCTCAGCCACCCCGGTGCTAGTATCATAAGGGTGAGCCATCAAGCCTGGATTAAAAACAAAACCAAACAAAGCCAAACCACAATCTCTTCTATAATGTTGGCCCCTGTGCTCGATAGGCATTTTAACAAATGAGCTCTCTCCCCAGTCCTAATTTACATTGTCTAATACTAGTTTGTAATTTTTCAAGTTTCCTCCATATGGAAATATATGTCAAAAACGTTTCTACTGTATTTTATGATACTTCAACATGTTTACATCACATTTTACTGATTTATTCTTCACTCATTTCTATTTTTTTTTCTCACCACTGTTTAAAAAGACCTAAGTGTTGAGGCATCTGAAGACGAAGCTGTGGGATTGGACCACTCTGAGTTGTTTAAAAGGAAAAGCAATGTTTAAAGGAAGTGGAGATGGTCCAGGGTGCTATTCTGTCAAGTTGGCACCTTCAGATCAAACACAGTTGGCTGTTAGGATTGTCACTCTCTGATGTGGTTGTTGAGCAAATGTGGCAGAGATCTTTGGCGTGCTTTACTCTTTTTCTTGCTTAAGAAGAAGCCTCGAGCTTCAGTTGTTGGCCTGGGTCTCCCTTACCTATGAGTGGGTTTTCTTAATGCTCTGCTGAAAGTTGACTTCTTAGGCAGCTGTGGGTGAGCACAGTTCTCCAAATCTCCAAACAGAGGTATGACAGAGCTCAGATGAGAGAAGCCAGACGCCTGCTTGTGTCCAGTTAGTATTTGCATTTGGCTTGTCTCCCATGCTCGGAGGCCCAGCTTTCATCTTTTTACATTTGTTTGGACCCGAAGATTGGAAGACTGACCAGCCAAGACAGTAGCGCTCTCTCTCTCTCTCTCTCTCTCTCTCTCTCTCTCTCTCTCTCTCTCTCTCTCTCTCTCTCTCTCTCTCTCTCTCTCTCTCTCTCACACACACACACACACACACACACACACACACACACACACACACACACACACACATTTCCTTCTCCAGACACAAATCGCAACCAAGGAGACAGAAGCAGAGCAGAGGGGCCTCCATAGAAAGACCAGGCTGGGTAGCAATGCAAGCATCAT
Source organism: Cricetiscus sungorus (assembly GCA_030556225.1). NCBI lineage: Eukaryota > Metazoa > Chordata > Mammalia > Rodentia > Cricetidae > Cricetiscus > Cricetiscus sungorus. The sequence continues at coordinate 11,441,646 of JANBXA010000367.1, read as the reverse complement.
ATTCACTACTCAGGGCAAGAAAACAATGTGGGAAAGGCAAGCTTACACACTGTCTGACCTGGCTGTGGGGAGAGGGTACTCTTTCCTTGTGGGTTACTCCTGCAGGTCTGTTGGAGCTGAGAATCCGGGCCAGAGCCCCTTGACTTTATCCCCAGAGGATGGAATCCTGGTAACACATCTTCCCGGAAGAACCTTGCCCACGGTCCATTTGCTGGCATGAAATCCGACTATGAACCTGTGAACCTGTTTATTAGAAATAGGATTAGAGGGTGAGCTAGAGCTTGGTGGGGAAGGTGCTTGCTGCTCAAGCCGGAAGGCAGAGACAGGAGGGTCAGCAGGGACTGATGACCAGCCAGCCTAGCTTAATTGGCGAGTCCTCCGTCCCAGTGAGAGACCATGTTTCAAAACACAAACTGGATGGCTCTGGGGGAATGCCATGCGTGTGACCTCTAGCTTTCACACACACATACATACCCACGCCTTCACACGTGCATGCATGCATACGTCCCACCTGCATAGACACATTTACCCTCCCCCACATAGAACATGATTAGGGGAAACCATGGCTTCGTGCAGCTGTAGCGGAACCGGATGTAAGTTCTTCATTCTGAATGAACTCTGGCTTTCATTTGGTTCTCCCATCTTTCCTAACTTGGTACCAGGGGTTCTGCCATTCCTGGGGCTGCCTCCAAGCCCTGCCGCAAGGCTTGTTGATCCCCTACCTAATACTGCGGAGCGCTGTGGTAGAAAAGAAGCAAACACCATTTCAGACTTGGGCCAAAGTTTCTTCCGTGAACTCGGATTTCTGTGATGGTTGGTTGAGGGCGATAGAACACTAGGCTGCAAGTCCATCACTTCAGGGAAATCTTGTCAGGAACTCAAGAAGATAGCCACATCATATCCACAGTTAAGAGAGAGAGAAATGTATGTACCCATTTGGCCTACTTGTTTAGTACTCAATTACCCTCACCAACTCTATACAGTCCAAAACTAGGGAATGGTACTTCCCACAATAAGCAGGGCCCTCCAACATCAATTAACAACCAAGACAATCTACCATCTCTATAGACACTCCCACAGACAGGCCAATGTGGTCTGGACAATTCCTCAGTTGAAACATTCTTTCCAAATCAACATTTACGGCTAACCATCACCACAGCATGGGATACTGACAATGTGAAAGGTGATTTAGTACACTGCAGAAAAGGATTAGTTCAACGGCGTGGTCCAGATGCTGTGTATTATACACAGAATTGGTGAAGGCTGCCATCATAGGGGTTTCCCATTCAGGACAGGGTCACTCAACAACTCTTGGCTTCTCTTTTTTAAACACAGGGTCTTATATAGTCCAGGTTGGCTCAAACTTGCTATGAAAGTAGAGGTAATCTTGAACTTAAGGGCCTCCTGTTGCACTTTCTTGGTACACAGTTCACCGCTATTCCTTGTTTTATGCAGCAGCGGGGATGGAATCCGGGGCTCCGTACACACGAGACTAGTACTCAGTCCACTGAGCTATATCCCCAGCTCCTTGATGGCCTGTGCTCAAGAAAGGAAGTTTACACTTGACCCTCAATGCCATTGTAGCTAGCCCTTCAACCCTTTTACTAAGTTTTCCACTGTCAACAAATAGCACAATGGTAGGAGGGTTGAAATATGTTTCCTTTTCCTGACCTTTAGTAGAGAATTGATGCCTTTAGTTTAGTGAGCGACTCAGAGGAGTGGCAGGAAAGGCCATGTTCTATGCGCCAGCGGAGTCAAAGGCTATTTATAAGTTCAGAGAATGTAGGTCTTCCAGGTGTTGGGGGTAAAGGCATTCACCCTGTACAACGCTGAAGGAAACCAAGGTCTCTATAAGTCTGTTCATGGGCACAATACTAGACGCTTGTACCCAGAGAGCGACTTTCATGTCTCTTTCCCACACATTCTGTGTGTTGGCGAAGGGAAGGGATTAGCGGAGTGGTTGAATGAAGGCCACAGGAAGTAATGCCCTTTAATGATGGAAGACTGCCCCTGTCTCAAGGGTTCCGACTACAAAAGACACTGCCAAACTTACCAAGCTAGCTTGTCTTTCCCAGCCTTCGTTTCCATCTCGCTGCCATTCCCCATCAGCACCACAGTTCTGTCTGCTCTCCCCTCTCCAGACCATGTTCCATTTGGTGCCTCTCACATGCCTCGCTCTGTCTTCTTGTTCCCATCCTTCTCCTATTAACACTGTGTGTCCCGGCCTCCCACCCCCTTCTTTTCAGTGCTGAGATCCTCGGACATTCAAGGCAAACAGCTACTTATGAGCAACATCACTGGTCCCCCTGCTTTGATTTCTTATTCTGCGTTTTCTGGAGTTTATGTCTAATTCCTCTTCAGTATTCCATTTCATCCCTTTTTCTATTTCTTTATGTCCTCATCTTCCATATTGACAATTCATCCATATACCCATCAATACATAGATATCCACCCACCCACCCACCCACCCACCCATCCATCCATCCATCCATCCATCCATCCATCCATCCATCCATCCATCCATCTTATCCATAGCATCCATCCTTCTACCTACTCACCCGCCTTTTATGCAACCATCCATCTATCCACCCATGTACCTATTCAACCATCTGCCCACCTAGCAACTGTCACCAATCATCTATCTCATTCATCCAAGCAACCATCTTCTCAGCTATCCAAATATCTAACCATCCATACGAGCAATTAGCCTTTAGCAAACTTAATACTAAATGTTTCTGGGTTTCTGGTATGACCACCGGCTCACAGGTAGATGTTTAGGGAGAATGTACATTGGATGTAACTATCTTACATCCTCTATTTAATCTGAGAGCTAGCTAGGTTAGATCTACAATGTCAGGATAAAAGCAGACTTGAAGATGGTTCTGCTTGGTATGCAGTCACTTCTGTCTACCCACAGTCATTCTAGTGTGACGTAACCTGTGTCTGTGGCCACAGAGTCCCTATCACCATAGCTGGAAAGCCCAGGTCTGGGCCCGGCAGGTGGGAGGCCTCTGAAAGGCTTCTGCTCTGGGTCTGGTCACTGACCTCCTCTCAGGGAGTTTCGGTGGCAGCCTCACCTGTGGTCAGGTCCCTGGGATTGTGGGTAAGAATCTTTCCTGTCATGACTTTCACTCTGATTAGCTTCACCCTGAAGAACTGCTAACAGGCACTCACAGACCTAGGTCAGCCTGGGAAAACCAGCTCCTCTCTCAGAGTCTGATTGACTCACTTCGTGTGGAGAGACCGACTGATGTCAGGATAAAATGCATTCCCTCTCGTGCCAGCCCAGCCTCTCCCGGAACATCCTGGGCTTTCTCGGCTCGGGCACCTCAGCATCACGGGGACAGTCAGCTAAGAGGTGTCTGGTTAGCTTAGGTCTTGATGTGTCAGTCACTTCTGGGCTTGGTGCCACCCAGCTCTGGGTGTAATCAAAATGTGCAGCTTACTGGGCCATCCTCTTGTCCTGGGTGACTCAGAGCACTGCAGCAGCTGGTAGAAGTTTTGTTTATGACAGCCTTGCCTACTCACTGACACCGACTCCCACAAACCACTTCAGAGGTGGCCCAACTTTTGGAGCAAATAACATTTTGTCAACGGTTGCTCATTTTATTCAGTTCTTTTGCTTTTTTTTAAACTTACCTAAACAAAATTAAGCGGCAGGAGTCCATTAATAAAAGGTTTCTGTAACAAAATTATCGGCACACTGCAAGGGGCTTTGGAAGAGAGCAAGGAGATCAATATTACCTGGAAGAAAATAGCAGGGCAGGCATTACTCAGGAGAAATTTGCTCTTAAGTCTGAAGGGAATATAGATTTGCACCTGGGCAGTCACTGTTAGAATATGATGAAGTGTGTATTAGAACCAGTGGGCTGGGAATTATTTCAGGAGACCTCAGAGATGCTGAATGTGCTTGAAATAAAAGTAAATAAATAAATAAAAGCAAGCAAACGAAAGCCAAATCTTTTCAGAAACCAGAAGCCAACATCTGCACAAATAGAAACCAGAAACTAAAGGCTGTGGATGTACCAGCTGACAAAAAGACAGAGTGTTTGGTTCTTTTGTGGATGCCTTCAAGGCCACAGAAGTGGCTGATGGCTGTTTCTGCCTCCGGGAGGGAGGGAGCGGAGGACGAGGAAGAGACACAGCCCACTAGATGGGTGGCTGATGGAGAGCGGTTCCTCTTCTTAGGTCTGGATCCCTTTCTTGTCTCCTGGAAGCTTCAGGAGAGTATGAGTGTTAGGAAGCACAATGGAGTCTGGCCGTAAGCAGTGCAATGAGGCACGGTTGGCGCTCTGTCTCTGTCACGTGAGCCATTAACCTGCAGGCTGATGCAGGATGTCTGGCAGCCAACCTGGCTATTGTTGGAGCGGAGCACAGGCCTCTGTACCATTTGCAGATTGTCCAGGTGGTGATCTCTAGGAGGCTCTAGATAGCTCTCAGTGTGAGAGACCCTGTTCAGCTGCAGCTACAGCTCAGGATCCCAGGGATTTGGAAGTGAACCCCTGAGCATCCCAGATGTTTGCTAAAGAAGGTGAGGGAGAAGAGGAGAGAGAAAGGGAACTCCCAGGTAAAAAATCATGTATAAGGCACACGCATACACATGTACCGCATGCCCACTCACCCACATGTACCTATATGTACTTACATGAACACACGTGTAACTGTGTGCTTACTCATTCATAGGCACCTATATGTAGTCACATACACACACTACATGCACATGAACACACACATACCTATATGCACGCGAACACATATATACCTACATGCCCACTCACATACATGTATGTACCTACATGCACTCACATGGAAACACACTTACCTATGTGCATACAAACACACATGTATCTACACATACACAAACATACATGTAGCTACATACATGTGAATACACAAAAAGTATGGGCTGTGGGGGAGTTGGATGGGAAGGCCAGTGGCAAAAAAAATGATTGTATTTTTCTCTTGTTTACAAGTTTTTTTCCACAGACATTGCTGTCTCATATCTCATCACATTTCTAAATTTGTATGAGTTTATAGAAAATTCTGAAACGTTCATTTGTGGAATCACTACTGGACAATGTGTGTGTGTGTGTGTGTGCACATGTGGTGTATGTGAGTGTGCAGATGTGCTGTGTGTGTGTGCAGATGTGGGGTGTGTGTGTGCAGATGTTGCGTGTGTGAGTATGTGTATGTGTGTATGTGTGTGCAGATGTGGTGTATGTGTGTGTGTGTGTGCAGATGTCGCGTGTGTGAGTATGTGTATGTGTGTATGTGTGTGCAGATGTGGTGTATGTGTGTGTGTGTGCAAATGTGGTGTGTGTGTGTCTATGTGTGTGCAGATGTGGGGTTTGTGTGTGTGTGTATGTATTGTGTGTGTGCAGATGTGGTGTGTGTGTGTGTCTATGTGTGTGCAGATGTGGTGTGTGTGTGTGTGTGTGTGTGTGTGTGTGTCAGATGTGGGGTGTGTGTGTGTGTGTGTGTGTGTGTGTGTGTGTGTGTGTGTGTGTAGGCTGTCATTCCTCAGGCATTGGCCACCTTGGATTTTGAGTCAGGGTATCTCGCTTTTCAAAAAATTGTGTATTTTTATATTGCTTTATTTGATTATTTATATGTATGGGTCTTTTGTCTGCCTGTATGTGCATCACATTTCTGTCTGGTGTTTAAGAAAGGTAGAAAAATCCAGGGTCCTGAACATAAGAGACAGTGTTCTTTCTACTAAGCCACATCTCTAGCCCATAGAAGTCTTTTTTTATGATAATATTTTTATTTAAATTTGAAACAAACTTGTCAATACCAGTTTCCTCACCCTTCCTTCCTCGTCCCACGCAACCCCCATTCCATCTCCTTTCTGCTCCCCAGGGAGGGTGAGGTCTTCCATGGGGATCTTCAAAGTCTGTCATATCATTTGGAGCAGGGCCTAGGCCCTCCCCCATGTGTCTAGGCTGAGAGAGTCTCCCTCTATGTGGAATGGGCTCCCAAAGTCCGTTCATATACTAGGGATTCTATTCCCAGTACAGAGACAGACAGACAGAGCCAGAGGGCCAGAGAGAGAGAGAGAGAGAGAGAGAGAGAGAGAGAGAGAGAGAGAGAGAGAGAGAGAGAGAGTGCCACTGCCTCATCTACACATGCTGAACATTAGTCCTGATGCAGGACAGGAAACAGTGTTGCAAACAAAGGACTCCACTTGCTTTATTTAGTTTTACCTTCACATATTACACACAGACACACACACACATACACACACACACACGCACACACACACACCACATACCACACACACACACACACACACACACACACACACACACACACACACACACACACACACACACACACACACACCACACACACACACACACACACACACACACACACACACACACACACACACCAAATCTAAAAATGTACCTAGGACCCCTACCTTCATGTTAAGTTGCATGCCCCTCTCTGAACAACAGAAGTTACTCCCCTTAGCAGCCCCTTGACAAAGAAAAAAAAAAAAAAAAGAGTTCCATCGAAACACAATCTGACAGTCTGGGAGCTGTATATAGGCACTGGCCTATCCTGCCTGCCTGCTCTGTTTCGGGGTGCATGAACAACACAGCAAGCTGTGTCCTCACAGTGGAATTTTAAGGAGAAAACTTCACCGATTTACCACCATGTGCCTATGGATCACTGAGCATGCGTATGACTAAAACCAGATGCATTGTGAGAAGGGACAGGTACATTAAAAAAAAAAAAAAGGTATTGCATGACTTAGTCTGTTAATTAAGAAAAAGAACCACCTATACTCTGCCACCCTAATAACCAAACTTCTCGTTCTCTTGATCCCCAGCAAAGGGACTTCAAGTGGTAATCAGAGTCCTTCACTCTGGTGGCCGGCTGCCAGGCTTGACAGCTTATTTCTTTCTACTATGTTCTATCAATTTGCTTCAAATAAGGTTTTCTTGCTACTTAAAAAAAAAAAAAAAAAAAAAAAAGGAAGAAAAGAAAGGTAGAAGAAAGTATTGGATCCCTAGGACTGAAGTTACAGCTGCCGTATGTGTGGTAGGAATCGAACCCCTGTCCTCGGCAAGAGTAACATGTGCTCTGAACCACCTGAACCACCCATCTTTCCAGCGTTGTGCTCACTTTTGACCTGATGCTCTCTGATTTGGCTGGGCGGGCTGTCTGTCCAGCAAATGTCAGGAATCCACCTGTCTCTCCATCCTCAGGGTGTATCTCTACTTGCTGGGGATCAGACTCAAGTCCCCACGCTTGGGCAGCCTGCACCTTGCGGGCTGGACCATTTTCCTAGCACCCGGAGGAGTTAAGAGCACACACACACACACACACACACACACACACACACACACACACACATGATCAACAATCTAAATCCTTGCAACTTCACTAGCAAGCAGCCGGCTGGAATGGGTGCCAATAAGTGCTTTTCTCCAAGTGGGAGGCGTACGGGGATTTCAAACACAGTTCTTTGTTCTCTTGTGTGTTTTCTGAATCTTACAAAGAGGGTATTTTCCTTGACTATAAAACAATAAATGCTAATTAAAAAATAAAACAATGAAACAAAATTGCAGCTCTGAGTGGAGCCTGGAGGGCTGGGGTGAATGGGGGGGGTGGGAGGGGGGAGGGGGGGGCGGGGGTGGGGGTGGGGGGGTCACTGTGGCTCTTGTGGGGCTAGCAAGGCACATAAAGTGGCCGGTACTGTTAGCTCTCAAGGCAGTGGCCTGCAGCTGGCAATCCAGTCCATCCAGTCCGCACTAGCCATCCCAGAGGGCCATGCCCCTGTCTCAGCAGGACGCAGGGAAGTGTGTCCGGAGCTGACTAAGTGTACCAGTGCTTTAGGGTTTCCTTGCTTTGTGTAGGATGTGGATTTAGAAAGAGAAGGAGCGACAATCACAACTTAAAACCCCAAACCGCTTTCTGTGTGCCAGGGAGTTTCCCTCGAATAAAAGACTCCTTTTTGTGAGGCCGTGGATAAAGGGAATAATCCCTCTTCTGTTTGTCTTTGGCATAAATGTGGAGTTTTTCACTTGGGTGGTTTGGGGTTCTATGAGAGGCCTGACAAGGAAAACTCGTCCTGGAACTTCTGGCCAGGGTTAGGGGTTGCCACTGCCATCCTTCAGGGAGAGCAGCCTGGACCAGCTCTGGTCTAAGCCCCGGTCCTAGAGCTGACACACAGGCACTGAAGCCTCTGCCAGGCATGCTCTCCTCCTGCAGAGGTACGTGGCTGCCTCTCTCTGTCTTTTACACAGTGCTCAAATGCCACGTGTCTTCACGTGTGGCCCTCTTCTTCATGATGGCTCGGTGGCTGGAGCTCTTGCCACACAGACACAAGAACGTGTGCTCGGATTCCTAGAACACGTGTAAATTTGGATACTGTAGGACACGTGTCTGCAGTCCCAGGGCTCCTACAGAGATAGGAGGCAGAGGCAGGAGCATCCCCAGAAGCTAGCCAGCTCACCTCACCCCCCACAGTCAACAGTGAGGAGAGCCTGTTTCAAATAAGGCAGGCGATGAGGGCTGACACTCAACCTTGTCTGACCTCTATGTGTGCTCTATGGCATGTGTATATCAGCACTCACACACATGTGTATACATACACCCACACACACACACAGAAACACACACAGACAGGCAGACACATATCTACACATACATTGGACCACTTTCTAAAATTTTTCTTGGTGGCTGGTTGGTCTGGGTCTGTTTGTATACATCTGCAATTCTAGCTTTTAGGATGCGGGCAATAAAGAATCGGGAGTTCAAGGTAACCTTCAGCCACATAACAGAACACCCTGGGCTTATCACAAGAGACCTTATCTCGAAATATTAAATAAACACATACATGCATGTAAATAAAAAAAAAAGTTAGAAAACTTCCCATTGTCTCCGTAGTAGTGCAGACAAAAATCAACACATTGTAGACAGAATGAGTCAAGGAGGCAAGCCATGACTCCGTTATGTTATTTTCAGGTTTATGGGATGCAGAGAAGTTCCTTCACACAAGAAAGGCACTCCTGGGGGAGGGGCTTAGCTCTTAACTCATTGGAATGGCTTCTGTGGGAGAGGGGAGATTTCTAGTCTTTTCGTTCCATCACGCTAAAATCTTACTTCCCAAGCACATTTTATTCCCAAGTAACAAGCTCTGCTCCTTGACTGCTATTAACAAAACCTTAATGTGTGTGAAATGTCCCAACAGGTCCATAGAGATCAGTGAAACAGTGGCTGAAGCAGCCAGGGAAGTTTCCAGCAAACGGAGCTATTCCAGTGATCTCGACCCTCACAACCACCATGATCAGGGCTGCTCTTTTGCCAATTACATTGGTTGATGTTGGGCATTTTCCTACCACAGAGCGAGTTCTATTCTACCTGTGGCGGGGTGTGGGGGTGATACGGAGATGTGAGTGTTAGGACCACTAGGCAGATGCAACTTCCTGGACAGTACCAGAAAATCAGAGGTGAGAAAAAGGAGCCTGGTCTGCTGGCAGGAGATAGTGTAGACATGAATAGAGCGTGTGGCGGGGAGAGAAGGTAGGCACGGCTCCCTGGCTGGCTTCAGCATCACAGAGTGTAACTCAATTATTTACCAGTGGTGTGTGCCCATTGGCAGGTTCTTGAATGTGTCTGAGACCAGTCCCATCATATATACAATAGGCTTAGCTGGGGCTGGGAGATGGCTCAGTTGGTAGACCGATTTCTGGGCAAACAGGGGAGGCTGAGTTGGAGTCTTAGAACCCACGAGAAAGCTGGGCGTGGTGGATTTGTACCTGCAATATCACTGCTTTGGAGGCAGAGACAATAGGGTGTCTGAGGCTCATTGGCCAGCTAGCCTACCCTACTCCATGAGTTCCAGGCCAGGGAGAGACCTGTCTCACAACAAAGGTACATGGCACTTGAGAAGGACACCTGACATTCACACACACACACACACACACACACACACACACACACACACACACACACACACGTGTGCCCGTGCGCATGAGTATACGCATTTATACACACACAGCAAAAATAGGTTTGGTGAGATGTCTCAGTGAGTAAAGGCACTTGCTGTCAAGCCTGATGACCTGAGTTCTGTCCCAGGGACCCAGGCGGCGGAAGATGAGAACAAGCTCTTGCATGGTCTCCTTAGGTCACCACGCTTGAACAGTGACACACAGGCACACTCACAATAATAAATAAATGTAACGAAAATAAAATAAAACAAAGTGGAGCTAGTTATGCCTTCCTTCGGGGACTCACAGGAAACCTCATTAACTGCTCTCTAAGTGGGTTCCATGCAGAGCAGAGTTAACTCCACACTACCCAGCCCACCCGAGATCCTGGGCTTCAGATCAGTTACAAAATCACAGCTGAAGTTGACCTACACTAGGGGAACGATATGAAATACTCAAATAACAGACATATGAGTAATTAACCCACAGGCATATCTTAATGATAGGGTGCTTACTTTGCAAGTCCAAGGCCCTGGATTCAATCCTGCTACCCTGAGAAACCTTCAGAGCGGTATAAACAGATAGAAAACTACCACAGGGACAGAGATGATGGCTCAGTGGGTGACAAGGCTTCTTGTGCTTGAGTGCTGGCCTCCAGAATCAACTTTTGTGTCTGAAACTCTAATGCTGAGTGGGTGGGGACAGGAAGGTCCTTAGGACTCAGTGGACAGTCAGTCTAGTCCATATTGCAAAGTCAATGAGTCCAATTCAGTGAGAAATACTGTTTGAAATAAGTTGGACACTGATATCGAAGACCCCTGATGTCAACCCCGGTCTTCCACATATATATCTATGGGCTCACATACTTGCACACACATGTGCACACGCTCATACATGCATGCACTCGCAAGCTAGACACAGGCCAAATAACTTATTTTTCTACCCCAAATCGTTTGTGCATTACTTCTAGTGTTAAGGCTAGGATGTAGACATTTTTAGTCTCCCAAATTTTTTCTGGAGAATTCAGTGATGCAGCCATAGTTACACAACCATTGTGGCAGTTGGTGACAGTAACCTGGGATTAGAGAGCAATGATTCTAATCTACCTAGAAGCATACCTTATAAAGCAATCAGATCTGTTTTCTGAGGAATCTCCATTTTATTTCATGGCTTCATCCTCAAACTGGAAAATAATGAAAACATCTGCTCTCCCTCTTTATCTAGTCAACGTCTTCATCTGCATAAGTATATTAACATATGTGTTGCTAAGAGACCAAGAAATAGAACCACAACTTTTTTGGTTGTTGTTGGGGGAAATTAACAACATCTGTTGTTAATTGTGTGTGTGTGTGTGTGTGCATGTGTTCATGTATGTGAAGGTACATGTATATATGTGTAGACAACTTTAGATATCATTCCCCATGAGCTCTGTCTGTTTTTGAGACAAGGTCTCTTACTGGCCTGGAACTCACCAGGTGGGGTGGGTGGGTTGGTTGGTCACCAAGACACAGGGAGGATGTGTCTAGCATGGGAGTACAAGCACACATTCCCATGGATTTTTTTTCACATGGGTTCCAGGGATCAAGCTTGGGTCCTGACAGGTACTTGGCCACCTGAGCCCGTCTCTCCAGCCTCTTAGGCGTCTTTTTCTTCAGCTTCATTGGCCAGATGGGGTACACCTGGCCTCTTTATTTTAAGAGAAGCTGGAAAAGTGCCATGGTGTTTTTGGGCTCTGTTGCTGGAGGCAGCCTCTGCCTTCAGGAAGACAGTGATTGAGAGCTGAGGAGGTGAAGCTAGCTTTTGCCATCTCTCAGAGAATGAGTAAGGAGGATTAAGTACCGGAGGCTCCTGGCCTGGATGCTTTGCAGATAATTGTTTTTATTTGTATGAAGTACTTACTCTGAACTATGACACAGAAGCCTTTGCTGTCATGGTACATAGATGTGGAGAGAGTGGGGGTGGGGCCCCAATGTGGGTGGAGCATTCCCCTGATGGCAGGGATGCGTGGGGAATGGGGAAGGCCATATAGGGGACAAAGTGATCTCTATTGGAAGGCTGTTGGCTGCATCCTTCAAAGCAGTGCCTATGAGCTGCCTGAGGGGCCTACGGGGCCGGGGGATGGTGGTGGTGGTGAGGGTGAGGTGGGAAGGCTGGTGGGGTGGGGGGTTAGGGGCAGAGACTGACAATGGTACTTCCCTATGTTGTGTTTATAAGCCCTGATTTCAGATTCTCGGGGTGGTTTATCTTCCAGACTGGCTGGAGACCTGACCTCCTCCAGCCAAACCCTCTAACTTGCTTCAGGTGATTTCCCTGGTACTTCAAAAGGAAACTCAGAAAAACATCACACACCACCTTTAAATGTGAGCGGTTGCATTTTTATCCCCTATGTATCAGAGAATGACCTTAACTCCTGGTCCTCCTGCCTCCACTTCCCGGATCTGAGGTTTCTGGCATGCGCCATCATGCTCAGGTTATGTGATATTGGGAATGGAACTCAGCACTTCATAGGTATTGGGCAAGCACCCTGCCAACCGTGCTGCATCTCTGTGGCTTTGGAACCTGTCCTGGAACTCACTCTGTAGACCAGGCTGGTCTTGAACTCACAGAGATCTGCCTGCCTCTGCCTCCCGAGTGCTGAGACTAAAGGCGTGCGCTGCCACCACCACCTGGCTCCACTCCTAACTTTTCATTTCTTGAATGTACTTGCCTTTCTAGATTTTTTTTTTTTCTTGACAGCTTGACATATGATACTTGACACCTGGAATCTTTCTAACGATCTCCTGGATGGCGTATAGTTTACCATCCAGAATGTCAGGATTGGCTTTCAGCTGCCAACTCAGGTCTGATTGGGCATGGCTGACTTAACAAGCTTGCCCACTCATTAACCAGTCCAGTAGTTGCTTTTGAAAATTTAAGTAATAGAGATACCAGGCTGAGGGTGTGGCTTAGTTGATAGAGTGCTTGCCTCACATGTGTGAAGCCTTGGGTTTAATCCCCAGAACTACATAAGGCAATATGGCGGCACATACCTGTAATCCCAGAGATGATTAAATGCCTTTTCTCTGGGTACATGAAAGCAGGAAGGCCAGAAGTTCAAGGTTATCTTCGACTACATAGTCAAGGCCAAGCTGCCTGGGTTCCTTGAGACTGCACCGCACACACAAAATGAGTATGAAAATAAAATAGCTTACAATTATAGTTACCAGGCATAAATGCAATTTCTATTTTGGTGAATATACTTAAAATCTTCTTATGTTAATTATTGTATATGTTTATCATATCTGTACATATATACTTGTAAAATCTTTCCCTCAAAGATACCTATGTAGGAATATTTTTTATTTGTGCTGTATACCCATTTACAGCACACGACAGTGTCACACCAATGGGCATACCCTTATCAGGCAAGTTGTTAATAAACAACTTTTAGATGATTATGCTATTTAATGCATTTAATCACATATGCTCTTTGACTTAAGGGATTGTATCCTAATGAACCCACCGTAAGTTGAGATATTTACTTTAAGGATGTATTTATTACACACAGGCTATGGAACCTTTTAGCTCAGCTCGGCCCACCCAATGCATGTTCAAAATATTGACAGCAGACAGCTTGGCAAAGTCATTTGACACATCACCCTTCATAACATCAGTGTTGAATAGTTCATGCAAAGCCAAGATGGTTGTCTGGGCATGAGTTCACACATGGTTATTAAGTCAAACGTTTGGGAGTTGGCAACTGTACAAGGTTTTATTTTTTGGCTTTTATGTTGTTTCTATATTTCTGTCAGATGCAGTGTTATGATAGTAAGTCACCTTAGGGCTGAATATCCAGATACAGTGACAATCGTATTTTAGATTGAATTCTATGGGATAGAGCTAATGATTGGTTGTGTATGGCACAGAAGCCTTTAAGGAGTAAGTGGACAATTTATTGAAATGATGGACAGTTATTTGGGGGGAATAAAATTTCAGTTTCAATAAAAACTGGTTCCAGTGGGACCAGTTTGAGGTAGTGAAGACTCGATAAGCAAGGCTGGGGAGATGGCTTTCTTGCTTGGAAGCGTTAGAAGTGTGGGTATCTGACTTTGATTCATCAAACCCAATGAAAACACAAGCATGATGGTACATGCGTGGGATCCCAGCATGAGACAGGTAGAGACCGGGATCTCTGGGATCACCACCAGGTGGCCCGGCCTAGGAGTTCTGGTCAATGAGAGACTATGTCTTAAAGCCCGTGGGAAGTGTATCTTAGGGTGACACCTGAGGCTGAGTTGTTCTCTGGTTTCCATATGCATACATGTAGGTGTGCACACACATACGTGTACTTCGGCACATTCATGCGCACAAATATTCCTGTATGCATACATGCACTCAGGCATTAGCCATTAAATTGAGAGTATATGTAGTTTTAAAGCAAATTCTGCAAAAGTAAATTTCTCGTTAGTGACAAAAACTATCTTTATTTTAGTTTTGAACTTGCAGTAAACAAGGTGGGTTGAAAGGCATATTGTGGAATTAAGCAAGTGTAGATTTTTTTCTTTGCATAGTCTTGAGGCAAGAGCTAGAAGATTTAATGCTTGACATGAATTATAACCATATTTTCATCTATGATTCCACCTGCTGTCCTGTGATTTCAATATTATAGTTTAAGACTCATGAATTCAAGAAGTCATTAGCTTAAAACTCAAACCAACCCAAACCAAACCAACAAACAAAAATACCCCAAAAAAACAGAACTGAAGTTCAGCTAAAGTGATGTTGAACTCTGGTCCTAATACTTTTTCTATGAGAATAGTTTTCTTTGACATTTCTCCAACTTGGACCACTGTTTTCTATTTTTATACCTCTTTATGCTGCTAACGTAGTATATACATCGGGTGATTAAATCACAGGGACATTTAACTAAAATAGATAAAATTAAATCACTAATTAGCCTGGCCCTTTGACTCATAGATTTGATACGTCTACAGGGAGATTTGAAGAAGTTTATAGTAGCTTTCAAATTTCTCTTTATACTTTTTCAAGGTATGTTTTAAAATGGTTAAAAACTTAAAATTTAAAATGTTCTACCTCCTCATCAATGCCTAAGCCAATGAGAGACCTTGTCTTAAAGGATGTGGATGGTGTATATACCTCCCTCCCTCCCTTGAGCTTTTGGGAAATTTAAGGTGAGGGTGGTAATAATAGACTTGTGGCCAGGGAAAACAGACAGATCTGTTGTGAGCCCCACTCTGCCATCTTCTGGGTGAGGAGCTTGGGTTGGTCATTTAGTCCCTCAGAGCTTCCCTTTCTTTATCTATAAAATGAGCATCACATTGATGTGTTTAATAAACAGAGCAGACTGACACCATCAAGTAAAAAATTCTCAGAAAGGACAACAATGGATAGCTCACAGCATGGAACACAGACCTGAGCGGGACAGCCTCCATCAAAAACTCATGGATTCCACCAGGGAAAGTTGACATTGAGCACCCCAACCTGTCTGGCATGGCAGGTTCCCAGGAAGAGGGGCCCGATTGGCTGGAGAGTTTTCTCTCCTGTCCAGCTCCAAAGGGAATGCATTTAGGTTTTGTGTGAGATGAACTGTTTTAAGTTCAGAGTTCAAGGGAGACGCTGAGATGGACTGACATTCTGGGCAAGTGATTTATTAGCTCATCTATTAATGCTGTAGGCAGTCAGACAGCACCACGGTGAGGGCCCTCAGGACAGTTCAGGACTCAAGGCAGAGTGATGGGGGCCTTCTTGTAGATTTCAGAGGAAGGGAGAGGTTCTCTACCAAGTGGCTGATGGCAAGTAGATGTATCAGGTACATATCCACGAGCCCCAAACACACACTCTCAGCTCCTGGGCTGCAGTGGGTGGGGAACTGGAACTTACATTGCCAAGAAGGGAAGAGGGAATCTTGCTGAGATGATTTAGTGGGTAAGAGGCTTGCTGCAAGTCCAGCAAGATGAGCTCAATGCCCAGAACCCAAGTGTGGTGATTTAGAGGGAAATGTTTCTCTCATAGGCTCACACATCAGAACACATAGTCCCCAGTTGGTGCGATGTTTGGTGTGTGTGTGTGTGTGTGTGTGTGTGTGTGTGTGTGTGTGTGTGTGTGTAAAACCGTCAAGAGGTGGAACCTTACTGGGGGAAGTGCATCACAGGGGGCGGGCTTTCAGAGTTCATCGCCTCCCACCCCTTCCAGATTTCTCTGCCTCAAGTTTGCAGATGCCCGATGCCACTCTATCCTTGCCATTAGGGAGTCTCCATCTGGAACCATAAGTCCGAATAAAGTCCTTCTTCCTTAGCCCGCCTTTGATCATGGTGTTGTTACCATGGTGACAGAAAAGCATCCAATACACCAAGTAAAAGGAGAAGGAGAGAACCAAGTCTCCAAAGTGGTCCTCTTATCTCCATCTGCACGCCATGTATCTATACCACCCCCACCATGCACACATAATAATGGGCTTATTAAAAGAAAAGATAGTAATATCCTGGGCCTGTCCTAGGCTCCCAGTGTTACTATTTCCCACCCAGCTGATTTCCACTTTGCTGTCAAGGCACAGGCCCCATATAACTTCTGTGAATTTTATTTCTAAAATTCTTATGCTAAATCTCTAACCTCCAATATCCTAAAGTATGTCTGTATTTGAAGATGATGTGGCCCTCTTGGCAGGAATGAAGATCCCTAAAGAGACACTTCTGTTCCTCCCTTTGGCTATCAAACTATAGAAACAATAGACTCCAAGAAATTGGAATTTTTTTTTTCCAGGAGATTCATGCTGAGGAAGGGAAGGCTGAAGTCTGGTGACAGCCAGAGGAGAACTTGTCTCCCAGCAAGTAGTTTCACAAAATTCTGACAACTTGTCAGACCACCTTGAAGGAGAGACTAGAATCAAGACGATGATTGGTCAGTGAGGGACCATATTTTGTCCAGAGCCTGCTTAGTTATGCATGTCTGTTTCCTTCTGTTTAAACATAAGTTTCATGTCAGGGCACCAAAGACAGACTTGGGGACAGTCCATGGACCTCTCTACATGCTCTTCCCAATCTGGCTTTTACTATAAGTTGTGTTTAATTGGCTTATTAAGGGCAGGTGGCCTAGCCTGACTTATTAGGGATGCCCGAACACAGGTCTGACTCTAATACCTACTGTAACAATGGGGTCTAAGATGCACCCCAAAAGCTTAAGTTGCTGAAATAGAATGGGGCAGTGTGATTGTGTTATGCTGGAGAGTGCTAGGGTACAGACATTAGGATCTCCCTCGTGAACCCAATTTCACCACAAAGCAAATGAGTTCCATCTGCTTTCCCAGCTTCTTTCCTGTGAGGACAGAGGGTTCTCATTTTTAAGGATGCCCAAGGCATCATCTTGTAGGTGGGGAATGAACTGTCACTAAAATGTCCGTCCCTCCATCCTGCATTCCCAAACCTCTAGAGCTGTAAGAAACGAATTTCGACTCTTTATCAATGGCCCAATGACAGGGCTTTGGTTACAGGAGGACAAAAGACTGAGGCTTTGTCATGCGGTTAAAAGGGGGTCACTGGGTGGGCTCTCCTCTGACCTGACTGGTGTCCCTGTAATAGACTCGGGCATGCTGGGAGAGGCCGGGGAAATGCTCACAGAAAGACTGTAAGAGAACAGCAAGGACAAGGCCCCCGTCAGCCAAGGGGCTGCCGCCGCCTCATCCCTTACATCATTAATCGAGAGAAGAAAATATACCACAGGCTTGCCCAGAGGCCAAGTGAGGTTCCTTTCCCCAAATGACCCTAGCTTGTCGACAAAACAGTGACGACCGTTTTTCCTCTGTCTGCCCCCGCATTCATCTCTCTCCTTTTGTATCCATCTTTCATGTTTCTTCCCATATCTCCACTTCATTTTGTCTTTCTGCCTCTGTCTATTATTTTCTCCTCCCACCTCTCTCCATCTCTCTCTGCCTCTTCCTTCTCTTTCTCTCTGTCCCATCTCTGTCCATCTGTCTATATCTCTCTAAACCTCCCTTTCTGTCACTTCTAGTCTCTCTCCCTGTCTCCCTCCCTATCTTCTCCCTTTATACCTCTTTATTCCAATATCTCTGTCTATCCATCTCTTTCTGCATGTCTCTTTTTCTACCTGTCTCTATCCTATCTGTTTATCTCCCTCCCTCTCTCTCTCTCTCTCTCTCCCTCTCTCCCTCCCTCCCTTCCTCCCTCCCTCCCTCTCTCTCTCTCTCTCTTTCTCCCATCTATCTCTGTCTTTCTCCATTTGTCCTCATGCACCAATAACTGAAATCTGTCCATCACCCATGCCCCAAAGAACTGACACCCTTTCCCTAGCGCTCTTCCGAGGTCCCTTTAATTAAGTTATTTTCTTGTCTGTCGTTCCCCTCTGGGCCACAAACTCCTTGAGAGCCACGCGGCCTGGCTCATTTCTACATTGATAGCCTCTAGCATGGTATTGAGTATATCCAAAACTTTGGAAAGTTGGATATGAATAAACGAATGAGTGAATGAATGAATGATCAATGGGATGCTTTCTGGAGTCCAGACCCAGGTAGGCAGGACTCAGGAGGCTGTCTAGATCCTCCGCCCAACTTCTGTTGATGGGAATATTTTGGATCAATCCTGCAATTTCCCACCTCCAGGGCCCTCCAGCCTCCCAGCCTCCCAGCCTCCCAGCCTCCCGGCCTAGGGCTTTTGCTTTTCATCCCTCCCTCTACCTTCATCACCACTTAATGACAAGCAGAAGATGCGGATTCCCCGAGGCCCAGTTGTGTGGTCCTCCCCTCAAAAGGCTGGCTCCCCACCCTCGTTCCAGCGAGTCCCTTTGGAGGGTCTGACACACCGCCTTCCTTTCCCACTCCTCCAGCTGGACCCACTCATGGAGCAGAAGGGTTTTTCTGGGAACTGAACGGGAAGGAGGAGCCGGGAGAAGCCACAGAGGCATAAGCTGGGGTTGTCTGTTGCTCCTGTTGTCCGAGCTGCCTGGGTGAGGCACACTGGAAT
The DNA here is from genome assembly GCA_030556225.1 of Cricetiscus sungorus. NCBI lineage: Eukaryota > Metazoa > Chordata > Mammalia > Rodentia > Cricetidae > Cricetiscus > Cricetiscus sungorus. The sequence goes on along the minus strand of JANBXA010000367.1, from coordinate 11,422,733 downwards.
GATAAAAGGGAAAGGCCACTAACAGGACCATGTTTACCCAGCCCAGCCTGCTGGGAGTCAGGCCTGATGGTGGCCAGCCTCTCAGCACAAGGAAGTCCTCTGAGAACACAGATCCCAGTGACAAAGAAGCCAGACAGACGTCTGGCCTGGGATGAAAGCCACAGGCCTCAGAGGGTGGGCCGCACTGAGGGCAGGCTGGGGCTGTGCCATTTCTAGGAAGGGACCCCAGGGAGCAGGACAGGCTTGGCACTCGCATGAGAGCCTCTTCTCCAGGATCTGGCTTTCTGCGCACTCAAGGGGTTGCTGCCACTCTGGAAAAGGTGTCAGACGTCTGAAGCAGCCCAGTGTGGTGGCTGAGGGGTCTGGAGGCACTCCAGGGAGAGTGGGAGGCTTCCTGGGATGCAGGGATCCTGTCTGGGACCCGGTAGCCATCACACAGATTGTAGCTGTGCTCCATTCTTTTAAAAGCAGAGAGAAGAGCTGGGGAGGGACCAGTAGATAAACTGTAAGCACCGGACCTAAATTCTATCTCTACACCCCACCCCACCCCAGGGACAAAAGCTGGGGATGGCAAATGCTTGTAACCCTAGTGCTTGAGAGGTGCAAAGGTGTAGTTCTAGCAGAATGAGCAAGCTCTAGGCTCAGTGAAAACCTCTGTTAAAAAAAAAAAAAAAACTGAGAAAGGCACAGGGCCAGATATTGACCTTTGAGTTTCCAGAGTGTGTTTATCTGCGCACACACACACACACACACACACACACACACACACACACACACACACAGAGAGAGAGACATGCACACATAAACACACAGAGACAGAGACACACACAGACACACATATGCACATACACACAGACATGCACACATAAACACACAGAGACAGAGATACACACATACACACATATGCACATACACACAGAGACACTGACATACACATATACTCACACACACACACATATACAGAGACAGACACACATATATACACAGACACACACGCAGACACAGACATATGTATACACACTGTCTCTCACACACACACACACATACACAGAGAGAGAGAGAGAGAGACATATGTATACACACTGTCTCTCTCTCACACACACACACATACACACACATACAGAAATACTCACATAGACACATATATGCACACAGAGATACAAAGAGAGACACACAGATACACAGACACAGAGACACCAACACACACACACACAGACATCACACAAAACAATTTGAACTTACAAGGCACAGCAAGATGGCATATTGGTACAATTCTACTTACACATCAGCCCAAGCAGGCAAATCTGGAGGAAGCATGTTAGTGTTAGCCAGGTGCCGAGGAGAAAGAGGGAATGAGGAGTGATTTGTGGTGAATTTGAAGTATGTGGAAGAGTCATGAAATTATTCTAGAATTATTAGTGAGGGTTGCACAACTTCAGGAATAGCCTCAAAAAACCCTCAAATTGTGCAGTTTTATGGTGTGTAGATTTGTATAATTACGCTTCCCTTATTGGTTATTATTTTAAGACAAAGAAGTCAAGGACAGAAAGGGAGAAAAGACTCTGGTAGAAACAATAGCATAATGTGCAACTGTTAACCCAGTGAATGCAAAATGTATTTAAACAAGCAACAAACACAGATGAGGACAGGCAAAATTAAAGCTGGGAAATAGGTTTCATCTGGTATACAAAAAAAATGGCTGCTTCCTGGAATACTGGACTAGGGAAAATCTAGGCTGTAAGCATACTCAAAAGGAACAAAGCTGGTGATCAGCTAGTGATGTCTGCCTTGGTCACTGACAGGGGAGGGGAGGGACGGGTGACATTTGTCTATTTGACTGGATCATCCCAATGGTCTTTTTAATCAATCAAAACTCAAGATCTGAGATGTTTGGCCAGGAAGGCAGGCGCAGAGCTTGGGGAGCTGGGTTAGAGGGATGAGATGTCTCTGTCTCTTCTGGTGTATGGGGTGTGTATGTGCATACACACACAGGTATGTTTGTGAAGGTTATGGGCTAGCCTTGGGTATTCTTCTCAGGTGCCGACCACCTTGGTTTTGTTTGTTTCTAGCTAGTCAGTGAGCCTGTGTTTACTTCCCCAGTGCCGGGATTCCAGGCATGCACCACCACAGCCAGCTTTTGCACGAGTTCTGGGGGTAGAATGTAGGTCCCTGTGCTGTGCCGAGGGCATCTCACTGACTGATCCACCTCCCAGCCCTGGAAAATCCCTTTTGACAGCTATCTTAGACACCGATCTGTGCATGCATGTGTGCATTCCTTTTCCACCATCTCGTCCTCAGAACAGCCATCACCGATGGGCAGCTGCTGCTTGCCTTGGACCAGCTCCTGGTGGGGGGCTGGGGGGAGCAGCTCTGAAGTGCACAGGTCAGCAGTCTTGCTTCTGTTCTAATTGCTCTGTCTTTTCCCCACAAGACCAAGAACTCCCCCTGGAGAAAAGGCAGTCCAGCAAAGAAAGGCTTCCCCAGCCCCTACTGGTGCAGAGCCTTTCATTAAAATATGTGCATCGCTGGCCTGCTTTTCCCAGTGGGGCTCAGCAATTAAGATCCCCCCTCACTTTTCACAGTGTGTCAGGAGACCTGCTCTGGGCAGCAAAGAAAAATACATTTGTCATTGGGATGACAGCCACAACAGCTAAAGCCATTTTTATCCCATAGTTGTGTAGCTAACCTCATCCCTTCTGGGAAAAAAAAAATAATGAATATGAGAAGTTCTGTTTACAAATATGCACTTTTCACTGATTGTTCTTGCAGCCTGGCAATTTTTCAAAAGGACAGGTTTCTTGGAAACACTATTCAAGGCCAGAAGATAAAACATGGTATCTAGAGAGATGCCCGGGGCTCTGTGTGTTTAACCGGGTAATTGGGCGCAGACTGTAGTAGGTCAAGTTCTTGAGCCAAGCTGCCCTGAGGTGTTCATCTGGAAGGAAGTCCTGGGGTGACAATACGGTCTAAAAGCACTCCTCCCTCTGTTCTGCTTTCCAAAGGGTGAGTGGTGGCCAGAGGTTGTCACCCAGAATTCTCCTCCTGGACCGGGGTTGTATACATTGCTACATGCCTTGCTTTGTGTGTGTGTGGGGGGGAGGGTACTGAGAATCTGGACGCTGCTTCTGAGGCTACTGAGCAATCACTTCACCCATTGAACCATTGCCCAACTCCTATCCAAGCAAATCTGGAGCTCTCCGATGCTCACGCTGCCCACGTGGCCACTTTTGGACACCCAATGGTGGCTGTCAGAAGCTGAGCTCATGACGTTGTGTGCTGCACCTTAGAGGCTTTCTCCAGGCACCGAGTGAATACCTTTTTGGGAGGCATGGGGCCAGTCAGTTTGCACACTTATCTGCGTTCCTTGGTTATCCTTACCTTTCCAGGCTGAGACTGGCCGTGGCCACTTTAGAGGCGCGGGGATTTAGAAACACAGCTATACCCTCCTTAGCTTTTGGATAATCTCCATCACCCCAGGGACTTTACCATCAAGGAAGCCATCAGCAGATGCGAGCCCTTGGATCTCCAGAACTGTGAGCTAAATAAACCTCTTTTCTTTATAAAAGTTTCTTTCCTACTTAGCGTTAACGGTCAACTTCACGCTTCTCAAGAAGGGAGTCTCCAATGAGAGGCTGAGATCGGATGGCCTGTGGGCGTGTCTTTGGAAGACTGCCTGGACAGTTGATCTGCATAGAGAGGCCCAGTCCACTGTGGGTAGCCCCATTCCCTGGCCTGACATCCCTGTAACTGATAAGTGACATCAACTTCTCTTCCCCGAGTTGATTTTGCTTAAGAGTGTTTGCTCACAGCGTCAGAAAGGAAACTGCAACAGTCCATTCTGCCTGCCACCCGGCACATATGATCCAAGCGCAGGATTTTCGGATGAGGGGTAAGAGGCAAAGTGTGGAGGATTGCAAGCGTAGCTGAACGAAGGGCACGCTGAGATGCTAATGCAGTCCTGCGTTGGAGTGTGTACACCGCCGTGCACAAGTGTGCCCCTTCCCATGGCAGTGCGAATGCTGCTTTGTTATGAAGGAAACATTAGATCCCCAAACAAGCATTAAAAAAAGAAGAGAAAAACTTTCTTTGATTCATCTTTTCCATTTTGGTTTGCGTAAAGCACCTAGTTTCTCACATCAGCCCTCAGCGTGTGGTTTCAGCCCCCAGCAGGCCTCCTCCGTGAGGTTGTGAAAATAGGTGAAGTTTCTTCCCTGGGCCCATCTGAAGCGACTGTGAACTCACCAGCTATGTGACACTCTGTGTGGGTGAGGGCACGCAGGTAGACAGATGTCCAGCTGCTTGCTGCCCTTCAACCCATTCTTGACCTCTGACCTTGGTTTTGGAGTCTCTTCCCCTTCAGGGCTGTGCTCACAGGTTTGTGGTGCTGGTAGCATCTACCACGTTAGTCTCAGATGGCCTTAAGTTCCCTATGCAGACTAAAATCTACCTTAAATTCTTAACTTTCTGCCTCCACCTTTCAAGTGCTGGCACTCCAAGTATGCACCACCAAATCTACTTTGTGTGGAGCTGGGGTTCGAAGCCAAGGCCTCCAAAACTCTCAAGCCCCAAGATCAGGACCCTTACAGTGTCCTAAGATGGTGGGAGAGCAGGGATCTGGATGAAGCTTCTGAAATAAAAAAAGATATTTTCCTGATCACTGAAGTCATGGCACTTTCCTTATGACACGTCGAAATCACATTTTGACTAAGAAAGGGATAACATGGCAGTTGTCCCTGTAATAGAATGTCATCAGCTTTTCATCCGTTTTGAAGACTGGGCTTCCAGGTCTCTATAGTAACATGGCTATTGGAAGGAGAAAGGCTTTCGTAGGGGAATGAGTACGGCTCTTCTGGTTTGGAAGAAAAGGTTCCAATGCCAGCTCTATAACGAGGATGCACCAGGTGAATCCAGTCTCCATCTACTTCCCTGAGCGTTTGAGGGGCAAGACAGAGCCCTGTCATCCGACCCTCCCCTTCCCGCTGGATTTGGGCCCCCAGACCGCATCAGACAGGAGTCTGGAGAAGGGGCTGTGAAATGATGGAGAAGAACAGTCAGGAAGGAGACTAGGTAGAACATTCTTGCAGTCACTGGAGTGAGCCAATGCAGGGTGATGGTGATCTGGGGTTTGCTGTCCATTCCTTCTTTCAAGAACAACACACACACACACACACACACACACACACACACACACACACACACACGCACAGAAGATAGCTTGGCAATATATGCAATTTACACTGTACTAAATGACTGCAGGTCAGGGCTTAGGATGACATCCTAGAGCCTGCTTTACACTATTGTGTGTTTTAGTCTCTCCCCAGAGCTTTTCCCATGAGTCCCCAGCCTTCCCTACTTCCCTGGTGGCTGTAGGTCCCTTCCTCACCCAGGGAAGGGCTGGGCTGCACGGGAGTCTATCTATCCCTCCCTCCCCGGCTTCTTGACTCAATGTCTGCAGGTGGAGCCCTTTGCCTGGGCATCTGTGTTTACTCGGGTGAGCAAGGAAGAAGAGAGCTGGCCTGTGGGGGAGTAACAGGTGTGCTTCAGAGGAGTAAAAGTACTTTCTTTCCACCTCCTCACTCCCCTGCCCTCATGGCTTCACATCGGAAGAAGGGCTCAGCTCTAGCAGAAGAGGGTAGCTGTGCCATCAGTGATTTAAGCTTCCTTCTCCCTTGGCTTCTGGTTTAGAAAATCCATAGAACACTTTGGGCTGCAAATAACTTGAATACTTGCCCAGAATGGTGGGCATGTGCTGCTTTCCAGAGAAGGCAGGCACGGGATGGAGGGAGTCTGATGCCCACTTTGGTAAAAAGTTGGCTGTGTGACTGCAGGGCAATAATTGTTACTCTCCAGAGAGTGGTGGGGTGCACTGGCAATTCTCCATCATTTCAGGCCAGATAGGTGCCAGCTGAAACTATTTTTCCTTATGCATGAAATGCTTAAAAGCTATAGAAGCTGGTAAAACTCTTGCCAGGCAAGCGAAAGAAACTGAGTTCTGTCCCTGGCACCCGTGTAAAAAGCTGGGCATGGTGTGTACCCTTGATAATCCCAGAACTGGGGGCACAGACACAGGAGGATTCTTGGGACTTAAGAGGTCAGCCTCACTGAACCAGCAAGTTTCAAGCTAGCCTCAAAAAACAAAGTGGACGTCACCTGAGAAATGACCGGTGAGGTTCATCTCTCCATGCTCCCACCCACCCCACCCGCCTCTACCCGCACCCACCCGCACCCACCCGAGTTACTATAACTCTTTAGGGTTTCTAAAAAAAAAAAAAAATGAAGATATATATGGATGTCTCCCTTTTTGTCTCACCCCATCTTTTCTCTATTTTTCCTTTATCCTCAAAACTGGTCACTCATGTGAACTTAATTAATGACAACATCCTAAGTATGTTAGGAACCCATGGTAACTCAATAACAAGAAAACTACATAATCCCATTCAAATGGGCAAAGACCCGAATACACATATTTCCAGACACGACATCCATGTGGCCATCACCACCAATCATGAGGGAAATGTAAATAACAGTTTATAATAAATAACAAGCAAATAAATAATTTATTGTCCCCACTTGTCAGGATAGCTGTTATCAAACAAACAAGGGGAAGTGTCCCAGCTGTGGAGAAAAGGCAATGCTGTGATTTGAACGTGAAATGTGCCCGTCCTTCCAAGTGGGGACCCTTGGTCCCCAGCTGACAGTGCATTTAGGAAGATTGCAAAACCTTTAGAAGATGGAGTCTTGCTAGAGGAAGTGGGTCATTGGGGGTGGGATTTGAGGCTTTCTAGCCTGCCTCCACTTCCTCTTCACTCTCTACTTCCTGATTGCACATGGCATGTAGGCAGCTGCCTCAAGCTCCTGGCATCTCAACTTCTATACCATAATCTCCTGGAACTATGATGGAAAACTATGGTGATTCCTTAGAAAAGTTATGAGTGAAATGCCATATGATTCAATAGTTCAACTTCTGGGTATGTACGCAAAGAAAAAAAAATCATATTCTGAAGAGGTCATTTAGCTCCTATGCTCTTTATATATGATAGCCAAGGTGTAGAAACAATCCAAGTGTCTGTTAATGAATGAATGGGCAGGGCAAAAATAGTACATACATAATACATGACAAAGAAGGAGAGACATAGATGGGTAGAAGACTGAGGGGATAAAGTGCTTGCTATGCAAACATGGGGGACTGAGTTCAGACATCCAGCACCCATGCAAATACCAGGAGACGTGGTGGCTCTCCTGAAATTCCCTGCTCACTCAGAAAGCAAACATTGGGAATCTCTGAAGATGAGCTCATATAGGCAGGCTGTGGGTTCACATAGAGACCATGCCTCATTAGATAAAACGGAGGTCGTACGAACATGCACATACATGTGCATGCTTGTGCCACACACAGACACATACAAATATAGAAGGAAATCCTGCCATTGTGATGACATGAATAACCCTGGAGGATACTATGTCAAGCGGAATTAGCTAGACTGAGAGAGGCACTTACAGTATGAGATCGCTTACACTTGGGATGGGTAAAATGGCGGGCACCACACAGGATGTGAGTAAAGGAAACAGGTAATTACCAGTTAAAAGTACAAACTGTCAGTCATAATGATGGATACATTCCGGGACCCAACCACCGAACACTGACCATAGTTAATCAATGCTGTACCAAGTGCTTGACATTTGCTGATAGATCTTATTTATTCTCAAATACACCAGATGTGTAACTGTTAGATAATGGTGGCGACTTTAACTCTCTCATCATGTAGATCATATCATTATAAATATGTCTCTCAAAATACAATGTCATACACCTTACACATATATTCTACTCGTCACCTGTATCTCTAAAGAGATGTGAAGAAAAAAAAATCTCCTGAGAATAGAGCTTAATTTTATCATGTGCTTTTTTTTGGTTCTATGAATTTTCCCCTTTCTGTTTAATTTATTATTGTGCAGATTAAAAGGATAGATCGGATCTGGGGTGTGGGGGGGTATGTACACGCTCTTGCAGGTGTATGTATGTGGGTGGCTGTGGAGGAGAGTACAACTTTGGCTGCTGTTTGCATGTGTTTCCCTCCCTCCCTCCCTCCCCTCCTCTCCCTCCCTCCCTCCCTCTCTCTCCCCTTCCTTCCTCTCTCCCTCCCTCTCTCCCTCCCTCACTCCCTCCTCTCCCTCCCTCCCTTCCTCTCTCCCTCCCCTCCTCTCTCTCCCTCCCTCCCTCTCTCTCCCCTTCCTTCCTCTCTCCCTCCCTCCCTCCCTCCCTCCCTCCTCTCCCTCCCTCCCTCCCTCTCTCTCCCCTTCCTTCCTCCCTCCCTCCCTCCTCTCTCTCCCTCCCCTCTTCCTCCCTCCCTCCCTCTCTCTCCCCTCCCTCCCTCCCTCCCTCTCTCTCCCCTTCCTTCCTCTCTCCCTCCCCTCCCTCTCTCTCCCTCCCTCCTCCCTTCTTCTCTCCCTCCCCTCCTCTCTCTCTCCCTCCCTCTCTCCCTCCCTCTTTCCCTCCCTCCCTCTGTCCTCCCTCCCACTCTCTCTCTTTTGCAAGCGTGTGCCACTATAAAAGAATTCTGGAGGGTTAAACTTAGGTCCTTATGCTTGTAAAGAAGGTGTCTTGCTGGCGTGACCGTCACCCCAGCCTGTGAATGGATTTAATGTTAAACCCTTTTAGTACTGGTTTTGCTGCTCAGGGTATCTTGCTAATGGTGTGCAGAGCGTTTGTTGTGTGCCTGTATCAGCAAGGCTGCCTTACAGCTTGGGTTCTTCTGCTGTCTGCTCCTGCTGTCTCAGCTCCCTCTCTCTCTGTGAAGAGAAGCATTTCCTCTTTTTTCTTTGCTTTGGCACCATTAGAATCAGACTTAAAATATCAGTTCCTACACTGTTAGTATTTTCCCATGGGCTCTTTTGAGGTTGGGTTTTTTGGTGGGTACGTTTGAGTATGTGTGAAAACATTTAAAAATCAGCATTCAGTTCACTCACTAATGACAGGTCTGTCCGCATTTCATGTTTCCTTGCAGCATATTTTCAGGATAGAATATTGTAACCTTAACCTAAAAGTCCAAATATCCAAAACATTGTTGTTTATAGTATTTTCTTATGATTTCTGAAAATCTGCATTTGTAGTTAAAATTATGCTACAGTTGTAATTAAGATCCTTTTTATAAATCCTCATTAGTGAGGGGTGTGTGTGTGTGTACGCCTAATTTTTAAATCTAACATTGTTTGCTTAATATTGTTCAAGGTGGATCAGTTTTAGCCATTTTTCAAATAATCACATTTTTAAAAACTAGCTTATAATCTCTCCTTTCTGTTTTTTCAATGTTCGTACCTCATAATTTCTTTTATTATTGAATTTTTTAAATTGAATTTTGTTTTAAAATATTACACACTAACAAACTGTATATGCAGGCAGGGTTCCATGTGATGTTAGACTCTAGTATATACTGCATGATATTAAACACAGGCATCTCCTGAAATATTTATTTACGGTTAAAACACCCAATAATCTTTTCTTCCAGCTCCTCCTCTCCCTCCTTCTCCCTTGCTCCCTCTTCTCTCTCCTTCCTTCTCTTTCCCTTGCTCCCTGCCCTCTCCACTCCCCCTCCCCCCTTCCTCTCTCCTTTGTCTCCTTCCTTCCCTCACTTTCTTCACTTCTCCTTCCCTGCTTCTCTTCCATCAGTGCTGTGGGCCCTAGTCCAGGTCTCACAGGCACTCAGCAAGGTCCCCAACTCCAAGCTGTACTTGTAATTGTAAGACTTGCAAGAGCGTGGTCCCTCGTGCTCCCACTCAGGAATAGGCGCCCCCCCCCAAATCACTCACGAGAAATGGTCTTGACGCAAAAGCATGAGGTCCTTTATATTCCAGTGCACTGGGGCCGTCAGCCATACCCACACAGGGGTAGAGGGCTGAGGACCCTGGATACAGGCTTGAGACAGCTTTTATAGGGTTACAACAAAGCCCGCGCATCGTGAACCAATCACCTCGGAGCATCCAGTGCCGACCAATTAACTTAAGCTATCCAAGCCCGAGCTTAGCCCAGTAAGTCTACTTTCGCATGGGCTTCTGGGTGGGGTGACAAGGCTCATTTCCTGTGTTCACTCCCTCACAGGTGCTGTCATAAACGTTCAAGAAGGTGACCTTCAGCCTGGGATTTAAGACTCCAGCTTCCTGGGGTCAGTGGAGAGTTAGGCTAAATTTTTCCATCCTAATTTTCCATTTTTTATCCTATTTTTGATATTCCCAACTTTCTAAATTGAAGTCTTAGCTCACTAATTTTCAGCGTTTCTTAAATTATGTGTACATTTTATAAAATTTCCTCTGGGTGTTGTCTAAGCTATGTGGCCTACAATGTCATGCAATGCCACTTTCTTTTCTTTTTTTTTTTCTTTTCAGCGTATATTTGCTAAAATTCCTTCCCTAACTCACAGACTATTTATACATACATGGGAGTGGGGAAGGGTTACTGACTCTGTTATAGATTTTCATTTTTATTGCCTTTATGATCACAGAGCATAGTTATGTGGTATTTGCTGAATGACATCTGTTGGAATGGCACTGAGTCAGGACACTCTGAATTGTTTTACTTCTTAGTGCAGGATTTTACAGATTACTCTTACATCAGGCACATCAGTAGAGCTTTTCAAATCAGGCTGCCAACTCCCTTCCCCTCCCCCTCCCTCCCTCTCCCCCTCCCTTCCTCCTCCCTCCCACCCATCCTCCTCTCTTCCTCCCACCCTCCATCTCTCCCTCTCTCCCTCTCTCCCTCCTTCCCTCCCCCTCCCTCTCTCCCTCCCTCCCTCCATCCCACCCTCCTCTCTCCCTCCCACCCTCCATCAGAGATCTCCCTCTCTCCCTCTCTCCCTCTCTCCCTCCCTCCCTCCCTCCCTCCCTCCCTCCCTCCCTCCCTCCTCCCTCCATCTCTACCCCTTAATGTCTCACTGGCATTAGTTCAGGCTGATAATGAACTCTCTCTGTAGCCTAGGATGACTTTGAACTTCTGGTGCTCCTCCCTCCAGCTCTCCAGAATGCAATGCTGGGAGTATAAAGCATGGACCGATCAAATCCGGCTCACGCAGTTCTGAGGCCAGAACTGGGAGTCTGGCCATGCTAGGCAGACTCTACCAACTGAGGCACAGTCCCGACTCTACCTGATTCCCGTAGGGGCTTCTTTCTGTTTACTGGGGCTTCTTTCTGTTTACTAGGCATTGATTAGTTTAAGTACTACCTAGCATTCTTTTCTTTAGACTGTTTTGGGTTTAGGTCTTTTACTTCAGGCCCCAGAGAACAGGTTCTTAACTCGACGCTAGTGTGTTCTACCTTGTGTTTACAGGTCGATTTCTTCTTGTGGACTTTACCTGGGGATATAGGTGGACATTTTTACCCCTGGATTCCTTTTGTCCTTTAAGGTTTTGCTTTACACTTGTCTCTGATTTTTGTGCTAATTTACTAACTCAGAAGTTTCTAGAAAATGGAGGTAGTCTGAACCACAGATTCTCCTAGTGTCCCAAATTCCAAGAGAATATTTGCTGATCTGGAATTTAGGAAGGAACAATGTGGTTCTTTCTTCCTTCCTTTCTTCCTTTCTTCCTTCCTTCCTTCCTTTCTTCCTTCCTTCCTTCCTTTCTTCCTTCCCTTTCTTTCTTCCTTCCTTCCTTCCTTCCTTCCTTCCTTCCTTCCTTCCTTCCTTTTTTCTCCTGGTTTATCTTTCCAGAGGGGATGCAAGGATGCAAATCTTTGAGCATCTTAGTTCTTGAGGACTCAACTCTGCTCCCCACCTTGGATTGGGCTCAGCATCTTGTCTCTCATAGTTGCAAAAGTCAACTCCCTGCTGCTCAGCTACCACTCTGGTTTAATTCTTCTCTTTAATGTTTGAAAGATTCCTTTTTATTTCCTTATGAGACTAACCATGCATTTATCAGTAATTATTAGTTTGGGGGAGGTCCATGAATCCTCAGAGGCAAAGCTCTGAGTTCCTGTCTCCTCTTTATTTTCCTTTCTCCACCCAGCCATATCACTCCTGTCTCCACCTGGTAGTGCTGGGATTAAAGGCATGAGTTCTGTTACTTTTCACTCTTGTGTAGGCCAGGATTGCCTTGAACTCAGAGAGAGATCCATCTGCCTGTCTCACGAGTCCTGGGATTAAAGGTGTGTGCTACCACTGCCTGACTCTAGGGCTTCCTGGTTTGGCTGCTGGGATTAAAGGTGTGGATCACCATTGTCTGACTTCTGTGGTTTATGGCTAGCTTTGCATTCTGCACCCACAGGCAAGCTTTAATAAATAATAAATAATATGTCACTACGGGGTGGGGGAGAAGGATGGATGGAAGAAATTATATAAAATAAACAAAACATATTTGTTTATTGTTTGACAGTTTTACACACATATATAATGAGTTTTAGTTGTTTTTACCACCGGTATCTTTTCTGTCCTCTCCCTCAGAACCCCTTCTTCCACTTTCACACCTTCTTTTTATGCACAGCCCTCTAAGATTAGAAGTTTTAGCTAACTAACTAACTAACTAACTAACTAACTAACTAACTAACTAACTCATTTTTCTAAGTGTGGGTGAGAGGTTATTTGCTAGAGCAAAGCCAACCAGTGGCTATACCATGCAAGAAAGCCCCTCCCCCTTCTCCAACAAGCTTTAACTGCTTCATTTATGGGTGGCACCCCATGGCCACTCCTCCAGTCCTGATAGAATGTTGACAGGTCCAAGCTTGTGCAGACCTTATGCAGATAGCCGCAGCGGAAATGAGCTCATGAGTGTGGCGGCTGTGTCGTGTCCAGAAGACCTTTTGCCACACATCTCCCTATCCTCGAGCTCTACATTTCCTTCTCCTATGTGCCCTAAGCCTTGTGGGGACTGAGCTGCATGTCTCATTTAGGGTGGAACAGTGTCACTCATTCTTGGCATTTTGGTCACTTGTTTCTGTATTAACCACTGTGCATGGCATTAAGAATCCTCTCTGATTACAACTGGGTATAAACATGAATATTCAGAAGGCAGTTTGAAAGTGTGATCATTCAGTAAAATAATAATAGTAATAGGTTCTCTCTGGGGTCTATGATCTCCCCATCCCTGGGCTTTTGCCAGATTTATAGAACAAGTCATGAAAACCCTTCTATGGAGCAGGCCTTATGTCCATTAACAGTCATGCCGCTATTGCATTAGGAGGGCACCTCTTGCCTGGTAGATGTTACTATAGCTTGCAAGAGTCAGAGCTGTTAACCCATCTTTTCCAGGACAGAAGAACTACGATTGTGCAGTGGGATGTGCTGCGCTTAACTACTTCCCCAGCAAAGGTTCCCCTGACTTCTGCCTGTGGAAAGAGTGTTACGATTCTCTTTGATTATTGCAGTGACAGAAGACTCTCACAAATCAGAAGAGAAAACAAACAGAATTCTCAAACGACAGGTTGAAAGGAGAAATTTTTCTTGCTACTCATTCCTCTACCCCACTGTGAAATATACAGATGTTTTATAGGGGATGTTCAGAAGCCTCATTATACGTTGCTTAAGAAAAATGATCCCACTGATTAAAATCTTCCCTTCCCATAAAAAGACGCAGTTATTACATAGCACATGCCTGGAGATTCAGGCCCTGTGTGCATATTCCTTTCCCATAATAGCCAGGAGCAATGATCTTGCTATAAGAACTATAACTTCAGTGTCTCCTGAGTGCTAAATATCGCTTTAGTGCTAGAATACCAAAATCGGAAAGAGACCTTTGCCTTGGAGGAGCTCACAGATTAGTGGGAGAGGGCAAATGATCACAGAGAATTAAGAGACACAGCCTGAAAAGGAGGCCAGTGGGATTGCCTTCAGCATTAGAAACTCTTGCTTCCCAAGAAGCATTGCTAAGGGAATGAGAAGACAAACCACACCTTTGGAGGAAGTATTTGAAAACTCTACACTTCATATGGTACCCTATCAAAAGTATATTGAGTGATGAAGGAGGTGGTGCGTGTCTGTAACCCCAACATGTGGGAGGCTGAGGCAGAGGATGGAGAGTTCAGGGGCAGCCTGGGCTACATAGTAAGAGCTCATCTCAAAACCAAAATGCAACAAATCAAAACAGCATGTACATACACACATATAATAATAACATAGATTGATAATAAGGAAACAAGTATTTGACCTAAAAACAGGCCAGCCAGTGATTCGTCAAGGAGAATGTAGGGATGACAGATTCACAGCACAGAGATGGTGCTCGGTTTTAACCACTAAGGAAATGCAAATGAAACCACCATCCAACCCTTCCACGGACCCATCAGAATGGTTAAGATTCAAGACAGGTAATATCAAGTGTCGATAGGAGGTAGGGAAATCGGAACTCACCCATACCACTGGTGGGACTATGGAAGGGAATAACCACTGTGGAAAACGGTTTATAAGAATCTGTAAAATAATTGAGCGCACTCCTATCACATACCCAAGAGATGGTCAAGTTCATATCTACAAGGAGACAAGTATTCAAAGACTCTTTGGGTGTAAATTATCTCAATCAGGAAAGAGCTCAAGTGTCCATCCCCACCAGGAAAGAGAAGAACCAGAGGGTATGCTGTGTGATGGAGTCCCACTAAGCAATAAAGAGCATGGGACTACTGCCTCACAATGAGATGGATGAGTGTCATTATGTATCATGTGCAAGAAAACGGCGAGACAGAGTCTCTGGCATAGCATTCCATTGGATTAAGTCTTGGCGATGAAAACCGAGCCGGAGTGATAGAAAACAATAGCTATCTGGGCGAAGTTCAGGGCAGGATTACAAGAGACGTATAGAAAGTTCTAGGTGGTGCTTTCAAGGGTGTGCAGCAATATCAAGACATATCAAATTGCCCAGCTGAGGCACGTGGAGTCCACTGCTGGCCCATGGTACTTCAATAAGGTTGTGCTTCAAGAGGTGAGAGATGCCTTGGAAGAATTAAACCATCAATAGACGGTTCGTGGGAGGGAGGGTCTCGTAACTCAAACTACCCAGAGGTTAGGGCTAGTGGGGTGGCTGATCTGAGATTTGCATTTGGAGTAGATGCTATTCCAGGAAGCGGTGATGAAGGCAGAGGAGCACTTCCGTGTTCAAATGGTTGCTTTCCACCTTGGCTTATTTTTGACACAGGGCCTCCCTATGTAACCCTGACTAGCCTAGAATCCACAGAGTTCTACCCGCCTCTGCCTCCCTAGTTCTGGAATTAAAGGAGTGTGATAGCACACCTGGCCCCCACCTTATTTTTTGAGACAGGGTCTCTTACTGAATCCTGGAGCTCATCACTTGGCTAAACCAGCCACCCAGTGATCCCTCCACATCCTCCTGTCTCCATCTCCCCAGCTCCAGGCTTACAAGGGGGGAGGGGAGTGGAGAGAAAAGATTAACAGAAAAAAGAGGAAGGGTAAGGAGGGGGGAAGGAAAGGAAAGTGGAGGAAAGGAGAGGGTCAGGCAGAGAGAGGAGGGAAGGGAGGGGAGAGGCTGGCAAAGATCTTCAGGTTCTTTTTGTTACAATTTGGATATGATACATCCACCCCAAGGCTCCTGTGTTGAAGGTCTGTCCTCAGTTGGTGCTGTTTGGAGAGATTGTGGGAACTTAAGAGTCAGGGTCTCCATAGAATAAGAAGGCCATTGAGGCAGTGAGCTTGTCCTGGATCCTGTTTCCTCTGCTTCCGGTCCTCCACCAGGAGGGCAGCTTTGCTCACGTGCTCCTGTAACCACCACATTCTCCCTCTTCCTTGGCCCTGAATCAGTGGTCCCCAGGGCTACAGGTTCTTCAAGCTGTGGGAAAAAGAAAAACTTCCTCCATTTATGTCCTTTTTTCTGCTAAAAAAAAAAAAAAAAAAAAAATCTTATTATATGTTAGTTACTTGTGCCTAGGTATGCCCATTCTTGAATACAAAATGAGATCCCAACTCTTATCTAGGCACAAATTACAATGGTGTTTGCTCAACGTGTTCACTGCGTATTTGAGGGAGTCCCCAAATGGGATCTCATATAGATGTCCATGGAATAATTGGCCACGGCCTTCTTTCTTTTCCTTCCCGGGTATCCTATTTTTGTTTCTGTTGCTGTGATCAAATACTTCGACAAGAAGCAACTAAGAGGAGAATGGGGTGTATTTGTCTTACACTTTCAGCTCAGAGGCCATCACTGTCAGTGGAGTCTCAGCCAATTATTCAGCAGTCAAGTGACAGGTGTGGCAGGAGCTTGAAGAGCTGGCCGCATCACACTCACAGTGGAGTGCAGAGGACGTGTGCAATCACGCTTAGTACTCAGTTGGTTTCCTGTACTTTTATACAGACCAGTACCTAAAATTAGGGACCGGCACCGCCCACTTTCAGGCCCCATCTTCCCACACCAATTAAGGCAATCAAGGCAACTCCTTACAGACACGCCCACGAGCTAACCTGGTCTAGACAGTCCGTCTGGAGAGTCTCTGCCTGGGTGACCGGGTTGTGTCAAGTTGGCAATTAAAACCGTCACATTAAGTTACTCTTTTCAACCTCTACCACCTAGGAAGTTCCACTGACTCCCCTGTTTCAAGTGCCCACTGGGAGGGCTCTAAATTTCCAGGCAGGCTCAATGAAATATTTGGTGTCTCTAAGCCACGAAGTTCATGTCAAAGCCGGGACAGTCTTGAAATGGATCGATCCGCATTGTCACGGTACGTAAAGAGAATAGCTCTTGGCAGAATTCCCTGGTAACTGGAGGCTAAAGTTAGCCTTCCCACACAAGAGACAATTTTAAAAGAGATTTTAAAGATACCGTCTCATCTCTCGCTCTGGTGTTGGACACGAACACCGTGGTGGTTTGTCTGCGTTTATCACAGATGCACTATTTGGATGTGGCATGAGATCTCTTGCTTCCTCAAGTCCTGGGCTCAATATATGTGGGGTTCTGTAGGAAAAGAGTGAATATGTCCTGCAGGCCAGCCAGGGGCTGGAAGTTAGAAGTGCAGAAAGACGGATGGACAAAGGTGTTTGTGACAGCAGAGCAGGGGTATGGACAAACAGCCATTGGGATTAACACATAGAAGAAGTCACTGAACATAAGGACTGCAAACCTCTCTCCCAACAGGGCTTCTTGTGATAAGGTAGATTTCGAAGGAGGACAGCCGGAGACAGTCTATGGAAGCTCAGTGTTTTGTTAAAAACTAAGAAAGAGTCGGGAGGTGGTGGCTCATGCCTTTAATCCCAGCACTCTGGAGGCAGAGTGCTTGAACTCTGTGAGTTCGAGGCCAGCCTGGTCTACAAGAGCTAGTTCCAGGACAGGCTCCAGAGCCACAGAGAAACCCTGTCTTGAAAAACAAAACAAAAACCAACCTAAAAAGGGCTAGAAAGCGAATTCAGTTGTTAAGAGCATTTCTGATTTTGTAGAGAATCTGAGTTTGATTCCCAGCTCCCACATTGGGTGGTTCCCAAGTGCTTGCAACCCCAGCTCCAGGGGATCAGGTGCCCCCTTCTGGTCTCCTTAGTTACCTACACTCACATGCTCATATCTACAAACACACACAATGACATGCAATTAAAAGTAAAATATCTAGATGACCTACCAAGTGGCAGAACTCAGGAGGCATAGGGCTTTTGATCATACTGCCTTCCTACCTCACGAGCCCACATCCACCCCCCCGAAGTGACCTTTTTTCTTTCCTAATAAACTGCTTGTGTTTCTGTCACTATCTGTGTGCACCTGGTCCAATAGGATGTTCCGAGAAACAGGACATCAGAAATCTCAGCAGATGTCGCCTCTGATTACAGGGATTACAGTTTCATCATTATGTCTCTGCTCCTTCTTATGTCCATATCCAGCTTCCCTTCTGGGCTGCTGTCTGATTGGTCTTCTGTAGCTCCATCATCAGAACCAGAAATGATAGACTACACAAAATTCTACCATCTCCGACAGTAGCACAGACCCTGTCCTGTAATACATGCTGTGTGTCATGCCACTCTGGGGATGTCTTTGAACTCTAAGGCAGGCCAACTCTGTGTCACTTGCACCCAGGGGGGCGCTCTAATTCTGTAAAACTTCTCATGGAAATCAGGTGTCCGAATGACCTTTCAAAGAAAAAGTTTTCTAGATTGTATGACCACAACATTTCTACCGCCTCATTTCAAACTCTTCCGTACATCTCTCCCTGTTCTCTTTCAAATGCATGGCCTCTTTTTTTTTTTTTTAAATGTTATACAAATACATGTATATTCAGGTATATTCCTAAATATGATCTGCTCAGCCTGCATACTGTTACTTTTGTTTCCAGGGCTGACCACTTGGTATTAAATGGCCAATTGGTGCGCTCTTCCCTGGAGAAGGCTACTTCTGTTTCTTCTGCTGTACCCGGCATTCCTCAATTGCCTGTGCTTCTTTCTGTAGGGCTGACACCTCTGAACTTATCCTCAGATAACTTATCCCCAATACAACAAGGGACCAAACATGAGCTCTGTTAACAAGAACAACACCGACAGACCTATTTTAATGGATAATGTGTGTGTGTACTTGTGAAGGCCATAAGAGGGCACCATCCCATCCCACTCTCTGACTTGGATTTACAGGGAGTTGTGAGCCACCCTACAGATGTGTTGGGAACTGAATTCTGATCCTCCGGAAGCACGACAAGCACTCTTAACCGTGGGATCACCCATCTCTCTAGCACCAGGATGCCGGAGTTCTGACCCTTCCTCTACAGACAGAGGATCAAACCTCCATTCTGATTTGAGGTGAGATGAAATCTACTCTTTTTTTTTTCCCCCAGGCCCAGCGGACAAAATGCCTGCCTCCTTCTTTAGTTCATAAGAACAAAGGCTCCCTGGGCTTCCACGGGTGTGAACAGATGTTCAGTGTGGGTGTGAGCGTAGTAGAGGGCTCTTTGCTGTCCCCACCAGCTGCCTCTGGGCTCTGCTCTGATGGTCCCCAGTGCCTAGCAGGGACGATTAACTCCACCCAGAGCCTTTGATTCTCACGTTCAAAGAGTTCTGGCAACTTGACCCTTCCCTCATATGTCTTTGTTCCTTTACTCATTTCCTTTCTGTGGGGCTCTGCCAGGGTGCTGGGATAGATTACAAGGCCTCTGAGAGGGTCTAGCTGGCAGGAGGGGAAACTGAGAGGAGTCCTTTTGTGGATTCTGCATGCCCCCAAATATCTTGTATGTGCCAGTAAACCAGTGGGCGGGTGGATCCAGAGAAAGGAAATCCCATGGTCCACCAGGAGGACTGACTGTGAATCTTCCTGTGTGAGTTTCTCAGAGTCTCCCTCCCTCCCTCCCTCCCTCCCTCCCTCCCTCCCTCTCTCTCTCTCTCTCTCTCTCTCTCTCTCTCTCTCTCTCTCTCTCTCTCTCTCCAGCTGATTCTGGAAAAACACACCACCGTTCTCTCTTTTTCGGTCCTCCAGGACATTAGGGACAGGGGAGAAAGTGCTCCAGATAGTAGCCATTTCTAACTCGTGTGACAGCCTAGCCAGGTGTTAACTATTCTATACACTTAGCCCTCTGTCTAGGCAAGTTTTGGGCTTGTGGACTCCACCTAACTTAGCTGGAACATATATGTGCTTGTATTAAATTGCATTTGTAAAGCAATGTACTTCCCTTACAAGCGTGGGAACCCAAGTTTAATCCCAAGAACCCATGTTAAAACTCAGGCATGGTGATACGATACATGCTTGTTAACCCAGCAGTAGGGAAGTGGAGACAGGAAAATACTTGGGGTTCCCTAGACAGTTTGTCTACCCCACTTAGCAGGTTCCATAAGAGACCCCCAAATACATCAGGTGGATGGCTCCTGAGCAATGACAGCAGAGGTGGTTCTTTGGGCTCCAGATATATGTGCATACATGCACGATGTACCTGCACACACACACACACACACACACACACACACACGTATATCACATGTATATACAAGAACATACACACACACACACACACACACACACACACACACACACACACACACACATAGCCTTTGTATGGAACCTACACAGGCTTTTTCCTTGTCATTATTCCATCTACAATAAAGCATAAGGATTCTATATACACCCTTAGGTGTGCCTATGTTAGAAACCAGCACGGCTTTCTGACCTGGACATCTTCTTTGGGGTGCTTTGGGTTTTGGAAAAAGCCCTTTGGTGACTCCAATGATCACTAGAGACTTGAAACAACCAAGAGCAGCAGCAGAAGATTGAGGAAAGGCCCTGACAACATCCAGGGGCTCTGTAGACATGCCCAGTGAACACGGAAGTGATTATCCAGACAATGCCCTCGCAAAGCACGTTTTTATTAGAATTATAGGAATTGTGACTGACTTTCTGAAGCCTTGGGATGGGAAGCCCAAATCTTTTCGCCCATACACAACCACGCGCAGCTTCTGCAAGAGGTGGCTGGGGTGGCAGTTTGGACATAGGGAGGACAATTGCATTTTCTGGATGGTCCTACTCTCTGTGGCCCCACTCTGGACACGCTGACAGCTTCCTCATTTCATACATGCTTATAGTTCCTTGGTTTCCCAGCTCACAACCACAAATCTTCTCCTTGACATGGAAAACACTATATACCTTATATAACATGCCATGGTTGGGCTGGCCATGAAAAAATATTTTTTGAGACAATTTTCCACTTTGTTTAGGGCTCAAGTTTCTCCTTACCTCAGGACCCCGCTTCTCCTCCTTCCTCCTTCCCACCCATCTTTCCTGGAAAGAGTCTCAATCCATAGCCCACACCATCATCAAATTCACAATCCCCCAGCCTTAGCCTCTTGAGTCCGGGAATTACAAGAATTCGTGCCTGTGCCTGGTTTAGGATTTAAAATTTTAATGCATCCTTCAGTTTGTATGTAAATTTAGGTCACTATCAGTTGTGTTATAAGAGCCATATTTCTTATCCGAGATGTTTTGGGAATCCACAGATTTAGTACTTGATCTCCTTGTTTCCCATATGACCAGCTGGCTCTGTGCTTCCTAATTTAAGTGTGGGAACTTTGGCTCTGTCTTTAGAGATTGGATGGAAAGCACGCAGCCCTGTTTTGGGTCATTGTTCTAGGGTCTGCATTTGCTAAATGAATTTCTTTAATGCCAAGTTTCCCGGGAGAAAAGCTAGCCTATTTTAGTCCATCAAATTCATCATCCTTTTATTGTCTTTGCGGGTATTGTCCAGGGAGGAAGAGGGTTTAGGGGCCAGCGGCACAAGTTACCTGAATGTTAATTGAGGACTGCCATCTAGCGGCTGGGCAACCTCTGTAGCTAACGATGTCTTTGGACCTCCCAGAGAGGAATCCGATATCCAATTCTTCAACCTGCTTGGCAGAGAAAACTTTACCCAAAACATCTGCAAACAGGGTGGGGGTCCACCCTCCCTTTCTGCTCTCTGACTAAAGAAAGCGACAGCCACATTGCCAGGGCAGTGGGCTCCCTGTGACTTTAAGGAGAAAGGAATTCACCCTTGTTCTGGTCTTAGTTATTTTTGGACCAGCCTTTGGGCAATGTTGCAGTGGAGGTTTGAGAGGTTTAGAGCGAAGATTTTAACACTATGCATGGCCAGAGAGGGGCTGAGAGTGGGAGCAGAATCCTCCAAGACATACAGCTTTCATTGTTCCTTTTAAAAGTTTTACTGGAAATATTTATTATTATTATTATAAAGTGTGTGTGTGTGTGTGAGTGTGTGTGAGTGTGTGTGAGTGAGTGTGTGTTTGAGTGTGTGTGAGTGTATGTGTGTGTGAGTGTGTGTGTGTGTGTGTGTGTGTGTGTGTGTGTGTGTGTGTGAGTGCAGGTACCCACTGAGGACAGAAGAGGGCATCAAATTCTCTGGAGCTGGAGTTACAAGCAGTTTGCGTAGGCATATATTGAGGTGCTGTGTTGGGAACTGGTCTTGGGTCTTTTAAAAGAGTGTTCTCTCTCTCTCTCTCTCTCTCTCTCTCTCTCTCTCACACACACACACACACACACACACACACACAAGAGCATGTAGGTCAGAGGACAACTTTAGGTGTGTCATCTACCTCCTCTGTGACAGGGTTTCTCATTGGTCTGGGGCTCACTCACAACAGAATGACTGGCCAGAGAGTCCCAGGAACCCTGCTGTCTCCCTTTGCTCAGGTCTGGGAGTCCTGATGCATGCCATCGTGCCTGCTTCTGCGCGTGTTTCTGGGGATTAAAATCATATCCTCATGCTTGAAGGCCATGTGCCTTCCTGAAGGAGCCAGACCCCAGTCCTTGGGTGTGGCTTGCTGAGGGAGGCCCCGGCTTTAGCATCATTGATATGCCTGTGTCTTGTTAAGAACTGCCACCTTTGGCCCCTGCTGGGTGGGAAATTCTTGGGAAGAAGTCCAGAATCGCAGTCTAAGACACTCCTAATGTGCACTCAGAGCATTGTGCTGGCCAGTGGTGCTAACTCTGGAGGACCCTTCCTCCTCATCAGAGCCTTTCCCTGTGCTAGTTATCTGACAGATGGCACGCTTTTGTCGGGTAGATGTTACATGCAAACCGCTGCTTCCAGTCATGGACAGAGGGGGGGGACGATCAGTGGGCTCCAGGACATCCAGAGATACACAGAGATGTCCTGTCTCAAAGAGCCCAAACCAATTAAAAGACACTTTGCAGGGGGGGGAGGTTGGGGCATGTACTACTGTGTTCATGCAAAGGTTAGAGGACAGCTTGTGGGTCCTGGGGATTGAACTCAGGACGTCAGGCTGGAAGACAAGCTCTTTTCTCTGCCTAGACATCTCGCCAGCCCTTGACCTGATTTTTGGAGACAGAAGCGTCTCAGCGATTTGGTGAGATCTGCCGGTCAGTGGTTCCCAGTGTTGGAATTACAGATGTGTGGCGCTAGGCTTGGCCTCTTCTGTGGGTTCTGGAGACCTGAACTCAGGTCTTTATACTCTCTCCGCTGCTGGCCCACAATTGAGTAGAGGGCACCTCTGTGCCCTGCTGCTGGGACTGTGTGTAGAAAGGAGATCAGCTGGAGTGGGTTTGGATTGAGAACGTTGTGCAGGCTTTTGGAGACTAGCGTGGCTTCGTAACTGCGTGCAACCTTCATGGCCCCCTGCATCCAGCACTCAGGAGACGTGTTTATTAGAATTGAACTCTAGTCCATTATAAAAAAGATTAAAACAACGTGCTGTGATTTCGCCACCCCAAGGTTGGGCAATTCAAAAGCCAGAGTAGGCGTGCGGTTACTGAAAGGCCTTGGGGAAAACCGTCAATAGTTTTAGAAAGTTTGGCCGTCTGTTCAAAGACCTGTTTTATGCTGTGCATCAACCCACCTGGATCAATATGGCTCATATGCCAGCCAGCACATTTGCCTCTTGTTTAATTTGCCATTTATAAGTTTGGTCGGGCCAATGTGTCCTAGCAATTATAATGCAGAGAATAAATAGGCACAGTGGCCAATCAGACTGGATTTGCGGCACGATTCTACATCAAGCGCCCACAGAGCTGGGCCTAGTGTGCTACTCACAGGTGAGAATACAAATGTTTGCTTGTACATCAAATGCAGCCTCTCTTAACTCCTGAATATAAATGGCTTCTGAATCGATCTTCTAGGCGGGCCCATCCGAGAGGGGAAGGCCAGGGATTGCTTTGTAAAAGCCTGAAGTCTTGCAGAGAGAGGGTGCAAGGCAGCTCTTCCTAGTTTAACTTCTGTTGCTTTGGAAAAGCACCCTGACTGAAAGCAATTTAGGGCAGGGGAAGGTTTACTTGGATTCCACGTCACATCTATCATGGAGGGGAAGTCAAGGCAGAGTGCAAGGCAGATGGAAATGAATGGGTCCATGCCGTCTGCTTGCCCGATCTCTCAATGGTTCAGTGACCAATCTAGGAAGTGGTGTCACCCTGTGAGCTAGGTCAGTGAACAGTTGAGGCAGTCCCTCACAGATGTGCCAACCTGATGTGTGTAATCCCTCTACTTAGAGTGTCCCCTGGGGTGATCTAGGTTGTCAACACATGGTCATTTAAAACTAACCCATCACAGCAGCCTTGCAGAGGACCAAATACAACCGTCCCCTAAATCCTTTATACATTACAGGAAGTTATCTGATCTGCCTGCATCTCAGTTTTGCTATCTGTAAATCTGGGGCGAAGCAAATTTTCTTCACAAGTCGTTTGAGAAGCAAATATTTTAGAAAGGGTAGTGATGCCAATTGCCAAGAGTAGATACTCTGTAAATATCAGCTTTTCCCAAACCTCCAGTTTCAGAGTGCTGGACTCTCAAGAGGGGAACGGCCAGGGCTGGGGCCGAGCTTTGTGGGGAAACTGGTACGGTTGTCATGGTGATGGCTTTCTGCATCACCAAGAAGCAAGCAGACAAAGTGAGCGTGCACACCAACAGCCTTTATCCTCCAGGGTCCTCTCTCTGAATGCTGTTGAGTGTCCTTCATGAGTCTACGAGCCCTGAGTGGGCAGTGGAAGGTCCATCACCCCAAGAACAGCAGTCTTCATCGGGCTAAAGGGGTGGGCCAGGTGATCACACTTGAGGGTTAATGACAAAACCACCCCAGCAGACTTGAATGATTAAGGTGTGTGGATTGCATGATGGACACTAGCTGTGTGGAGAGGGCTCTGTGTCAGTCTGTGCTGTTGTCAGATTTGAACCCCTGGAGAAACAGCCGGCAAACTGACCAGGAAAAAGAGTTATGAGAGAGAAAGCATGAGTTGGAGGGTGATGGGAGGGAGGGGAGTGTTTCACTCCGCTGTGGATGGGGGAGCAAAATATAAAGGAAGGAGGGAGGGAGGGAAGGAGGAGGGAGGAAGGGATGGAGGGGGGAGGAAGGGAGGGAGGGAGAGAAGGAGGGAGGGAGGGAGGGAGGGAGGGAGGGAGGGAGGGTGAGTAAGTTAGTTTGTGGCTGGAGAGATGGCTCAGTGGTTAAGAGTGCTGACTGTTTTCCCAGAGGACCTGGTTCAATTCCCAGTAATTACCCACATAGTAGTTTACAATTGTCTGTAATTTCAAGATCTGACAGCCTCATACACACATACATTCAGGCAAAACACCAATGTGCATAAAATAAATAAAAAGTAAGTGTACTCTGTGACTGTGTGTGTGTGTGTGAGAGAGAGCTTGTGTGTGTGTGTGTGTGTGTGTGTGTGTATGTGTGTGTGTGAGAGAGAGAGAGAGAGAGAGAGAGAGAGAGAGAGAGAGAGAGAGAGAGAGAGAGAGAGAGAGAGAGAGAGAGAGAGAGAGACTTTGGAGACTACAATTGTAATGTTAATGGTCCTCGGCTCCTCCTGGGGCACTACTACCCACAGACCACACATCAGCTCTCCTATGACAATGCCTGCCTGATGGAGTTCATCACCAAGTAAGTGAGACTCAGGGCAGAGAAAGAAGCTGAGTTAGTAGCTCTGTAAAGGGTGTGTTGGCTGTGGGGTGGTGTTTGCCCTAGAACTGAACTGGAATCCAGGCTTGTGACTTCAAGCTGGGGGACACTGAGCTGCTCGGAACTCTGACTTGGGTCCTGCTACAAATGGGAGTTAGTCATATGCCTAGGAGTTAGTGATGATGGGGGTTAATGGGGAGCTGACTTCGAAGCACTGAGCAGGAATTCTGATTAAATGCAAGCATTGCAGTACTGACTAATGTCGCCATGAGAGGCTTTCCTTCATAGACACTCTTGTGGCTTTGGGCTGTGTGACCATTACCAATGTCCTTTCTATGATTCAGTTACTTTTGCTCTTGAGAGAGAAATACCCACAGCAGAGCCCTGGCAGGGGCTTGGGGCTCGCTGTTCACAGACATCTCATTCATCTGAGGGGAGGCGAGGTGCTTGAGTCCTGGAGCGGAGAGTGATTCTCACCAGAACAGGTTTGATGGAAAGAAACATCTTCAGTTATGACTGAGAGGAAACAGGGAGGGGAAGTGATGCTATGTCCCAAAGGCAGGGTGAGCTGCCCAAACCCTGAGGTTGCATTTTTCAAATGGAAATAGGACCTTCTCTCCCACTCTGACTCCTGCTAGCTGAGGTACCAATTTGTCACCTTGGCTGAGCTTTCCACTCAAGTCCTTATCTGACAGTAGGCCAAACTGAGGCAGCCGCAACCACTGGGACCCGGTAGATTTCCCTGCCATCATGGCTACCCATGGCCCCAGTGTGTGTGTGTGTGTGTGTCTCTGTGTGTCTGTGTGTGTGTCTCTGTGTGTGTGTGTCTCTGTGTGTGTGTGTCTGTGTGTGTGTGTCTCTGTGTGTGTGTGTGTGTCTGTGTGTGTGTGTCTGTGTGTGTGTGTCTGTGTGTGTGTGTCTGTGTGTGTGTGTGTCTGTGTGTGTGTGTTGTGTGTATGTGTGTGCGAGCGCGCGCGCACAGCAGCCTAAGGAGGCTAGAAAGGTGTCAGATCCCTATGCCAGAGCTACAGGCAGTTGTAAGCGGTACGATCTGTGCTCTGGGAACCAAACTTGGGTCTTCTGGAATGATCACAAAGTGCTCTTAACCGCTGAGCCATGCCTCCTGCCCCCACTATTGCCCAAATTTTGCAGATCCTCATTTAACAGTCCATTGAGTGTTAATTGATCACCTACTAAATGCTAGTTTGGGTGAACAGCACTGACCAAGCAGATTTCAGAGCCTTGCTCCTGGGCTTCCTGACCTTGTTGTGGGTAAGGTGACACGCAAATCACCGTGTATAATTAGGATTTTGACTGTGGAGTCCAAGCTCAGAATCTGTGGGAGTGTATGTTATGGGGTAAAACCCCACTCGTGTAAGGGCTTCAGCAGCAAACAGAAGGGAGGTGGGGGTGGAACTCGGAGGAGAAAGGAAATGACACACTGGATGGGTTGGGGACAGCCCTGCCTCCTTCCCAAGCACAAACATCCCTTTGTTAAACAGTCACAGGCCGTGGGAAAAGCCGTCTTCCCGCTTCCCGATACTGTTCTCTGAACACACATATGTTCAGTTTCTTCTATGTAATGTGTGCCCGTGTGTGTGCCTGTGTGTGTGTGTGTGTGTGTGTGTATGTAAGGAGTGTGTCTTGAGGTATATGTCTGTATGTGTATGAAAATGGTGTAGTTTTTATATGTGTATATATAGTGTGTGTATATACATACATGCATGTATAGTGTGTGTCTGCATGTGTATGTATGTACAGTGTGTGAGCATACACTGTACAGTGTGTATTTGTATGTTTGAATATGGTATATATTTGTGTGTGTGCAGTATGTCTGTATGTGTGGTGTGTTTATATGTCTCTGTGTGTTGTATGTACGTGGAGACGTGTGTGTGCACGCACATGTGTGTGTGTGCACATGTGTGTAGTGCATGTGATATGAAGGCCAGAGAACAGCCTCAGCTGCTAATCTTATCTGGTACCCACTGTCTCCTTTTTCTCTTTTGAAGAAGGAGTCTTGGAACTAACCAACTGGTCCCCGGCACCCCCCCCGCCACCCCCCCCGGCATCCACCCCTCTCTGCCCTCCTAGCACAGGGACGGGGGACTGTAAGCACGTGCCACCACAGCTGGCTCTTTTCCGTGGCCTCTCCTGTTCCCCGCCTCCTCCTCCTCTAGACTCACCCTAGGGGATGTCTTCCCTCTCTGCTGCCTTCCATTCCATTTGCACGAGGAGGAGAATCGTGATGGTTGCGCAGTCCTGTGTAAAGCATCATGCTGGTGTGTGTACAGTGAGTCTATGCAGACGTAGAGGTGACGTCTTCCCAGTGAGGATATGGATGACGGCATAAACGCTAGAGTTGTGTAACCTGGAGGTGGCCGGGATCCAGCTGTCCCTGGGTCACACCCCGCCCTTTTGTGGGTGCACCTCTCTGCTGTGTTTATCAGGGTGCCTACCCCAGTCAGAATTCAAGGCAGATTTTTTCCCTCTGTCTATTGATCTGCCATGTAGATGCCTGTTAGTTCCTTCTAACAGTGAATGTGGCATTATTTAGACCCTTGGTGTGCCTTGATTACCTTATCTGTCAAGTGGGTGCAGTAATCCAAATGCACATACATTTGCAAAGTGCTCACTGTGTGTCAGGAGCCCTGTGAAGCTTTGGACATTCACAACATTTTTTTTTTTAATTTAAATTTGAAACAAGCTTGTTTTACATGTCAGTCCAGTTCCCTCTCCCTGCCCCTCACCAACCTGGGGATGGAACACAAGTGTCATTACGTGCTAGGCGATCATATTCTACCAGTATAGGTACCCAAAGTGAAGGGCTAGAGAGAGCATAACAGAATGTGATAAGGGATAATATACTAATATAACATATAACATAGTAATAGTATATCTATAATAAAGGGACGTGGGGGAACAGAATACACTGCCATCTTTGTCTGGCTGGATAGGAGAAATGCATTCATTGATACCTTTCATATTTATGAGAGTCCAGGGAGGTTAGGCAGTAGAAGGGTTGGCGGGAAAATGACGAAGGCTGCATAGGAAAGTAACTGTCAAAAAGGCGGTGGTGTGGGCTGTGGCTGTGGCTTAGTCAGTAGCGATCGCCTAGCATGTAATGGCACGTGTGTTCCGTCCCCAGAACTGGTAGCATGTGTGTGGTGGTGCGCTCCTGCAATCTCGGCACTCAGGAAACGGAGGCAGGAGGCTTAGAGCACCCTTGGGCTTGTAAGATGGCTCCGTGTGTAAAGGCGTCTGCTGCCAAGCCTGGCGTCCTGATTCCTGGAGCTCACATGTTGTGGCACCCACATGCCTAGAACCCCAGGCACATGAAAGTAATAATATGTAAGAAACATTACCATGAGTCACAGAGTGAGTTGGAGGCCAGACGGAACTCCACGAGACTGCCTAAAACAAAAACCCAAGTATGGTGTTGTGACTTGAGGGACCTTGGTGAGAACTCAAAGACTTAAGTGATGGCTAGGGAATGAGAGACAACCCTCATCCACGTTGATGGACCACAACATTTTCCAAAAACAAAATTCAAGTTCGTGGGTCCATCTGCCTGAGCCACTCAGCTTGTGAACAAAGCTTCTGGTTCCAAGAATGACCCGATCTGGTCACTCACTCCTTTAGTGAAGATGAAAGTTCTCTGTAGCCTAGAGCGTGTTGGAACTTGTTAGCCTCTTGTGGAAAGAAGATGGGTGGAGGTACATGTGCTAAATGGCAGATGTTGGGGCCGGGGCAGGGGAGGGGGTGGGGTGGGAAATCCACAGATAGGACAGTCTTGTTAGTACTGAGCCCCGTTTGGAAGGTGAGAAATGCTCTTCTCCCCTGGGGATCTGAAGCCTGCGTCATTCTGAAACAAGCAGTTTGCAAACACAAACAAGTGTCATAATGAAAGAGCAATGTTCAGAAAACAGTTTCTCTGTTGGGGTTCCCAACAGCATGGGTCAAGGGACATTGCTCAAAGCAAAATAATTATGTAGGGCAAGACTGAGTTATCCCAAGAGGATTATTTAAACAAAGCAAAGCAAAGCAAAACAAAACAACCCCTTGTGTTCTGCCCTTGACTTTTGCTTCTGGTCAAACGCAGAAGTCAAACTCAGAAGTGGAGGGGAAACACAACCACGGGGCGCCCTCTGGTGTCGAGGCAGACCCACTACAGCCTGCGGTCTGAGACGTGGCTTGTTTGCTCAGGGACGGAAGCATCTTCAAAACGTTGTCTTTAGCATCTCAGAGGTGGAGGGACTGTCTTTGTTGATGGAGTAGTCTGGAGATCTTCCTTGTGCATGGCGATGCAACAAAACAGGCAACCTCCATGGTGGTTTCCACAAATGGCTCATTACCGGAGTGGAAGAGTTACACAGGAATAGTCTCCCTGTAAATCACAGTGGCCAACAGTGAACAAAAACCAGAATGAGGGTCCTCAGCCACATCCCACATCTCTCCTGGCCTGCTTCCTTCCTCCACTTAGCTGTCATTAAGCAGCGGGGGTTCCTCTTTCTTTGAAGCTGAGCAGATTAGACTGTTGTAGAAACAACAGTAATTGTGGTACCCCAAACCATCTGTGGGGGTGTCCTCTTTGTGGTTCTGTGGGCCTCGGGAAGCACAGATGGACAGAGGGAGAACAATTCCAACGTCCCTGTTGTCCCCTCACTCCAGGAAGGATGTCTTTGCTGCTAATTGATGCACAGATGTTGCACCGGCTGTTGGCATTGTCCCTGGTGTGATAAAGAGCTGTCATCTCTGGTGGCTGGACCTGTCCTGGGCTTCATGACAACACTTCATCGCACCTCTACTCTGGTGAAAATGAGGGCTGGTTCATAGGATCAAACGACACTTGAGCGCTGCCCGGCTTTGTCTTTGGCTAAAGCTGACCGGTGACACCAGAGCCAGCTGGATATGGCCCCAATGGTTAGTCCAAAAGATAACGTTGCCAGTCCATGCCTAGACATCCCTGATTGTCCACAGCTGTCCCCATGTGTGTGTTAGGAGGGCATTATTTCCAGCTAGTATCTGGAGAAGGCAGGAAACAGAGAAGGTGTGTCCTTGGTAGACTACAGTCTGAGTCTACCGTGGGAGGTATGGTCTGCAGGCTGGCGTTCAGGTCATTAGATGCTTTGCATCAGTATCATTCTTTGGTCATGATGAAGAATGCACATGGTCAAGAGTGTGCTGTTTGCATACAAGCTTGGACATTGCCACCTCTAGATGTTCTGAGCGGCCCCTGAGGAAGTGGGGGAGACAGCTCCGGAGGAGAAATAGATCTATTGCTGAGTGCTGGTGTCTCTCCATACCAAAAAACGTGTCTAGACAATTTCTGGTACCCCAAGGGAACCCTGCCTGGCTCCACCTCACTGAAAGCAGAGTGTGGAGTGTATTTCTCTCCACAGGCAGCCTGTAGGGATCTGCTGCTGGCCCCAGTTTTTCTGGGAGAGGGTAGAAGGAGTGGGTCTCATGGACAGTTGTTGACCCCATGTTGGGAAAGTACCCCGGAAGGAATAATAATAATAATAATAATAATGATGATAATAATAATAATAATAATAATGATATAAAAACTGGAGTGTTCCACAGTCTTTCTTTTACAACTAATCTAACCCAGATATTCTGAACATTCAAATAATCTGCACACTACACACTTTTAGCGAAAATATGTAAATTCAATGTCAGTACTTATCACATCATTTTGTAGCTAATTATATTTTCAACATTTGTATTTGAATGTCCTGACAGCTTCTCCTGCCTGATACATCATGACAGCACACTTCAAAAAATTAATTAATTTCTATAGTTGTGTCGGTAGGGGGCTAGCTCATGTTGTGTGGAGGTCAGAGGACAACCCCGGGTGCTGGTCCCCAGGTACCTTTGACTTTTCGTTGGCCTGGAGTTTTGTCTGGCTGGCTGACTAGACACCAAGCTCCAGGGATCTGCCTGTCTCCCCCTGCTCCGTGCTGGGATTGCAGACAGATACGGCCGAACTGGCTTTTGACATGGGTTCTGGGAACTGAATTCAGGTCCTCGTTCTCATGAGACCCACTGAGCCATCCTCTCAGCACCCCGAGGTCATCACAGGAAGTGGAAGAATGTGACCTCCACTCCCGTGAATAGACTCTGTCCCCATTAAAGTTTTTTCCCTAGGGGTCCTCAGGAAAAACGTTTCTGGGAACGTTTCCTTGGCCAGTGTCCATAGATGCTGATGATAGGTATCTGTGTGGCTGTGGCTGCTTATGCTCAGGAAGCTGACATCATCCACCAGAAACGTTTGAGTACCTCCGCACATTAGATGAGAGGTGCCGTCTTGGGACATCTCCCTACGATGAAGGATTCCTTTAACCCCCCCCCCCGAAGATATCTCTGTGAATTGTCTTATGTAACGAATGCTCTATTCAGCTGGGCTGAATAGCGATCTCCCATCCAAAGTAAGTCAGGATATTACATCATGGGAAACCACGAAGCTGTGTGATATGAACAGTTTGATTTCCAGCATCCCATTTAACACATGCTGCATAACTTGCTCTATGGCTGAAGGTGACCTTGAACTTCTGAGCCTCTTGCCTCCAAGATGCATGATCTTGGCTTCCATCCCCAGCACCACAAGAAGCAGTAATCCTGTAGTCCCAACACCATGGAGGCGTGGGGCTTGAAGTCCAGGAATAGCCAAGAGATTTTCACCTCTGCTTCAAGATCCTGTGAAAAATGTGTGCATAGTGTATTTATGTGTTTCTGTATGCATAGTGTGTGTGTGTGTGTGTGTGTGTGTGTGTGCATGCGCGCGTGCAGGAGTGTGTGCATGTGTAGATCAGAGATCAGCCTCAAGTGTCATTCCTCCTCAGGTACCACCCACCTTATTTTCTAGAGCGGTGTTTTTTGCTGGCCCAGGCTTGCCTGATTTGGCTAGATTGGCTGACCAGCAGGCCCCAGGGATCTTCCTGTCTCTCTCTCCCCAGCTCTGGGATTACAAGCACACATCTCTATACCAGGCTTTTAGATGTGGGTTCTGGGGTTTGAACGTGGGTCCCTGTGCCTCAGTAGCAAGCACTTTACCAGCTGAGTTATGTCCCCTGTCTCAGTGAAGAGTTTTACTTCACTAAGATTGCTATCATTGGTATAATAGCAATCTGGATGCATGCGTCAATGGCATGAAGCATCATTATCCCCTTCTTTAGACCCATACTGGATTACAATGAGCCAAGCTTCCTAAAGGAGTGTGAGAAGCCTCTGGGGTTTCTGCAAATGATTACTGTTTCTTTTACACAGGGAAAGACAATCTTTTTCTGCCCTCCGGAGTTCATCATCCTGGAGACAGTATCACCTGCCTTACAACCAGGACAAAGGTGAAACCAACTTTGAGGATGAAGGATGGGGCAGATTGGGAAAGGCGTTTGGTGACCTCATTGGGCCACTGAGTAAACCAACAAAAATCAGCTTCCCTTTCAGCCCTCTGGACTGTTGTGGGAGATGACGTACGGCCATGGTGTTTAAAGGTACTCTGAGTCGAGGTTTCGGTTCCATGATTGTAGAGTCGAATCCTTGAAAGTCAAACTAAAGAACAAGATTCTGCAGTTCTTTATTCGAGCAGTGAGAGACATGCTGAGAGGTGGTATGTTTGCCTGTCAAACATGGAACAGCCCTGGCCAGCCTGTGTTGCTAGTCTCTCTCCAGCTTCTTTGTATTGTTCTGTGATGACCACAAGAATAGCGCTCTCTCTCTCTCTCTCTCTCTCTCTCTCTCTCTCTCTCTCTCTCTCTCTCTCTCTCTCTCTCTCTCTCTCTCTCTCTCTCTTTCCATGAGGGTGTAAAGACAGAAAACAACCTTGAGTGTCCTTCCCCAGGCACCACCTTCCATTTTCTGTCTCGAGACGACGTCCCTCATTGGCCTTGAAGTAGGCTAGGCTGGCTGGCCAGCAGGCCCCAGGAATGTGCCTGTCTCCACCTTCCATCTAGCCATCAACAGAAGTACCAGTGCCCAGCACTCCAGCTTCCCTGAGGTTGGGATCTCAAACCCTTACAGTACATTCGACAGGAGCTCTGCACTCTGCAGTCCATTTGAAGAGCCAGCTGGGTGATGCTTCCAATATAGCACACGGGGCTGCTCTAGCTGCACCATGCACAACTCTGCCAATGCCTCGGGCTGAGATGACTGATCTGAGGGGCTTGGCCAGTGTCCACTTTATCTGGCCCCCACTGATCAGTGAGTAGCCATCCAGAAGCTGTGGGAGGGTACCATTGTCTGGGAGAGAGAACAGGTCCAGAGAATTCAGACCGTGTACTGACGACACACAGAGCTCAGCTCCCTGCCAGTGTTGTACCAGTCCTGAATGCATTTCTAGATCTGTAAACAAGGATGACAGACACTGAGCGCTAACAAGGCAGCCATCATTTCCCAGTGCTTTTACCTCCGCCCTGCCCCCTTTACAACTTGGAAACAGGTTGCTGGGCCCCAAACTCAATGCTGTTTGTAAACTCAGCTGAGAATAAAAAATGAACGGTGGGCATGGGTGTGGCTTGTTATGGAAGAGTTCATGATGCTTGCTCTGTGTCTGTCTCTGTCTCTGTCTCTGTCTCTCTCTCTCTCTCTCGCTCGCTCTTTTTTCCCGTTTGCTAATTGATTAAAAATATGTATGTATTGCAAAGCTCACTTATTGATCGAGGGTAGAGAGAAAAGGATAGCTTCCCTAATTAAAACCGATTGGAGCTGTGAAAGTTTAATTAATTGGATGCATGTCAGTTCATTTTCATGCTATGTTGTGCTCTGTTTTCATAATTACCATGTTGTGTCAGGGTGTCGTGTGTCTCTCTAATTAACAGTCTGAGGGAAACGTGATATATGGGCCTGCTGAGCAGGCTGAGTGGGCGGAAAGAGAAGCCCCAGCCAGAATCCTGTTGTCGCCATTCCCCATGGCCTGCTTCTTGCCATTCCTGTCACCCTTTCTTTCACAAACAAGGCTTGTTGGAGAAAGCTCTCAGGTGTGTTCTCTCTGTGTCTCTGTGTGTGTTTGCACGCACTTGTGTGCATGTGCACAGTGAGGATGTTTTTCACTTTCCATCACTGTAGGTGAAAGCTTCTGCAGGTGGGCAAAATTCATCCTAACTTAATTTCTCTCTAGAACCCCCATATTTCCTGTCAACATCATCTACTCCTTACAGAGTGCCTGTCTTAATTAGGATCTCTATTGCTGTGAAGAGAGACCATGTCCAACTCTTTTTTTTCTTTCTTTATTATTATTTTTTTTTTGAGACAGGGTATCTCTAGGACAGCCTTGGCCGTCCTAGAACTTGCTCTGTAGATCAGGCTGGCCTCAGATTCACAGAGATCCATCTGCCTCTGCCTCCCGAGTGCTGGGATTAAAGGCGTGTGCCGCCATAAAACTCTTACATCACCGGGTGGAGTGTTTTTCCTCTTGTGGAGTAAATTTCTTGATTTGCCTTGACCTCTGCCTGTGGTTATTATATTGGGAGTGACATTCTCCTGTAGACCCACAGGCTGCCCTAACATGGGGGAATGGCCTTTGCTCAGTGATACTGTACCTGAGCTAGTGAGCCGCACTCTGCTTAAAATAAACCCTGTAACCTTAGACTGCAGCGATGACTCACAAGGATGCTTGTTAGCTTAATCACCTGAGTTCAATCCCTGGGACCCACAAGGTGGAAGGAGAAAACCAACTTCTGCAGGTTGTTTTCTGACCGCCACAGCATTTGTACCGTAGCTTGCGTGCGTGCGTGCGTGTGTGTGTGTGTGTGTGTGTGTGTGTGTGTGTGTGCATACACACTCAAGCGTGCACCCACAAAGTGAAAAATAGAATAAAATAAATCCTATAATCCCCTGGTTTTCCTAATGTACTATTCTTCTACCTTGGTGACAGGTGCAATAAATAATGTATTTGGGTAGTTTTAAAAAAACAATTTATTTCTAAGCACTTGTATAGAATCTAATCAATATTTATACTTTTATTCAAACAGCTTTCTTCTTCTTTTTTTTTTCATTAAGAAAGGTTTTGCTTTCTTCTTATGCCTGCTTGACCTTGTAGAAAATCACAAGTTATTTTCTAGTAGCACCCAAGGAAATGAAACCAAGCCATGGAGATTGTCGGCCCCACTCCTCTCACTAATTAGGAGATGTCTGTGGGGGAAATGAGCCCCACCCCCTTATGTCTCTTCACACTTGACTATAGTTCAGAAAACTAAACTACATTTGATATCTCCAGCCAGAGGCCCTGAAATTCTATCGGCAATATTTAGCAGACTGAAGCTGGTGATTG
Source organism: Cricetiscus sungorus (assembly GCA_030556225.1). NCBI lineage: Eukaryota > Metazoa > Chordata > Mammalia > Rodentia > Cricetidae > Cricetiscus > Cricetiscus sungorus. The sequence goes on along the minus strand of JANBXA010000367.1, from coordinate 11,387,196 downwards.
TAGAAACAAACAAGCAAACAAAAACCCCCAAATAAAACAAACAAACAAAGACCAACCCCCAAAAACTCCCCAAAGGGTTTAGAGACCTCATTCCTTGTCAAAATGACTATTACCCCCAATTATTTCCTCAGCTCTATCCTTCTTCTAGAGAGAAAACCATCAAAATTTCGTGGAAGAGTTTTGCCAGATGTTGTACAACATGACTTCTGGGGAGATCTGAACAAACCTCTACTCACCCCAGCCTGGGGACAGGGACACACCTGAGTAAGGACACTGCCAGAGCCTGACTTGGTGAAGCAGTCGCTCATGAAAATAGGAAGCTTGGAGCTCATAGCATGACTTGCAGGCAGCTGGACAGGGTGGTAGTGGTGGTGGTGGTGTGTGTGTGTGTGTGTGTGTGTGTGTGTGTGTGTGTGTGTGTGTGTGTGTGTGTGTGTTCTCTTCCTGGCTCCTCAGCTGGTGGCGTGTCGTCCGGACAGGCAGTTCTGCTTGCCTGGGACTCTCTCTTTCAGCTGTTCTCACAGCTTCTGTAAGCTTGGGGACCCAGGAGCCTAGTGCTTCTGGTCAGTGGTGAAGACTCCTGGAGCCTGGGAGTATTTACTGCCTTAGTTTTGGAGAGCGACTCTTCAGGATACGATGGTTCATCTCCCTTCAGCACAGAGGTTCTCATCCTGTGGGCCATGACCCCTCTGGGGGTCAAATGATCCTGCCACAGGGGTAGCCAAAGACGATTAGAGAACACAGATATTTACATTACAATTCATAACAGTAGCAATGTACATTACAGCTGTGAAGTAGCAACAGAATGACTTTATTGGGGTCACCACAGCATGAAGAACTATATTAGAGGCATTAGGGAGGTTGGGAAGCTCTGCTTTAGCATATCTTGGCTGTCAGGGGAAATTGCTGCACGCATGGGGTATGGCCTGGGAGGGTACAGGCCCAGGAGGCTAAGGGACTAGATACTGGGAGCAGACAACTACTGAACTTTCTAGCTTTCACTTTCCTGTGAGTTCAGTGAAGATTGCTGGGTAATTCTGGGTTAGCACGGAGGTGGTCCTCTCCAAGAACAGTGCCGTGTTCCTACCCTCCTGTCACACTGTACTGGGCGCTGGGAAACCCGTATCTTGCCAGCCAAAGGCCAACGCAGGACAGTGTCCAGTTCCGAAGCACAGTCTAGGTGCTGAGGTGACCGGCTCGGGGCTCAGGCTCCTTTTCCGCAGTGTGAGCCCAGGTCATCATGATGCTCAGCTCTGCTGATCTCCACTTTCCCTTTGTCTGAGCTCCCACTTCTGCAGACGAGGGTCCTACACACAGAACGTGGGAAGTCTTACAAAGACATGGACTCTGGAGCTGGAGACCAACACGAGGGCCTGAGTTCAGTTCCCAGAAGTGGTCTCTGGAAAGAGGAGTGAGTTCTTAGACTGGAATGTTAGTTTAGCTCTCTTGCATCCTCAACCTTGACTCGTTACAGGGTCAGTGCTGGGCCCTCAGTGCCTCACAGACTCAATACTGGACCTTCACAGGGCCACAGGCAACCCCTCCTATAAAATTCCAGAGGCAGGTTGATATGCTGTAGTCACCCAGACAGATAGCTTTTCTTACTAATATACTTCTGGTTGTCATCACCAGCTATAAAGAATAACAGTTAGATGTCTGCCTTAGGGTTTCTATTGAGGTAAAGAGACACCATGACACCCTTATAAAGAATATATTTCATTGGGGGTGGCTCACTTACAGTTCCAGAGGTTTCAGTACATTAACATCATGGTGGGGAGTGTGGTGGCATGAAGGCAGACGTGATACTCTAGAGGTAGCTGAGAACCTTACATCTTGCAGTCAGTAGGAAGTTGACTGACTTACTGGGCAGTAGCATAGGAAACCTCAAAGCCCGCCCCCACAGTGACACATTTCCTCTAACAAGCCATACCTACTCCAAACGAAACCATACCTTCTAATAATGCCACTCCCTGTAAGATTATGGGGCAAATTATGTTCAAACTACCACAATATCTTTAGGGTGTAGGGAAGACCTGAAAGGAGAGAGGATGGTTACCAGTTTTGTGTGGTCCAGGCCTGGCCAGGGATTGGGGGTTCTTATGTAGATACCATCTTTACCCTAGGCTGTGGTCCAGGCTTGGGGGGCTTATGTAGATAACCATCTTCCCCTCACTCCCAGGCCGGATTTCACAGATGTGCCTCTTGGGTAGGTGCCAGTGAGGTGGTATGGGAGATGTCTAATAACCAGTGTAGATTTTTATAATGTAGCACCATTACACCTAGTTCAGGGGAGGTGTCACCAAGAGTATGACCATGGCTGGGGAATTTTGCCAGGGCTAATGACTCAAGCTTCCATAGAGTATGTCTACCTAGAATCAGCCTACAAGAAGGTAGGGCGGTTCCCGCACATAATCTGTCAACTCCAGCAGTTTCTCTTTGAAGATCTCTATGGAGTGAATTTCTTTAGCTTCTGTGTTTTGTGGGTCCAAGGAGTGTCATGTAAGATGAATATCCCAGCCAGAGGTGCCCACTATCATATTTTCCAGTGTGTAGGAGGTGAGTGAAATTAAAACAAACTGACAGGACTTGTTTTAGTCAAGCACCACAAAAAAATATGTTCTGCTTCCTTGCCAACTCTTATTGTTGTCTGTCTTTGATTATAGTTGTCCTAGTCAGTGTAGGTGTCCCAATATGGTTTTGAGTTACATTTGCCAGAACCAGTGATTCCAAAAGGCTCGGAGGTGCCTCTAGCTATACACGCCCAGCTACTGTCCGGATGGTCCCAGCTCTAGAGTCAGCCCTGGTTCTGACCGTCTCCATAATGCTCTGCTTCCTGCAACAGAGCCTATTCTGGGACCATCAGGCTGGTCAAGGGTCCCTTCACCCTTACTGCTGATAAGGGGACCTGAGCTGGTCAGAGAAAAATCAGAATTTTGAGGTGACTGAAAAGTCCAAGGGGGTCTAGTTTGGTTCAGCCAGGGGGAACCAGTGTACCTTCTGACTTGTCTTTCATCCTGATTTCCTCTTAGGTTCTCTCTCTTTCATAGTAACAAGAGGTAACTATAACAGTCTTGCTTCTTCTGTCATTCCAGCTTTTCTCTTGATTAGCACATATTAGCTACACATAATGATGGCTTTCATTATGACATTTTCACTGGCATTGTTTTTATCATACACTCCCATCCCCTTCTATCCCTTCTATTCCCCTTTTACTTTTGTGTGTGTGTGTGTGTGTGTGTGTGTGTGTGTGTGTGTGTGTGTGTGATTTAATGAGTTTAAAGGGTTTGTACAAGAGTTCAGGTGTGAGGTTACATATACAAGCATGGACAACTTACCAGTGGCTACACCATTGGTGAAAATATCTTCCTGTCCTCAGGAACCATTAAATGCCTGTAGAACCATAGGGAGAGGGCCAGACCTTCCTAGGCCCCTCCTATTAATATGAGTGTTTTCTGTGTCTCACAGGATTCACTGGATCCGATGGGGCTGTATGTTTACTCTGTCTAATTTCTACATTTAGAATGGGGATTTGATATCCTGACTAGATTGGGCCCACATCTTACATTTCACCTTTGAAATATTGGTAAATCTCTATATAAATTATGTAAAACGAACAAACAAACAAAAACAAAGAAAATGGTTGGGAGTGGTGACAAATAGTATGCTTTCGCTCGCTGACATAGATCTCCCTTGACTCTTGGAATTTGCTGTTTTGTTTGTTAATGGGATGAGTTGTGACGCACCTAACCTCGACCAGCAAGGAAGATGTGACTCCGGGAAGATCTTCTTCATGCAGTTTTAATCAGGAACCTTGAACAATCTTCTTCTGACCGGGGAAAAGCCTGTGCAGGCTTAAATCCCCTTGAGCTAACCAACCCCAGTGAGCCACATGGACCCTGCAGATAGGCTACTCTAATTCGGAAGCAAACAGGCTGAACAGGCTTAACCAAATAAGGACTTGTTTAGACCAGAGAGCGCTCACCATTGGAGAGGTGGAAGGCGGAAGCCAGTGCCATCTTTAAGGTGCGGCACTTCGCAGCTCTCTACAATGAGTAGCATCAGGGGTCCCTGGATAATGTCAAGATGGAGCGGTACCCAGCCATGATTAGCCAGTGGGGACTTTCAGCCCCTTGGCGTTGGGGATAAGGGCTGGTAACTGAGTTCAATTGCTGATGGACAATGAGTACATCAATCCTGCCAACAAGATGAAGCCTCCATTAAAAACCCCTACATACGAGGGCTTGATGAGCTTCTGGGTGGTAAGCTCAGAGCTGCGGGGAGGGTGGCATGTTCAGACAGGGCTTAGCACATTGCCTGCTCTCTCAGCTGGCTTCACCCCCTGCGTCTCTTCCGTCTGGCTGTTCCTGAATTGTGTCATTCACAACACGCTGGAAAATGAAGAGGTTTCTCAAGTTCTGCAAAGTGCTCTGGGGAATCATTGAGCCCTGGGATTTACAGGTGGGTTGTCTGAAGTCCAGGCGACTGCCTTGGGCTTGTTGTGACTGGCACTTGAGGTAGTCTTGTAGGACTAAGCCTTGCTCTGTGGGGGCTGTGCTAATGGAATGAAGTTTTAGAATCCAATCAAACTGCCGGACACTCAACTGGTATCAGAGGTCTGAGATTTAGCGTTGGAAAGATACATGCTTGTGGTAGGAGTGAGCCCCCTCAGGTACCTTCCTAAGCAGCTGATAGCAGAAACAGGGTCAAAGGAGGCAGGTAACTAAAAGGCACAAGTCCATTAGCTCCTGCCTGGTTGAATTCCAGATCTGCCTCTTCTGACATATGGATTCATCTTGTGGATATTGAATTCTTAGAGGATACAGCCTTCCTTCCAGTCCCAGGCACCATAGCTCATCTGGGAAGTGCTTCTCATCTTCCATGGAAAATGAAAGTGAAAATTTACAGGCATCTGGGAAAGCTTAATGGTTCGAACTTTCCCTGAAAACAGCTTGGCTCTCTGTGTGTTCATGCTATTTGGCTTTGTAATTTTAAAATCTGGGAGTTTATCTGAGGGGAGCGATCTCATGTTTGGTTTATGCTTTTGGTAAAATGTTATTGGTTGCAACAGTAATAAAAAAATCCACCCTGTCTTCCACATTGAATATTTACGTAAACACCAGGAAATTATAAAGGATTTAAGCCAGTGTCTATATTATTCACTTAAGGTATCATGTTCTTAATAGTGTTATTGTATAGTCCAAATTATGTGGACCAAGTTGTAATAAAAGGAGTAGAAACATGTACACCAATACCATAGTTGTTACCCTGAGCGGTAGGATAATTGGCTCGAATTCCTTTTGCATTTTTACCTTACATTTTCCTTTAAAGAGGCTGTTTCCACTTCTACTCTCCAGGGCGAGGTGTTGAAAAGCAAGATGCCATTCTTTTAGAATCAGGAGAGGGGTAAATAAAACATTTCCAGTGTTGTATTCGGTGCCAGTGGTTGGCTGTCATCCATACAGCAAAGCATAGGAGCAGGGACATGGGCTACAATGATTTCACACATTCTTTTTCCTTTACATTTAACTCTGCCAGTTAGTTACACTCAAGGTGAACTCTGCTAGAAGGAATCAGTAAGAGGTCAAATCAAAGGCCGGGACAGGAGACAAGGCCTGCCTGCCCGCTCCACCAGAGGCTAGCTGGGGGAGGGCAGACATCTTTCACCAAATTTTGCCACTGGACAGATTCAGCAGGAGGCAAAGGCTCACACTGATGTCTCAACCGGTTGGACAATTGATCTTAACCGCTGCCTAGGATGAAGGAATCACAAGGATTTTCCTGGGGTCACTCACTACACTCAGACTCCTCAGTCCTAGGGAAGTAATGAGGACTAAGGCACGCAAACCTTCATCAGCTCTTCCCTTCCCAGGGCCTCTCAATGCTCACAGGAGTTTCCATTTGGAGAGCTGACTCGCTGCCCGTCCTCTTCTGGCTTTATTTGTGCCTGGCAGTTCCAGAGGCTTCCTTTAGACCTCAGTCACTCCTGCAAGGCTCAAGGCGATCATCAGGGACCTCTGTCTTTTGATGGATCAAGAAAAGAAGCACAGAGTTGAAGCGACTGGCTCAGGGTCCTGAAGCTGGAGGTGGAGGAGCCTGAGGCAACCCCCTCTGACAGCAGAACCTGAGACAGTGGTGCAACTGTTACACTGTCTACTCCATCTCGTTACACTGTCTCCTCCGTCTCCCGCCCCCCACCCCGCCTCCCGAAAACTCCTATAGCTCTCGAGGTGAGCTCCGGTGGATCCAGACTACTCTGCTCAGAGACAGGCTGAGGGCTTGGAGTTCCTTGGTATCAAGTGTCTGTCTCATTAACTTATTCTTTCCATAGTAACCTTCTGGAGAGGCAGGCTCATCGGCATCTTAGGCATCTTAGTCTCTCTTATGTCGCTCCCCCATCCCCCCCTGGAAAAAAACAGTTTGCTGACTTACCACCTGCTTTGAGGACAGTCTTATACTCAGCTGCCTTTCTCACACAGCCCAGGACCACCTGCTGCCCCTAGCGGGTGGGGGGGTGGAGGGTGGGGGTGGGGCTAGGCTGTTTTGTATGAATCGATGAAGGCAGGCCAGCCTCATCTAAGCAACTCCTCAGTGGCCACTCTCCTCTCGGGTGACTCTAGGCTGTGACAAGCTGACACGGTTAATGCCAGCTAGGACAGTCAAATATGTTAAGGATAGGAAGTTAGGCTCAGTTATTTAAGTTGTTGTCAGCCACTTGCCCATAGTATGTGGCTGCAAGGCCCATGCCACTTACAACACTTTGGGAACTCCATTCTTTCCCATAAATTACTCTTCCGCTTCATTTTCTGACCCGGCTTCTGAGAATTTCCCAAATGCCCAGAGGAAAAAGAGGCTGAGTTGTGGGGCCCCTCATGGCAGGCTCGGCTCTCAACCCCTACGGCAGCCATGTTCTTCTGAAAGTATTGCTTGCTCGGGTTATAAAATTCTTTAGATAATGTGTGAACCCAACTGCAGTGCTTTGGTTGCTAGAGAAATTAATACATGTGCTGTCATGAACGATGCATGGGTCTGGGTCTTGTGGTATATCTTATTGTTACTATTGCTGTGATGAAACGCCATAGCCAATAGCAACTTGGGGAAGACAGGGTTAAGTTGGCTTACACTTCCACATCAATGTTCATCATTCAAGGAAGTCAGGACAGGAACTCAAATAGAGCCGAATCCTGGATGCAGGAGCTGATGCAGAGGGCGTGACTGTGTGCTGCTTACTGGCTTGTTCCTCGTGGTTGGCTCAGCCTGCTTTTTTATAGAGCCCAAGACAGCCAGCCCAGGGATGGCACCACCCACAATCACTAATTAAGACTTGCCCTACAGGCTTGTCTGCATCCTGATCTTACAGAGGCATTTTCTTAATTGAGGTCCCTCCCTCTCAGATGAATCTCACTTGTGTCAAGTTGATATAAATCTAGCTAGCACGTAGTACACGCCTATAATCCCAGCCACTTGGGAGGACCACAAGTTCAAAGCCTATGTGTGCCACAAAGTGAGTTCAAGTCCAGCCTGGGACTCTGCTGTAGTTCGGTAGCAGATGCTCATACATGAGGCCCTGAGTTTAAATTTCCTGTGCAACAGGAAAACATCCTCATCCTTATGCCCTGGCTGAGGGGTGACCTCCATAAAGGTGCCCCCTTTGGCTCTGCAGGTGTGCTGGGTGCTTTGCTTTGATGGATTCCAAGGCCTGCTGTGATTTTCTGTGTTGTGTGATGGCTCAGTAGTCGTTTGATAACTCACTGCTCCCTTCAGCTCTGAAACGCTAAGGAGAAAGCTCTGAGATGTTAAGTAACTGCTAGGATGGCTCTGATGTTCCTGGGCCTGGCACACAGCAGCTGCCCATCCAAGGCCGGCATGGGAATAATGAGGAGCCCTCCGCCAACAGCTGTCTCCATCTGTTGTACCAGTTGATGAGAGTTGGTGGCTCTTGGCTCCTCACTTTGGCAGGCCAGGAAAACCCTTGCTCTCGAGTCAGAGGCAATGCGGTCCTTTTCTTCCAAGGCAGCTTGCCCTGTGTCGAGCTCTGACCTCACGCCTCCTATGTCCTGACTTTCCAAGACCCCCTCTTCCCAGAACTTCCAGCAGTGTCTGTTGGCTGCTTTCCTTGGGCTGATTAATGAAAAAGGGCTGCTTCCACTTCGCCACATAGCTTTGGAGACTTCCCGTGCACACCCACCCACAGTTTGCACCCGTCCCCTGAGACCTGCCTTTGGAAGCACCAGCGGCAGTCTCTCCATGGCCCCCCACCCAAGCCTCCCCTTCCGCACCTCCTCCTCTAAGAAGCACTCAGGGCCTCTCTTGGTTAATCATTTCTTCTCTTGGAGTTCTCTGCGTTTGGTTTTCCTCCCCGTCTATCGTCTCCCCAAGCTGGTGATTACCTGTCTACTTCTTAAGTACAGAGGATATTGTGTCAAGGTGGCTGACACAAATACTCTTGGGTTATCCTCGGGTTCCAACACAGGAGGCATACTGACTGCCAGCTTAGCTCATGCATCCCTAACAAGATTTCCTTTTCCCCTGATGGGGGATAGATGGGGCCTCAAGTGTCACTCAGAAGTTGGCTGAATGGTGTGGGACCCACTGGTGTCCCACAAAGTCCTGACTCCAGCCCATCCATCCCTCACCCTGTTCTCTGGACATCCCCTGGGGTGGCCAAACGATGTTCATTGAGGACAAAGGGTAGCTACAAGAGTCAGTGTTTTGGCTACCCATGGGGCAGCCAGAAGAGCAGACGGTCCAGGTGTCCAGGGAGAGGGCAGGTGATCCAATGGGTGGACCGTTCAGGGTGTTCTGGTGGGCACAGTTCTGAGTCTTTCACGTGTGTTGCAGACAAAACTGAGCAAAGCAACAGCCTTCATCTGCGCCTCCTCCTGGCTGTGTATGCCCCGTGACCAGCTGCCTCCTGCTCCCGACTGCTCTGCTTTCCCCCGCCATGATGGGCTGTACTCTCAAACTGTGAGCCACCAATCCTCCTCCCCCACCCCCATGAAATAGCTTTGGTTATATATCCGGTCACAGCAATGAAAATAGCAACTAACAGAGATCATCAAGAATTTAAGGGAAGGTGGATACAAAGTCTTATTCCCAAGTCACTAATGGCCATTCCCAACCTGGGTCCACCAGGAGACTAAAGCTAAATCTTTTGTGCTGATGCTTACATAAACACAATACAATTATGTTTAATATACAAATTGAGTTCTTCTTAAATATTTGAAAGTGTTTATTTGAGCATTTCATATGAAATCAATATTTAATGCCTTTCTTCAATTTTGGTGTTTTTTTCTTTAAATATAAGGATATATTTTTTTTCCTCATTCCATTCTGAACTTCCTTTAGTCTACTCCAGGCTTTGATATGAATACTATCATTTTCTCTGTATGCCATAAAATAATAAGTACTGAAATGTTTTAAAATAACTTTATGGGCACTAGGGATGCAGGTCAGTTGGTAGAGAACTTTTGTCACACATCAAGTCCTGAGTTTGGTCCCTAGAGCAGCATAAACAGCATGGTGGCATTCAGCTGGAATCCCAGAGCTGGGGATGTAGGGGTGGGAGGATTCCGAGTTCAAGGTGTGTCGGTGGCACGGGAATATGGCTCGTGGGAACCTTGGTGGGTCCTACCGCAGAAGGCTGGAACCATGGTAGGCGAGAGATAAGCAGTGGGAGAGGGACGGCGGGAGATGAAAAACAGAAACAAGCAAACGTGACTTATCACACACACACACACACACACACACACACACACACACACACACACACACACACACACACACACACACACACACAGAGAGAGAGAGGGGGGGAGGGGGGAGGGGGAGAGGGGAGAGGGAGAGAGAAGAGATGCCTCCTCAGAGAGAGGATAAAAGATGGGAGTGGGTGGAGTTTTCCTCTTAAAGGGCCAGGGTAGCCTGCCCTGCTCCGGTGTGGGTGTGCCAAGTTCCCAAGGGGCGGGGCGGGGCGGGGCGGGGCGGGGGCGGGGCAAGATTTGCCTGGATTACAACAATACCCAGGTGCAGAGTAACCTTGAGGCCCGTCTGGGCTGCATGAAACGCTGTCTCACAAACCCAGCCCCACCCAAACACAACATTATGAAGGCATCATTTCAATGCTATATAGTTCACTCATTTTCAGTGTACAATTCAATACTCATTTCAGTACGGCAGCAATTACACGAAGTTTTTACAGCAACAAAGAAAATCATAAGTCAAGGTAACTGTGTCCTGGGTCACAGCAAAGTAGAGATTCCCCAACCCCCATTACAGTCTCCTGATGTCATCAGATGGTGTTCTTAGCCTCTGGGTTGGTGGAAGTTAGGGGGTCTCTTTGTACGTTTAAAAAAGATGTACCTAATTACAAGGTCGTTAGATCATACGCAGAGGTGAGCAATCAATGGCGATTTGGGAGTCTATGATAACCCAAGTTAATTTGGCTCTGGATTGGTAACATTCCAGGTCTCTTCAGTCATCGAAGTGTGAATCAGCCAGCCTTACAGAGTGTTTAAGGTGGGTGGGTTGCCCCCCACCGTGGAAACTTCCAGGTTCCACCAGAGTGGACCGGATCTCTGCAGTGTGTGAGAACATGGGGGAGAGGGCGGGGCTAGGTTTCTGCGTCTGTTTATGTCTCCATGCCAGCCTCAATGTCTATTGTGGCTGCCTGCATTTGACTGGGTTGATTTCCAGGGGGACAAAAGGGGCCCCCAGAGGGGCTCTGGCATAGGTCTTGCATGGGAATTCTGCATCACGGTCTCTGTCCAGGCAGAAGGACTCTCCCCAAATATAGAGAAAGGCAACAAGAACAGGCATTACCTTTACAGCTCCCCGAAACAGGTATACTAACTAGCAAGACCGCTTCCCTGGGAACAGGGGAAAAAAAAAAAAGGCTTGAAGCAAAGGCATCAAGCTGTTTTTGAGTGCACCTAATAGCTGCACGGATTTGGAGACCTTACCCCCTTTACTTCGCTAATAACTGCACTTTCTGAAGCATTACCGTCCACTCAACCCTGCTCCCTCCTTTCCCATGGTCCTCTGCTCACTAACCCATCTAGCCTTTCCTAGAAACCCACACTCAAGGTGACCTAAAACACCACCGGAACGCCACCAGTCAGCTAGCAAATGAAAGTCATTACCAAAGAGGACCAAGGTACCTCAGCAGGCTTCAAGGCTGGGGTGGACACTACCTTTTGGTGCATGCATGGAGGGATCTGAGGATTTATATATGTGTGTGTACACATGCGTTCATGTGTGTGCGGGTAAAACTATGTGCATACATGTTTGGAGTTCAGAGAACAACTTTGGCTGTCATTCCTCAAGCAGATGCCGTAGCCCCAGGAAGCGGGCATCAGTAGCACACCCAAGGCTTCTGTTCCCTGGGCATTTCAGGGCCGGTCTGGGCAGTGCTTCTTTGCATCCCAATCATGTTGTTAATTAACATAAATCTTTGCAGCTGCTGCCCTCCCCCCAATTAGCGCAAATCCTTAAGAATCCACTTGCCGGGACCAACTCTGCTTTAAGGAGATAAATTCCCCTTCACCCTGAGTTTGAAATGCACGCTTTCCTCCTCAGTTTCCGCTTTGCTAAGCAAGCCAGGACTGGGAGCCTGATTACCAAAGAGGGTAATACCTCGCTCCTCTCATCTGGGCTTAAGAAGACAAAAGGAGTTGTGAGCCCAGAAAGGCAGGGAACATCTCCAGAGAATGCCACTCATTTAAAGGTGTTAGCTGGTCTTCTTTTCAAAGTGGGGTCAGGGAAATATGGCCAGTGGGAGGTTGGGGGCAGGGAGCTTCCAAGGGTAAACACTGTGCCCAACAAAGTAGAGATTTCTAAAAAGCCCCCTCCCATGTGCTCAGCCCCCACAGCTCTCAGGCATGCAGGGACCTTGAGTCAGCCGGTAGCAGGGACACCTGTGCTTACGGAGTGGCGGTCAGCTGAGCAGCCTGGAATGGGCTGAGGGCGGGAACAAGGGACCAGGTAGCCAGTGGTAGCTGAGATGCCTGGGTCTTTGGGTGCCGACTGGGATTCTGCATGCAGATCATGCTGTCTCTTACATCCCTGGAAACTGTGCATGGCAACATGGCAACAGACAAGGAGATTGGCTTTTTACTCACTACATTGTATTTATGTATATGTGTGTACGCGCACGCATGTGTGTGTGTGTGTGTGTATGTGTGTGTGTGTGTGTGTGTACATGTGTTCATGTGTGTGCAGGTACAACTGTGTGTGCACATGTGTGTGGAGTTCAGAGAACAACTGTGGCTGTCATTCCTCAACTGCTAGCCACATTTTATTTTTCTTGGAGACCAGTTCTCTCACTGGTCTGGAACCCTCCAAGTAAGCTATAAACTATGCCACTGACTGACAAGCTCCAAGGCTTTCTCTGGCCCAACCTCCCCAGTGCTGGTTTAGAAATGCTTGAGGCCCAGTTCCACATTTTCATATGCAGATGATGGGGTGGGAGTCAAAGCCAGGTCCTCAGGTGTTCTGGTTTCTTTTCCGTTTCTGTGCTAAATAATCTAAGAGCAACTCAGCAGAAGAAAAGATTTCTTTGGCCTGCACTTCCAGTGCACAGTCTCTTGTTGAGGGAAGTCGGGGCAGGATCTCAAACAGGAACCTGAAGCAGAAACCGAGAGGAAGGCTCTTGTTCTTTTCTCTCTAGTTGGTTCATGCTTTGCTATCGACTCAGGACCACCTGCCCAGGGAATGACGAGCCCTCCTGCTTCAGTTGAGGCGATCGAGACGATCCCTCATAGACATGTCCGCAGCCATTGTGGTAAAGACAATCGCTCAACTGAAAATCTCCCTCTCCCCGGGTTTATTCTGTGCTGCTTTGACAGTTAGGTAACTAGGACATCATGCGTCCAAGGCAAGCATCTCACTGATGGAGCTATCTTTGCAGCCCGTCACTGGGCAGCTATTTTGAAGAATAGGTAGTGCATGATGTGTTAGAGGACTCTGCTTCCCTAGAACCTCCTACCTTACCTCCTTGAAGGGCCATCTCTGTTGTTCCTTCCCTCTCTGACACCGTCCTTTCCCACATCATGAATAATCATTTTCCTCATCTTTTATCACGCTGGTCTCTCCTGCACTGGAAATTATGAGGCTCTCATTCACGTGGAACGATCAAATAGTAACGTCTATGGTGGTTAGGGTATGGTGCTGTGTCCCAAGGAAACTCCTTATCCATTATTTCCATTCTTTTTAAATCAAAACCTTAACTCTGGAAAAATCATATAACATTGAGTTTACCATCTTAACCTCATATAAGCACATGGTTCAGCAGTGTTAAGTATATTCATCAATTTACAAAAGGTTTTTCGTATTCTAAAATGTAGCTGTATTCTAAAATGTAGCTGTGCATATCACCTCTGCTGTCATCATCATCATCATCATCATCATCATCATCATCATCATCATCATCATCATAACCCTGGCTTATTTTACAGCAGGCACTGTTCTACCGACGACACATATTTACTTATAAAGCAGCCCATGAGGTAATATCACTACAGAATCATTAGAGGAAGAAACTGAGTTTCTAGTCAGATGAAACAACCCAAAGTTAACCAACCAGTAAAAGGACAGAATTGGGATTTGAACCAGGAGGTCTGGCTCTGAACCTGGAGTCATACACTGGTATACTCTACCCTCTTGCACATGGTTAATTAATTTAAATTACTGAATTAATAATTTAAAAGTCTCCCAGTCTCTTTCAGTGCAATAGACAACTTTCCTACAATAGCACCTTCTTTTTGGGCATGCTATTAAGATAAAAATAAATATGATAATAGAGTCAACTGTCCTTTTGACGTCTCTCTCCCTTCTGCCCTTTCAAAGATCTCCTATGACTCAGGCTAACATTAATTTACTGCATCTGATTCTTAGTCATTTTGAATGTGACCCTCTGGAGAAGGCTTGCTCAGAGATCCATGTGGTTTTAAAGGTGGAGGAAGCCTTAGGGATTTCAGGGCAGAGGCTCTAAACTATTGGCCCTCAGCTCTACAGGATGCAGAAGGCTAATTGTTGGTGTTGAGGACAAAAGTGGAGGACCACAGTGACTTTCCTGGGAGACACTGTCATAGTGACTCTTTGCCTCCAGCGGTTCCTACTGATCTTCTTTTCTTAGCTGATGGAGGTCATGCTCTCCTGGTGTCTTTACTCTCTCTGCCTGTGCTCCTGTCCCTGCCTATGTCCCTATCTCTGTCTCCTTGTCTTTGTCTCTCTCTGCCTTTTTCCCTCTGCCTCTGGCTCTCTCATATTCCTTCATAGTCTCCTTTGTGGGTTTCCTAATTTTCTCCAGTTTAACCAGAGCTAGGACAGATAATGACACTGACCTGCTGTCCTCCCTTGATGCAGCACCAGGAGGTCACTGAGGCCAAGGAAAGTCTTTAGAGGTCTGGGCAAAGTGGCCTGAGGCTTGTGTTTCTATTGACACACTCATACAGGATGTGTAGGTTGAACTGCCGCTGCGGGGGGGGGGGTAGGTTATGTTGGAATTCTAACTCCTAGAACCCAAATCTGCTTTGGACATTTGATTTCGGGTGCAATCTCTTAAGCAGGGATCATAACAGAGTAGGGCAGGCCTTGATTCCAATATGACCTTCAAAGAGGTAGTATTTTTTTTATAGGAAAGGGGGTAACACAGAGACAGTTCCCTGGGGGAGAAAAGAGCCCCATGAAGATGGAGGCAGGGTTCTCTAGAGGAACAGAACAGATCGAATAGATACATATTGTAAAGGAGACTTATTGGATTGGACTGGGTACTCCAACAGTGGCCATCTGCTCACTGGAGAGGTCGAGAGCTTGTTAGCCTGAGGCTGAGTTACTCAACAGGTCCAGTCTAGCATTGAAGGCTTGGGGACTTTCTGGAGAGTGTGCCCTGGGAGACACAGCAGCAGGGGCAGCTGTCACAGCACAGGCACAGTCACCAGCAGCAAACAAGGGGCTGCTGTCCTTGAACCTCATTATGGTCTGGGCTGCTGTTGGGAAGTGTCACACTCTGCAGAGGGTCTTCTCCCCTCAGCTAATGGGTCCCTTTTTGGAACTATCCAGAGGCTGATCTCTTAGTTGATTCTGGAGCCAATCAAGGTGACAGACATGATTAGCCAAAGGTTGTCTCCACACATTGGCTCTGCAAACCTCCTGGGACAAGGATTTCCTGTAAATGCAGCAGCTGAAAGAGGCAGAGATCCTCTGTAGGCTTCTGAGTGAGAAGCACTTTGCTGACATGCCAGTATTACTTTATGGACTGTGTAGCATATGAGACAATGGTGTCTGTAGCCCTTCATTTGGTGGCCAAGGAAACACAGGTATGGCTTAGGGATATCTCAACGTTATCTTTTTCCTGTTGGAATGGAATTCTCTTTCACAAAACACACACTTTACAAGGACACCATGGTTTGAAGATGACACAGTGATGACAGGCCCTAGGCAGCTTTGTTCCTCTCCACCAGGCTCCATCTCAGGGGAACAATAGTTACGCCAAGCCAGACAAGACGGCAGCTCAAAAAGCATCCACACGAACAAGATGCTGGTCTAAAGATGATCACCTGACACGTTTAGGATAGATCAGCCTTGCCTGAATTCACACTATGTTCAGATAGTGATACCGTAATCTCCCTGGAAGAAAGGAAGCTATTCTAAAGAGACACTCATGTCCCTCCTTCTGGCCATCAGTCTCTGAGACAACGGACTCCAAAGAACTGGGATTTCCCCAGGGAGGAAAGGAGAAGGAAAAGAATGAAGTCTAGGGCCACCCAGAGGACAAAATCCCCTAGGAATTGTTAGATTGCTTTGTACAGAGACTGGAGCCAGACAACGATGGGTCAGTGATGGGCAGGACCACACCTTGACCAAGATACTTAGTAATGCATAATTTATGCCATATCTTTAAGCCTAAACCCTATGTCAGGATCTGATGGGAGATGTTATTCTGTATATATGTTTCTCATACTGGTTAATAAAGCTCTGTGGCCAATAGGAAACAAGATAGGCGTGGCTAGGAGACCAGGAGGAGGAGAGAGGAAGTAGTAGGAGTCAAGATGTAGCCCGGGAAGAAGCAGGACACCTGCTGAGGCTCCCTGATAAGACGACCACGTGGAAATACTTAGTAGAAATGGGTTAATAATTAAGGCAGAGCTAGCCCATAAACAATAATGGTAACTGGCCAACAGGATTGTATCATATACAGAGTCTCTGAGTGTTATTTGGGGCTGGTGCGGCTGAGGGCCCAGACTGGCGGCAGGACCGGGAGGCTGGCGGGGAGGAACCTGCCGGAACAAGGATCCCAATGATGGACTTGGGAAGTTGCCATCACACCTCTTTGTTCACACCCATAAACACCTCTGTTTTTCACTATTATTTACCTATTTAGTAGACTATCCGAGGATGGGTGGCTGGCCCAGCTCAGGTTGTTGGGGCTGCCAGAGTCCAAGATCTGAGTCTAACAAACCCAGTGACAACACTATGAAGCCACCACACTCAGTGTGACAAGGTTCTTGCTTCATCTTTAACGCACACTTTTAAGATTTCCCTTCAAATATTACATGTAGTGCTTCACTAAAACACACGTTTATATCACATACATGACTGAATAATTAAATGCATCTGTAGTGGTAATATATTCTCATTTGAATAAATGATAGAGTGAATAGTTGGATTTGGAGACCTAATCTAGTCAATACCTACCTGAGGAAACTACCTGGAGCCATTGTGTGAGTTAGTTACAAAAGTTGCAATTAGAATTTGATTCTTCTGAGCCTCAGGGTCAGACTTCCCCTGGGGATTGCTTCCTACCAGAATAATCTTGGGGTCTGTAGGCTCCAGAGTCTTGTACATTTTTGGAACCTCACAACCCTCTTGTCTTCCTCCACTAGGGAATATTTCAGCCCAGGGGAAACAGGTACAGGACAAGGCGGTGTTGCACAAAGAATATAATCTAGAACCTGGGGATGTAGCTCAGTTAGTGGAGTGGTTGCCTCGCATTCCTGAAGCAGGGGTTTGAGCCACATAAACCAGGCAGAGTAATACATATCTATAATCCCAATGCTGGATGTAGAGGCAGGCAGAACAGAAATTCAAGGTCACTTACCATTACAGAGCAAGTTGGGAGCTACCTTAGGACACATAAGTCCCTACCTAAAAAAAAAAAAAAAAAAGGCGGGGGAGGGGAAATTATGTGCTATTGCAAATGCAGTGAGATGTAAACTTTGCCCTGTAACAGTCTTGGAACCATGGGTGACCTTGAGCAAAGTCCTCCTATTTAGCTGTCACCGGGATGAGCAGAGGTGTTCTAGAAGCTCAGGAAAACGTGACTTGAATTTTGGGCAACCTATATATGACCTGTGTGACCTGGGTTGAGGAACTTTACCTCCCTGATGCGCATTTCCCTGGGGTATGAGACGTGAATAACCTTATTTACATTAGAAACATTGCACGAGCTTTCCTAGGGAGTTAGTTTATTTAAAAACAAACAGACTATGTTTTATTTATCCTTTGATAATTTTTTCACATGCAAACAATGTATCCTTATGACTTCATCATATCTCCATCTTGCTCCTCCCACTGCCAGGCACACCAACCAATCCCAACCCTCGTTATGTCTTCCTCCTAGTTTTTTTTTTTTTTTTAAATAATTATGGAGTCCAATTTGTGCTGTTTGTACTTTGATCTTGTTAGTTCACTCAGATACAGGTCTTGTATAGGTAACCGTAGTGACAGTGAGTTTATGAGTGCAAAGGCCATGCCCTGTCAGAAGACAGTATTTTATAACTCTCCTCCCCATCCCCCACCTCTTACATTCTTCTCCCCTACTCTCCTGCAATGCGCCCTGAGCCTTTTGTATGAGAGCTTGTTATAGATGTCTCCTTTAGGGTTGAACACTCAGTAGTGTCACCTAGTCTCAGTACACTGACCAGTTATGAGCCTCTGCATTAAGTTTTGGCCACTGCAGAGACAGGGTTCTCCGGACAAGGCTGAAGGCAGCAGTAATCTGTGTGTACTAACTTAAATATTTAATGGAAGGCAATTTGACAATATGTCTATTTAGTAAGACAAGACAGTAGAATAAGATTCCTCCTTAGAGCCTGTGACCCTCTGAGCCACTGGGTTGTGGCCAGGTTTACAGAGGCAGACATGAATTCCCTCCTGTCAAAGAGGGCTTAGATCCAACAAAAAAGCTGCTGGAGTCTATCATCTTCATGATACCGTTGCATCAGTGGGCACGTCTGCCTGGCAGGTCAGTTCTAAGAGGGCCCCAGACCTTAGTGCTGACCCCATGGTGGAAGTACCATTAAGGCTGTAAAACTTAGCATGTAGGCAGCACCACCTGCCAAAAATGAAAACAGAGACTTAATCCTTCAAAGTCCATAGTTAGGGGAAAGTCTCTAAATGCACTAACTTTGCTTTTTGGCTACTGTAGTTCTGTTTCTAGATAACTGTTCTTGTTAATGGAAGTATGTCAACCCAGGACAGTGTGTGTGTGTGTGTGTGTGTGTGTGTGTGTGTGTGTGTGTGTGCCTAAAAGCTCACTCTGACAAGAGCTTAGGGCTATACTGGGATCACAAGCACCCAGTTTAGTTACTGGATGGTTAATAACGACTTTCTATTGGTTTAAACCCATGTCTAAGGTCTTCTCCGGTGTCTGCCCTACAGATATTGGAGCATGAATTGTCTAGTACTGGGTAATACCACTCTCTGGGGAAGTCTATATCTGTTCAGTCCAGATAGACAAAACAACAACAGACCAAAGAACAGTTCCATCCACATCCAGCGTGGTCAAACAGTAAATGTATTGGGGTGACTTGGGCCCTAAACTTGGCGGCGATTCTAGTCAAGCTGTCCTCTTAGGAAAGTTTGTCAGGGTAGACAGGAGCAAAGTCTTCTTATTTCTCATAGGAGAATGAAACTCTAGGTAGGTGGATTGCTGAGGGGGGAACACACACAAGTGCACGCTCACAGACACGTGCATCCATACACATGGGCACAAGCACGCAGGCATGCACATGCACACATATACACACACACACTCACATGCACACACACTCACACACACACTCACATGCACACATTTACACACACTCACACATGCACACACACATTCACATGCACACACACACTCACTCACACACACACTCACATACACACACACTCTCACACATACTCACACACTCACACACGTGCTCTCTGGATGCCGAGTTTCCCATGCACTGGGATGCACACAGGCAGAAGCCACTGTGCTGGCAGCTCTGATGTCTATCTGTCTGTTACTGCTCAGTGGCGACTTCTGCAGCAGCTGTGGCTGACAGCAATAGATCGCTCAGCTCAAGCGGGAGTGGATGGCTTCTTATCTGACCCTGTTTTGTGTGTTTTTGGGGGTGGTGGATGATTTTTAATATTGAAAAGTTAAACATCATGAGCTGTTTCATCCACCATCAGCTCAGACTGTTACTCACAGTCTCGTCGCTTTAGAAAGAAATTGGCTGTTGGTAATTTAGCTTGATGATGGGGACGATGAAAGATGGTGATAAGTACGTGTTCTCCATGGAAGTTGATGAAGAGTACGTGTTCTTCATTCCCTTCTGGGAGTCCTGGGTTTGACATTTGGCCTCTTTTTTTTTTTTTTTTTTTTTTTTTTTTTTTTGTGACTATGTGGGTACCATATTACAGGTGCCCATTACTGTGTATGAGTGAGTATGTGTTTGTGAGTGTGTGTGTGTGTGTGTGTGGGGGCATGTGTGTCTGTGTGTGCTTGTAAAGGCCAGAGGTCATCCTCAGGCTATTCCTCGGGTCTACCATCCCTACGTTTTGGATCTCTTATTGGCCTGAAACTTGCCAGATAGGCTAGACTGTCTGGCCATTGATTCACCGGCTTCTGCTTCCCTAGTGCTGGGATTAGGAGTGGGCACTACCGTGCCTTGCTTTTTAAAACATGGGTTCTGAGGATCAAACCCAGGTCCTCAGGCTTGAATTGCTTACACTCTACCAACAGGGCCACACCCCAGCCCCTCCTTCAACTTTTAGTTGCTTTTTTAGACACAGGGTTTCTCTGTGTAGACCTGGCTGTCTTGGAACTAGCTCTGGAGACCAGGCTCAGCCTTGAACTCAAAGAGCTTCACCTGCCTCTGCCTCCTGAGTGCTGGGATTAAAGGTGTGCGCCACCAATGCTGGTCTCCTTGTTCAACTTTTAATTTTTATTCTTCATTGTTACTATGAATTACAAATCACTTTGAAGTGCCGTGGGAACACTTGGCAAAGCTTGCTAACATGTGTGTTAACTTGCATAGCTACTTTCATTTTTAATAGTAAGATTTTGTAAAGTCTATTCTCAGCAATTTTCTAGGATGCACAGCCCCAATAAAAACAAAAACAAAAAACCCATGTATTTCAGCTTCCCTGGAGAGAGGCTACTCAGCATGGACGGAGAAGTCACCTCCAGCTACTCTCTCTTGAGAACTTGCTCACATGGCCGGAGACTCCTTGTCACAGAGAAGTCACTCCTCTAGATAATGGGTGCTCCCTGAAAGCCCCTAGTATCTCACCGAGTTCCCTTACTGCAAACGGTAGGAGCTTCAGTGAACATTTGCTGAAGGAGACTGGGTCTCTTTTGACGAGGCTATGCAGTTGCTCCCAGAAGGTCTCATTGGCGGTCTCCGCTTACTGATTCCTCCAGAGGAGCACTGGGCACGCGGGGGGAGGGGAGGATTCAATGCATCCTAATCCCCATCCCACTTTGATTCAGGGTCTCTTGTAGCCTAGGCTGACCTTGAACTCACTAAGTAGCTGAGGATGACCCTGACCTCCTGAAGATTCTCTTGCCTCCCACTTCCCAAGTGCTGGGATTACAAGCCTACACCTCCACACCCAATTCATTCAGTACTGGAATTTCAACCCAGGGCTTCATGCCTGCTGGGTGTACTCGCCATCGAGGATCTGCCTGCATCTCTAGCCCCGCACTCTGGTTTCTTTGCAGGCCTCAGGTCACTCTTAAAATTCAGCATAATAGAGAAGCAAAATTCAGCTAGCCAAGGGCATGTGACTGCTTTCAACAAAGGTAACAGGGCTCGAAAGCATGGGGGACTCCCCCCCCCCAAGCTTCTACCACATGGGAACAGTCACTTGCATGTATTGTCCCCAAAGGATAGTGTCCAGAGGGAGTGGAGGTGACTCCTGACACGGCGCCTGTTGCAAGAGACTGCGTGCTTCCTTCTACCCCAGTGGGAAGCAGTGTTAGGACATGAGACCTCTGAGGCCTTTGAGCTTCTGTGAGGAGGAGATTTGGCCAAGATCAAAGGCAAAGCCATTATAGGGTTGAGTAGAGAGTCTCAGAGCTGCGGCCTGTGATGACGGAAAAGCCTCTGAGGAGGGCAAGTCCTTCATGTAAAAGCTCCTTTAATCCCTCTGCTTTATGGGGATGCAAGTGCTATTTCCTGGTGGAGATGTGAGCCCATCTAGTTCCTGAGCTGTGGGTCTTTGTACCTTAGGCAGGCTCCGGTGTCTGGGTGCCTGGTCTCCTGCAGCGATGGGGGCCCATAGCTGGGTCATCTGGAGCCCCATGAAGATCAAGGTCTCCTCCTGGGGTTGGGGATGCCTGGGAGCTGTGGTGTGGCAAAAGCAGTTATAGGGCCTATGGTTAAGGTGGCTGCAGGTCACCAGCTAAGTAACAGCTGCCAAGAAGAGGCGGCACGCATCGGCTCACAGCTGAGGCACTGCCATGCCTTAGTCTCAGGGTAAAGCTTTGCAAAGGATGTTGCTAAGATGTCCACAAATGTAGAACTTTGGGGACATCGCCACCACTTCCCCCTCCAGGATCCCTGCCAGGCTTTGTGTTGTTGCAAACACACTTAAATATACATCATTGGGGACAGTTATCAGGAGAGCAAATGCTGAAGTGTCCCCTTTGCTTGGAACTCTCCAGTGGCTCACAGACCCCGTAGGACCCAGTAGAATAACACCCCCCCCCCCAACAAGGCTGCCAGATCTTCCATGACCTTACCATCCTCTGGGCCTGGCTCTTCCTCTGATGTACACTGTGCTTCAGGTACCTGGGCTTCTCTCAGCTTCTGGAAGTTTCCCCTGCCCCTTTGTATTTATTTGGGTTTGCTCTGGACCTGGGGTTGGCAAAGGTCTCTGCTATTCAGAGCTCAGCTCACTGGTCCCTTGCGCTCAGCTGGGGTTCTAGAGCCCTACCACCCATCTGCCTTCTGTTCTAGACTCTGCCAAGTGCTCTGGCTGTACTAATGAATCGGACCCTCAACCGTGATGTCCCGAGCCTGCCCGACTCTACACAGGGCCAGGGGAATCCCAGCAGCCTTATGGGTACTGTAGAGCTTATCAGAGTTCTGTGACGTCCCACAGCTGTCCTGGGGACATAGCTCTGTATGTCAATGTTTGTCACTCAAGATCCCAATCTCTGCCATCCAAGCCAGCTAGCTCAGAGGCGCTTGCTGTCAGAAATCACTTTGTGGGCCTGGAACGTAGCTGCCTTAGTAGAGGGCTTGCCTTCCACAATGAGACACTCCGTTTGATTCACAGGACTGTGTTAAGCAATTGTAGTGGTGCATGCCTGAAATTCCAGGGGAGGAAGGACTGGGAGAATTCATGGTTCATCTGGGGAGAAGGCTCTTTGCCCGCAAGCATGAGGGCCGTGATCCAGACCCTAGAACTCACATAAATGCTGGGTGCGTGTTGTAGGCCACCTGTAATTACATCCCTGGTGGATGGAGACAAGGCATCTCCAGACTGAGCTGTCTAGAGAGAAGAGCTAGGTCGACAAACGTGATCTGAGACACTCTGCCTCAGTTAATAAGCTGGCCCAGCTGTCGGGTATGATTCCCACCATCAACCTTGGGCCTCCACACGCATGCACGCACACACATCAGGCCTCTTCATACCCATGTCCCATGTGCACCTACACAGGCAAACACGGACGCACTCACATGCACGCCACACATAGAACATGAAAAGAAGGAAGATCACTGTCATCTTTGGCTACATATAGAATTTGAGGTCAGCCTTGGATCCCCGAGACCAGAGAGAGAGAGAGAGAGAGAGAGAGAGAGAGAGAGAGAGAGAGAGAGAGAGAGAGAGACAGACAGAGAGACAGAGAGAGACAGAGAGAGACAGAGAGAGGCAGTTACACACAGAGGCAGAGACAGACAGACAGACAGACAGACAGAGAAAGGGCTTAATATTTTTTTGTAATTACTGTCTGTCTCCTCAAGGTTGTCAACCGTCTGAGTAATTGAAAATGCATGGAATTCCACATGTACTTCTTAGATGGTGAGAATGGACCCAACCTCAGCCATGGCTTCCGTCTGTCCTTCCTTCCCAGGTCCTGCTCCCCCCCTCCCCTGCCCCCAGGCTCTGTTTTCAAAACCACTTAGGACAGTTAAATCTAGAGCCATCAAAAAGAGTCCCAGTGTGACATCTCAGTCTTGCTTCTGGTTCCGCGGTAGAACCACATGCAGCATCACAAAAGGCGGTCACACCACGCCTACAACAGCAGGCCACAGGAGCCAGGGACAGGAGCAGATGCGTCTGACAGTGATGGGCTCGGAGAATGTGGCCATCACACCCCCGAGGCGTGCTAAGTCTTGAGGACTTCGTGTTATCGGCCATTCTGTTTCCTCCACGAGGGCCCCCAGAAGAGCAAGACAGAAAGAGAGAATGGCGTCTTTGAGGGCTGAGCAGAGAGGTTCTGACAGGCCCCGTGCCCAGGGACCTTTTGTCATGTTCATGCATGTGCATTGGGCCTGAGAAGCAGTTCTGTTTCAGATAAACTGGGCCTGGTGGAGCGCTTGCTTTTAATCCCAGCACTCAGGAAGTGGAGGCGGAGGGGGGGGGAGTGGGGATCGGAAGTTCAGGGTCATCCTGTTACATTCAAGGCCAGCAGGCCATGTGAGACCTTGTGTAAAAAGTTACATTCTAGAAGAAAATAAATAAAAATGTGTGTGGTTTGGACTTGGGCGTTTGAAACTTGCCTCGTTCCTGTAAAACCCTAACTATTGAAGAAAACTACCCCTCTCCAAGGTCCCTCCATTTTTAATGTCCAATATCTGTTTTCTTTCTCTCATGGCCTCAAGTATGGGTTGGTTTTAAATGCATTACTCAAAGTGTCCACAAGGTGGCAGGCCAGGAACTTGTTTTTTGCCAGCCACTCAAGGTACCTAGAGTTTTTGCGTGGCTTGAGAGGATGGGTTTCAGTTCATTTGCATAGTCAAAGCGTCAAAGGTAGAATAGGATATATTTAGTGCTCGAAAACTCTTTGGACGATGGGATGGGAGTGTGTGCAGACACACCAACGTGATAATGAATGAGTTTTTAAAAGTTTAGATTTGTCTATCCACTTCAGAATTCGATGGAGGGCCTAATAAAAACAAATGAGTGCATTTTAAAATATTTAAAAATTTCAACTTCTATATTACATTTATAGTATGTGTAATATGTGTGTGTGTGCACGCACGTGCGCATGTGTTTGCACATATGCACAGGTGTGGAGGTCAGAGGATACCTGTGGGTCCACCTTGTAAGTCCTGGGTATTAAACTCAGAACTCAGGTTTGGTGGCAAGAACCTTTACCTGCTGTACTATCTTACCTGCCCCAGGATAAAATAAAATTTTATTTTAAAATTTCATATATAAATATATATGTGTGTGTGTGGAGTGTGTGTGTGTGTATATATATATATATATGTGTGTGTGTGTATGTGTGCGTGTGTGTGCGTATGCATGCGTGCGTGCGTGTGTGTATATATGTGTGTGTGTGTGAGTGTGTGGAGTGTGTGTGTGTATATATATGTATGTGTGTGTATATGTGTGTGTGTGTATATATATATATACGCGTGTGTGTGTGTGCGCGTGCGTATGCATGCGTGCACGCGTGTGTATATATGTGTGTGTGTGAGTGTGTGGAGTGTGTGTGTGTATATATATATGTGTGGGTGTATGTATGTGTGTGTGTGGAGTGTGTGTGTATATATGTGTGCGTGTGTGTATGTGTGTGTGTGTGTGTGAGTGTGTGGAGTGTGTGTATATATATATGTGTGGGTGTGTGTATGTGTGTGTGTGGAGTGTGTGTGTGTATATATGTGTGCGTGTGTGTGTATGTGTGTGTGTGTATGTGTGTGTGTGTGTGAGTGTGTGGAGTGTGTGTGTATATATATATGTGTGGGTGTGTGTATGTGTGTGTGTGGAGTGTGTGTGTGTATATATGTGTGCGTGTGTGTGTATGTGTGTGTGTGTATGTGTGCGTGTGTGTATGTGTGTGTGTGTGTGTGGAGTGTGTGTGTATATATATATATGTGTGGGTGTGTGTATGTGTGTGTGTGTGTAGTGTGTGTGTGTATATATGTGTGCGTGTGTATATATATATATATATATATATTGTGTGTGTGTGTGTGTGTGTGTGCGTGTGTGCGTGTGTGTGTGTGTTGAGCATATCCATCCCCCCACCACTTTATTCTGGTTAATCCCCAACCCTAGATAGTTTCCCTTCTGATTTTATGGCTCCTACACACAGGCATAATTTTACATATCTACATAAAATCTAGGAGCTACAAATGAGAGAAAACTTACGAATTTTGTCTTTCTGGGACTGGCTTCATTTGCTGAGCGAGCTTTTTCTCCAGCCGAATGCATTTCCCGAGAATGGCACGGCTCTGCTTTCTTTGTGGCTGTCAAGAATTCCATTGCACACACACAGCACACTTTTACTGTCTGATTTTTTTAAGCTTCCATATATGTAGATGCTGAATAATGAGCATATTTCCTTACTCTTCCCTTGTTTGCCTCCGTTTCTTAGTCCTCTTTGTCAACTTTCATGTGACATATGCATCTATACACATCTACATATGTTCACGTACACACATGATTTCATGTATCTATAAATTCTAAGACGTATGAATGAAAGAAAACACCGGTTCTTGCCTTTCTGGGGCTGACCTAATTGAGTTAACACGCACATCTCTGATGACACCCGTCGGTCTGCAGAAGGCATGACTGGAGTAGCTGGGTCATGAGAAGTTTTTTTTTTCTGGAAGCCTCCACATTGTTTTCATAGTGGTTGGCTGCTTTACATTCCTGGTATGCCACAGTAAGAAACTGAAATTAGCTACCCCTTCCTATTTCCTCACCTTTCCCCCTTCCCCCCCAGAGACAGGGTTTCTCTGTAGCTTTGGAGCCTGTCCTGGAACTTGCTCTGTAGACCAGGCTGGACTTGAACTCACAGAGATCCGCCTGTCTCTGCCTCATGAGTGCTGGGATTAAAGGCGTGCACCATCGACACCTGGCTTCCTCACCTATTATAATAAACAAAAGGGAAGAATGCTGGTGTCCACTGTGGCTGCAGCCTGCCTCTCCAGCCAAAGCAGTTAAGCTAAGGCATCGCCCGTTGCCTGGGGCTTTTCCAGGGTCAGCTGTGTGACATGTACCGCCCTTAAAAAGTGTCTGCCAGGCACACAGCTGGCTCTCTCTTCCTCTTCTTGCTTCTTTTGCCTCTTCTTTTCTCTCTTGCAAAAAACAAAAACAAGAACAAAACCCTACAGAAACAGATGACCTGACCTAGTGAGAGCACAGAGACCCCAGTTGTAAAGCTGAGGAACCAGCCTTGGACAGAGCCAAGCCCTCTGAACATGGGTGCCAGTCAGGAGGCCTGGACAGTCTATGGGGCCTCTGACAGTGGAAACAGTATTTATCCCTAGTGCACAAATGGATTTCGGGAGCCCATTACCTGTGGAGGGAGACTCTCTCAGCCTAGATACATGGAGGAGGGTCTAGGCTCTCCCCCAAATGACGTGACAGACTTTGATGATTCCCCATGGAAGGTCTCACTGTCCTTGGGAGTGGGTTGGGGTGAGTTGGGGAGGGAGAGGGAATGAGGGGGGTTATGTAAAATGAGTGTTTCCAAATAATAATAATAATAATAATAATAATAATAATAAAAACAATAATAACAATAATAATAATAAAACCAAAGATGAAAAAATAAAAAAGAGACAAGCTCAGTCTACTCCCCCATTTCTCTGAGGAGTCAGATCTCTCTCTGTGTCTCTCTCTCTGTCTCTTTCTCTCTCTCTTCCTATCTCCCCCTTCTCTTTCCCCATGCGCTTCTCTTGCCCCCAATAAAACTCCCCACTTAAGCCCTGTCTGCCTGGCGTGTTTGTCCCTCACTCACCATGGGACCCGCCAAGGTCCCACCTAGCACCTCATGTCATAACAAAGAGGACAATGAGGAGAAATACAACACAGCAGAAGGCTCTGAACAAGCACAGGCTGGGGCAATATGGACCTGGCTGGAATTCCAGTCCATTCTTCAGAACAGCAGTTCTCGGCACACGTCCCCCACACCATTGGAAGCGTGGTCCCTCCTCTGTGGGAACGGATAGGAAGCCCGGCATTATGGAGAAACAGAATGGGCAGTCACGCACTCATTACACAAGATTGTGAGGATAACAGACAGTTCTGCGCAGTCAGGTGGGAGACAGATGCGTTGTTGTTTTTAGTTCCAGAGAAAAGGTACTATTTGCAAGCAGTGCTCCACAGGCTGGAAAACAAGGCCTCGTATTGACACCCAGGTGAGGACTAGACAGTCTAGATTTGTGGTTTGTGGTGAGCAGACTTCACCATCAGAAACTATGATCTGTCTGCTGCTTACGTCGACCGGTGGGTAGGATGCTTGCAATTCATGCACAAAACCCTGGGTTTGACCAGCCGGGCATCCAACTACCCAGCACGGTGATGCACACGGAGATTCACAGCACTCAGAAGGGTCTGTGTTCACGACATTGCTAGCCATACGGAGAGTTGAAGCCAGCTGGGCTACAAGAGACCCCGCGCCTTAAAACCAAACCGAAACAAACCCAAACAAGAATCCAACAACACTAGCACCAACAAACATAGCCGGCCCTCTTTTGGAAGTCCAAGGACCGGGTACTTCTGGGGAAAAGCAGACTGTGCTGTACTGAGCTAAGCTGATGTCCATGGGTGAGCGAATGGTCTGGTTAGGATGTGGACACTGTGCTTAGGGAAGGTGTGGACCACTGCACTCACCACGCTGTCTGGGTGTACAGTTCCACCTGCCTGGGTGGCTGGCTTCCCAGCCGGGTCCCAAAAGGCAGAAGGTGGCAGGCTGCCCGTGCTGTGGGCCTAGAACCTTAGTTTACTGTATGACAGCAGCTGTCATTCCTCTCTTCTTGAGGACTGAGACGGCTCCAAGGCTGTCTAGAAAAATGAAAGAAAACCCAGGCTAGTCTTCATTTGGAAGATCTTAAAGATTACACACACACACACACACACACACACACACACACACACATACATACACACACATATATATATATATATAACATACACATAACGCACACACACACATATATATATATACATACACATAACACACACACATATATACATACATACACACACATACACACATGTATACATATACACACACATACATGCATATATATATATATGTATATATTCAATTTTGGTCATTTTCATCCTTATTACTGGCTCTCATCCCTCTCCATTTCCCATGAAATATGTTCTTCCCAACAGGTACTTTTTCTTTTTTTCTATTTTCATGTTTTTATGGTGTGTGTGTGTGTGTGTTTGATCCACTGAGTTTAACGGGGTTGCTTGCATGGGCACGAAGTGAGTGTTACTGACAGGGGCCTGGGAAACTTATCAGTGGTTACACCATAGAAGAAGATGACAGCCCTCCCCCAGCAAGCATTCATTGCCAATATCCCCACTCCAGGGAGGGGAGGTGGCTTGTGAGTCTTCTTCTCTAGGAGTCTTCTTGTGTGAGACATTCTGGCACGAGGTGAGCTCAGAGCCTGTGGGGAGGCTTTGAGCCAGCTTGGCCTCTTTTAGAGAGCCACATGCAAATTCTCTCCAAAGTGCCACTTTCCCCAGAAATAATAGAGAGCTATTGTTGGGGGATGTAAGCCTGGAGTTCTGGGATAATAGCATTTTCATGAAGAAAAATCACACCCCCATCGCTTGCACAGCTGAGAACATGAAACCTACTATTGAGACATTCTGGTTAAAATGAAGCATTATCTGGTAAGACAGGCCTACCCATGCGAGTCTGTGGGAAGGCAGGTGAGCAGGGGTCTGCAGGTGCTGTTGGGAACGAGCTGGTAAAATCCATTTGTCCATCCAAGAATGATTAAATGCAATCACAGCTCTGTTGAGGAGTGGGAGGCGGGGGTGGGTAATTCGGCACCATCAAAGGAGAGGCACGGAGGAGAATGGGGTGGGGTGGGAGAGAAAGGGACGGGAAGAAAGTGGGACTCGTGAAGTTCAGACTAAAGTGCCACTGGGGGAACAGCCACACTCTAGAGGTCCTTTTATGGGCTGTAGGTCATCTGTAGGTGACAGTGAGTTGTTGATGTGACTGTGTTAATGAAGGTGGCGCCCACCTGAGTCAGGAGCTGAGAAGTGGGAAGGCAGTGGGATGAAGGATTCAGGCAAATATTGTGCTCTCCATCCTTGGACAAAGTGGGGGGCTGGGGCTGCCCGTTGCTCCTCCTCTTTTAATCCCCACTGCATTAACAATTTTATCTTGAGAACTAGTAAATATCCTCAGATGAATAGTGTAGCCTAGTGGCTTCCTCCCTATACGATTCACTTGGGGAGATCAGAAACCTCCAAAACAAACCTCCTCTGACCATCACTGAATTGCATCTCCAGGTAGAAACACGGTTTCACAACTCGGCCCCACACAATGGGCCCAAGGGCAGGTCCAGTACCTATTTTTGCAATATTCTATTGCAAAAGTTACCTAAAAATATTCACAGATCCTCGGCGTTCACAGTGGAATATGACCGTGACCAGGTGTAGAAACTGAAGGCATTTAGCAGTGATCTTGTTGAATTCTCAAAGATCAAGGCAAAACCACAGCCTAAAACACATTGTAGCTGAAATAAAGAGGAATCCCGAAAGGGTAAGAACTATATGCTCTTCAGGGAGAATCAGAGGTATATAACCGTAATTTTGCTACTGTTACGACTTGTGAAGTAAATATCCGTGTTTCCTGATAGTCTTAGGTGACCTCTGTCAAAGGGTCATTGAACCCCCAAAGGGGTCTTGACCCACACGTCGAGAATCACTGGTCTAGACTGTCACTAATTCATGACAGACAGATGAGAAGAGACTTAGGGACCTCCCTTCACTGGACCTCTAAAACCTCCAGGTGAGGGAGCTGCAGCCGCAGAGAGGAGAACTTGACCAAGGCTCCTGGACTCCTGACTCCTTAGTGTTTTTCCAGCCACCACGAGTCTTTGGTTTCTTCTTCATGTCAGCTCTGGTTTCCGTCAGCATCGTCAAGCGTGAAGTCTCTTTGCTTTCTTGACCCTTTGCTTTGACTATTGACAAACACCGAGTAGGTGTTTAAAAGATGGGATGCGTGTGTGTGTGTGTGTGTGTGTGTGTGTGTGTGTGTGTGTGTGTGTGTGCGTGAGTGTGTGCGTGCGTGAGTGTGTGTGTGTGTGTGCGCGTGCGTGCGTGCGTGCGTGATGTGTGTGTGTGTGTGTGTGTGTGTACATGGCACACGCGGAAGCCTGATGGCAACTTGCTGGAGTTGGTTCTTCCCTTCCAGCATGGGAGTTCCAGGGATCCCACTCATGTCCTCAGAGGCCTTACTCCGTGAGCCACCTTGCTGGCCACATGGCTTTCCCATTCTCCTTTCTTGATGGCAAATTTCACAGACAAAATGAAAGCAAAAAATTCTCCCTTCATTGATTTTACTGAGTCTTTTTAGATGGTACCTTTGGTGTTATGTCTAAGAACTAGATTTCTCTCCTGTTATCTCTTGGGGGGGTTGGTATAGCACTGTATTTTACATCTTGATCTTTGCTCCATCTTAAGTTTTTATGAAGGGCGTAAACTTCATTTTTAAATTTGATTTTTGCACCAATATATCCAGTTTCCCCAGAAGCGTTTGTTGTAAAGGTCTTCTTTTCCCCATTGTGTTTCTTTTCATAATTTGTCAAAGATGTTGACTTTATTTATATAGTCACTTGTGAGATTTTTTTATTGTGTTGCCAATCAGTTTATCTTATTATTACTTTTTGACTAATACTTCACTGTCTTGATTACTGTGGTTTTCTAGTAAGTCTTGATTGAGATGGGATAATATCAGTTTTCCAACTTTGTTCTTTTTCAATAATATGCTGCCTATTCTGGCTCCTTTTGCATCGCCAAATAAACATTAGAATTCAATTAGTTGATACTGATCAATCAATGTACTGAGATTCTGACTGAGATTACATTGACTCTAGATCAATTTGAGAGGAACTAATAACGCATCCTTACTGAGATGTCCTGTCTTACAAACTCTTTCTCCATTTCCTTAGTATTCCTTTGATATCTTTCATCGTAGTTTTGCAATGTTTCATGTTTAGATTGCACATATTTATTTAGTAGGTGTGTGTGCATGCTTCAATGTGTGTTGAAGACTGGAGGAGTCGATTCTCTCCACTCTGTGGCTTTCAGAGATCAAACTCAAGTGATCAGGCTTGGTGTCCTTTACCTACTGACCCATTTTGCTGCCCCAAATTTTCTTATATTTAGCACTTAAGTATTTTATAGTTTTTTTGTGACAATACAAGTGTTATTGTGTATGTTTTAAAAAATTTTAATTATCATTTTATTTTATGTATACGGCTATTTTCCCTTTATGTGTTATTGTGTACCACATGTGTGCCTGCTGTCTGTGGAGGTCAGAAGAGGGCATTGGATCCCCTGAACCTCGAGTTACAGATGGTTGTGAGTAGCCGGGTAAAAGCTGGGACCTGCACGTGGGTCCTCTGAAGTGCAGCCAGTATTCTTAGCCACTGAGGCGTCTCTCTAGCCCCTGTGCTTCTGATTTTGAATTCAACTCTTTGACTGCTGATATATAAGAAAACTCAGCTCTGAGAGGCCCATCTGGGTTGAACTCTGTAGGCCCTGTGCATGCTGTTATGGTCTCTATGACTTCATACATGTCAGTCCTGTTGTGTCTGGAAGGCACTGTTTTCTTGGTGTCATCTATCTTCACTAGCCCTTAAAATCCTTTAGTAAATTCTCCCACACAGTTCCCTGATCCCATTCCTGAACCCAATGGGAGAGATTTGATGGAGACGACCTATTTAGGGCAGAGTGTTCCAAGAACTCTCACTCTGTACACTGTCCATTTGTGGGTCTCTGTATTAGTGCTCATCTATGGCAGGAGGAAGCTTCTTTGATGGTGGCTGAGCAAGATACTGATCTATAAGTGTAGCAGAGTGTTAATAGGAGTCATTTTATTGCTATGCTCCTTTAGCTGAACAGTAGTATTTGGTCTTACCCTGGGTCCATGGTCTATCTAGTCTTAGGTTCTTGACTACCTGAGCAGTGCTAGGTATGGGTCCCATATCATGGAGTTGGCCATCAATCCAATCAGATAGTGATTGGTTACTATCACAACACGGGTGCCATTATTGTACCAGTAATTATGTAGGCAGGTCTCCACTTTGGATCATAGGGTGCGTAAATGGGTTGGTGCTGACACTTTTTCTCTAGTCGTGTGCACAGTGATGAACATTAATCACTAGGGGTGGAGGATCTAGTCCATTTCTCCATGTTCAGTGAAATATGTATGTGTTGTCTTCAGCAATAGGGCCTTACCATCAGATTACGGAGAGCAAACAGCACACTTAGCAATAACCTGAGTTGTTTGGAAGTTTCCATGCTGCACCTTTGGCCAACAACTTGATTAGATGTAACTCATCTCTGGTCCTGGGGGATTTCCCTTGGTGTTGACAGATGTCTAGTTAATGCCTTGTCCCCCCTGTTATTTGGTGACTCCAATTAGATTTCTTCATATATGTATATATTTCAAGAAGCTCCTACTGTAGGAGGTTTACATAGCCCCTTAGTATTAGCTGTCCCTCCATAAATTTCTCTTTCACTCACGTCTTCCCTCTGCAACTTTGTTTAATGTGTATTAACTTTATATCCTGTAATCATGCTCAAATGGCTTATTAATTATAGGAGACAGTAAAATAATTCATTCAAATTTTCTCCATAGGTAATTATGTCATCTGAAAACAAGTGTTTTCTTCTGCTCCTTTTCTCCTTTTTATATTTTTCTTGTGATTTTGTCTCTTATTGCTATAGTTATTTCTTCTAGAATTTTGTTGTAACAGAGGAGCAAGAAGATGTCTTATTCTTCATCTTTGCAAGAAAACTTTGAATTTCTTGCAACTCACTTCATTTCTTTCTGGAAAGCCCCAAATCTTTATTTTATAGTAGTAAATACACACATATTTGTGTATAAATATACACACGTAGTATATAAACACATATGCTTTTCTATGTATGTATAAATGCCCAACAAAAGATGCTATAAAAATATGGAACACTTCCCAGATTTGTGTGTCATCCTTTCACAGGGTCCATGCTAATCTTCTCTATATCATTCCAATTCTAGTATATATGCTGCAAATATTATTGAATGTCAATTCTCCATCAGGCATTATTTTATATGCAGGAATACGATTGTAATGTAGCCCTGAAAAACTCCCAGCAATCCTGGGGCTTCAGTTCTAGAGTGGTTGCAAAGTTGATGAAAGGAAATATGGCACATACCTGCTTGCGAGGTCAGAAATCACCAAGCACCCCAGACTGGGGACCTTGGACACCAGCATTCTATTGTCTCATTGTTCTGGGGTCTAGGGGTACAAAGTGTGCACAGATGTTTTACTTACTTCTTTAGTTACCATGACAACATGCCTGACCAAGGCAACCTAAGAAAGGGAAGGTTTACTTTGGCTCACAATGTTAAGATACAGTTCACCTTGGGCAAGACATTGTGGTAATAGAGGTAGTAAGAGTGTGAGGTGATGGGTCATATTGCATTTACAGCCAGGAAGCAGAAAGACAGCCATACTAGAGCTTAGCTTGCTTCTAACCCTAACCCTAACCCTAACCCTAACCCTAACCCTAACCCTAACCCTAACCCTAACCCTAACCTTAACCCTAACCTTAACCCTAACCTTAATGTAGGTTGGATCTTCCTCCATCAATTATCCTAGTCTGGAAACTCAAAGACATTCCCAGAGGCTCATCTCCTGGATGATTCTAGATCCTCTCAAACTGACAATCATTATGTATTAACCATTATGTAGGGTCTATGCTTGGCTGCTGATTGGTCATCTTCTTGTGCCTTCACATGCCAATCATCCCTTTGTCTAAACCTATGTCTAAGTCTTTCTCTTGTTAGATTAGAATTCATCCTAATGATCCCATGTTTCATGTTACTATTTCTTTCAAGAATTTTACATATGCAATTACAGTCTTAGGTACTAAGGGTGTTAGATATGAATTTCCATTTTATAGTATAAGTTAAAAGGTGGTTTTAGATATAGGTATAGCCTATGTTGCTTCTCTACTCCTGACCCTTCTTGCCATAGAAAGAAGAGCGACTTTGGTCAACAGAGTGGTCCAAAGGGAACCCTGAGTTTTTTCCCTCTATGAAATTACATGGGATACATGATGGTAAGACCTATGGCCTAGGCATCATTCATGATATTCTAATGCAATGGTTCTCAACATGTGAGTCATGACCCCTTTGGGAGGTCAAACGACCTTTTCATAGGGGTCACCTAATACCACCAGAAACACAGATATTTACACTATGATTCATAACAGCAGCAAAATCATAGTTAAAGAAGTACCAACGGAAATGATTTTATGGTGGGGGGGGGATGGGCTCACCGCAACATGAGGAATTGTATTAAGGGTCACTGTGTTAGGAAGGTTGAGAACCATTGTTCTAGGGGCTGGAGAGATGGCCCAGTAGTTAAGAACAAGGTCAGGAGATCCAGTGCTCTCTTCTGGCCTCCGCAGGTACCTGCATTCGCATGCTCATTAATTTGAAAATAAAAGAAGTCTTTAAAAAGATGATGTACTAAACAAGCCCAGGCCTTGTTTGTTTGACATAGCTTGCTGGCGATAAGTGAGTTATTTCTCTAAACAACGACTCGTGGCAAATCTGCAGCCATTCCCCGGGACAGCACTAACCCTGTTTATTTTTTCTGCTTTAATCAGCTCTTGTTTTGCTGATAAGGTTCTAGCATGAGCAGTTCCTGCTGTTTTTATGGGCTCTGCTGCCATGTGGCTCATTGGTTTATCCTCATCTGAGCTTCTGTGATTTTACTAAACAAATCACTTTTGTCATGGTGAGATCTCGGCGTTGGCGTGCCAAGCACCAGCCCACTGAACTAACCAACCTTAATTCTGTGCAGTGTTAGACTGGCATTTGGAAATAAGGTAAAGGTTCCGTGGTGCCTTATTTCAGCCGTCAGCTTGGAAAGTCACCTGTAAGACACACCCCTGGGCAGGTCTGTGAAAATTAACTTGGTTTGGTTAACTAGATGGGAAGATTTTTCCGGAAGTGTGGGTGGAGCCATCCCTGGGCTGGGGTTCTGAACCAAATAAAAAGGAGAAAGTGAGCTGAGCACCAGCATCCATCTCTTGCTGCTTCCTGACTTTGGATGCTATGTGACCACTTGTAACTCCAGGGAATTGAACGCACTCTTCTGGCCTCTGTGGGCATCTACCCTTGTGTGCATACCAACACTCACAGTCACGCATACATACCCACAATTAAAATTAAAACTAAATACTAAACAGAGAGAGAGGATTTAGATGTATAGCATGGGAAACAGTTGGGCTGGCCAGAGGTATTATGAGGGAGTAAAGAATGTTTTTGTTTTGTGATTTCTGTGCTCTTTTCTTTTCTGATTTAAAACCATTATTGAAGTCTCCGTGTTCATTGACTGGCTCCAGAATCAGTGTTAATCTACTAACTGAAAATCTATTAGCTACTAGGGGTTGGGTTTATAAGTGAACCCTTTCTTAAAGAAAAACCCCTGCATCCACCTAGAAACTTCTGGAAGCAAATGCCGATACAGGATTAAGTATGCAAGGTCCTTACTTCAACTTCTTAAGCCTGCAGGGAGACCTTCTCAAGAAGCAAAAGTTAACAAATCAAACAAAATTCTGCTCCTCTTTCTAGTTACACAGAATCCAAGCGCTCTGGCTGTCCCTCCCCAGTCTTTTCTAACAATTATGTAGTGACCCCCAAGTGCTACTTGCTTCTTTTTTGTGTGTGATTAAATTAATTTGAGCTAGCTTATAAGGCATTAGGGTTCACTGTGACATTTTCATATATATATATATATATACATATATACTATATATACATATATATAATATATACACACAATATATTATATATATAATTTTACTCATTCTTATTTACCTCTCACTGCCTACCCTCCTTGTCCCTTCCCTTCTTTCTGATCTTCTTTCTGTCTCACAATAGCCCCTCTCTTCCTGTCACAGGCAGTCCACCACTCCCTGTAGCAAAGTCACCTGATATATATATATATATATATATATATATATATATATATATATACCCACAGACACTCAACTGGGAAACAAACAAACTAACAGAACAACAACAACAAAAACAAAAAACAAAAAAAAAAACAAACCAAAACAACAACAATAACCCCCCCACAACATCCTGATTTTCTGTTTTCCAGCAGGTATCAGTTGCAAACAGGTTCTTGACATCCCTCTTCCAGGACTGGGTCCCCATCTGGCTTGAACCTGTGCATGCCGCCGCAGACTCTGTGAGCCCCTATGTGTGTCAGTGCTGTTGTATCTGGCAGACTTGGCTTCCTTTGAGTCAGCCATTTCCTCTGTCTCTTAAAACCCTCCGGCTCCCTCTTCTGCATAGCTCCCGAGCCCTAGGGGAGGGTTTGATGAAGACATCCCAGTTAGGACTGAGTGCTTCAAAGCCTAATACTCTGCACCTTGTCCATTTGTGGGTGGCTGTGTTAGCTCCCATCTTTGATGAGGCAC
The DNA here is from genome assembly GCA_030556225.1 of Cricetiscus sungorus. Classification (NCBI taxonomy): domain Eukaryota; kingdom Metazoa; phylum Chordata; class Mammalia; order Rodentia; family Cricetidae; genus Cricetiscus; species Cricetiscus sungorus. The sequence continues at coordinate 11,350,293 of JANBXA010000367.1, read as the reverse complement.
TGTACCTCTACCAGATGTGTAATTGATAAAGACCTTGCATTTACTAACACGTGCCCAGGAATGGCATAGGCAGGTCACACGGAAGTTCTGCTCCCAGTTTTCTGAGAGAGCTGTACTGATCTCCACAGTGACTGTCCAGTTGACACTGTCCCCAGAAGTGCATAAGGGTTCATCTCTTGTCATTCATTCTGTAACTCACGTTTAATTTTCATTTCCCCAGGGGGTTGAACACTTTTCACATACTTATTGGTCACTCGTATTTTTTCCTTTGAGATCCCTGCGGTTATTTTATTAGTCCATTTATTGATTGGATAATTTTTCTGTGTGTTTAATTTTTGGAGTTCTTCATAGGTTTCAGACATTAATTCCCCATCTTCTGCCAAAGCTTTGCTCCCATTACAGGCTCTGCTGCCTCTGATGGCTGCTTCCCTTGGCTCTTCAGGAGCTTTTCCATTGCATGCAAGCCCATCTGTTAATGCTTGGGATCCTTTCTGGGTCCTGGGTCCTGGGTCCTGTATTCTTTTTTTTTTTTCCCTCCTTTTTTATTTAAATTTGAGACAAGGTTGTATTACATGTCAATCCCAGTTCCCAAACCCTCCCATCCTCCTCTATCATCCCCACTCCAAACCCTAGCCCATCCTCTTTCTGCTCCCCAGGGAGGGTGAGGCCTTCCATGGGGAGTCTTCAAGTCTGTCATATAATTTGGAGCAGGATCTAGGCCCTCCCCCATGTGTCTAGGCTGAAAGAGTATCTCTCTATGTGGGATGGTCTCCCAAAGTCCGTTCATATACTAGGGATAAATACTGATCCATTACTAGAGGCCCCATAGACTGCCCAGTCCTCCTAACTAACACCACATTCAGGGTCTGTCCTATACTGATTTCCCAGCTATCAGACTGGGATGCATGAGCTCCCCCTTGTTCAGGTCAGCTGTTTCTGTGTGTTTCTCCAGCCTGGTCTTGACCCCTTTGCTCATCCCTCCTCCCTCTCTGCAACTGTATTCCAGGAATTTGGCTCAGTGTTTAGCCATGGGTTTCTGCTTCTGCTTCCATCAGCTACTAGATGAAGGCTCTGGGATGGCTGAGTCTGTATTCTATCCCACCTGTCTACCTGTCTGTGTCTGTGCCAGGTACCATTCTGAATTCCTTCCAATGGTGCTGAGCAATAATTTGTGTTAGCACAGTCAGACATTCAGGCCTTTAATAGAGATCTTTCATCATTTTGAATAGACTTAGAATGAGAGAGATGCATCTAGGTTTGTTTTTGCATAAGCAGATACCCAGTCTCCTTCTGCCTTGTGTTGAAGAGGCCGGTTAGTACTCTAATGTAAGCTTTGACACCCTCATCAGAGATTAGGCAGCCATAGCTGTGTGGTTTTATGTCTGGCCTTCAGTTCTACTGTTGCACATTGCCTTTTGTGCCAGCGCAATGATATTTTTGATACTTTAGTTCTGTAGTATAGTTTGAGATCAGGTATCGTGACAGGATTGTTTGTGCAATTAGTAAAGGAGTTCCCATGCTTCCACACAAATTCCAGGGCTGTCGTTTTCTCCTTCTGTGGAGAACGTCACTAGAAATTTGATGGGGACTATGTTGAGTCTCGGATTGGTTTTGTAATATGGCATTTTTCACAATATTAATTCTGTCATTCCATGAACTGCAAAGGTCTTTTTATCTGTTAGTGTCCTCTTCAATTTCTTCAGTGCTTTAAGTAGTTTTCATTGTAGAGGTTTTTCATTTCTTTGATTTAGGTTTAATCTTAGGTGTTTTGTATGTTTTTGATGTTATTAAGAATGAGATTTTCATGTCTCAAAAACCAAAAAAAAAAAAAAAGAGAGAGATTTTGTCTCTGCAAGTTTATTATTGGTGTATAAAAGATACTTATCATCATCATCTCTGAATGAAATATATATGCATATATACATGCATATAAATATACATACATATATACATATATATATGTATATATATATATATGTATATACACACATCTATGTATGGATGCATCACCCCCACACCTGCAGAATCCGGAGGAGGCTGTTGCGCATCCTGCTCTATCATTCTCTGCCTTGTTTCTCTGAGACAGGATCTCCAACTGAACCTGGGGCTAGGCTGGCAGTCACCGAGCTCCAGCAATCCTCTCGCTTCCGTCAACCGCTTCTCTTGGGCTCCAGGCATGTGTGGCCACATCTGGTTCTGCAGAACAGAACTCCTGTCCTCACATTTCCATGACTAACACTTCTCTCCGTGAACCACTTTCTCAGCTCAGGCTCCGACTTCTCCAGTGCATTGAATCGCGTGGGAGGGGGTTGGTTATTGTGACAGTGGGTGGCTGAGAAGGGACCTGTCTGTTATACGTTGTTCCGTGTATACCCTCCCTGGCCCCCACCCCCGCTTCAGGACATGAGCAGATACATGCCCATTTATTATAAAGTACTCACCCTGTGGTGTTGTGTGATAGAAACAGAAAACGGTGACAGGTGGAGTGGAGATGATGGTGAATACATTTCCGTTGCCAACGCTCAAAATGGTAGACCCCAGGCTTTTCTGCTTACTCTCAGGCAGCAGACAACCCAGTGGTCATGCTAGCCACACACACACACACACACACACACACACACACACACACACACACGCATGCACACATGAAGTCTCTGCATATAATGAACTCTGAGCTGAGGAGGGTAGAGGTGTGCCCTACTTGCTTTGTCTGTTCCTTACATTTTTCCTCCCTGCTAGGAAGTGGGGAGGAGGAGCAGGAGGAGCAGGAGGAGGAGGAGGGGGAGGAGGAGGGACAGGAAGGCTCTTTCTTGAGTTGCCACCTGCATCACATTCTGGCAGATATTTTTAGTGACTGTCAATGCAGCTCTGGTGAGCTCACTGGGATTTCTGCCTGGGGACCATCCTCTAGCATCGGTGCAGCCTCTGGCCTATTTCCTTAATTCACCTTGGTTCTCAGACATTTTGGCACACGTTGCCACAGCATTGGAGGCCTCACACCCTCCCAGGCCTTTTGGCGGGATTTAAGTAGATCCTGAGTGCCTTCCCTCACGGTCTACACCTTGTCCCAATCGACTCTTACGTTGTTGGCTGGTCTGGCCGTATGTCCCTGCTATGAGTGCTTCTCATTCTTGGGAACAGTGAGTGGTGTCCCCTACCTATTTTGTGACCCTGTGGTGGCTCTTACTGACTGTCAACTTGGCGGGAATCTAGAATGACCTAGAGACAAACCTCTGGACACGTCTATGGGGGGACACACTGAATGAGGTGGGAGACCCACCCTAAGTGTAGGCAGTACCATCTGCGGGCGGGGGTTCTGGAATGCACAAACTGGAGAAGCCAAGCTGGGCACGAGCGTTTTACGTCAGTTTCCTGATTGCAGGTGTCACGTGACCGGTCACCTCACACCACTGTGGCTCCCCTGCCACGCCCATGCCGCCACGAGGGGCTGCACCCTCTAACTGTGAGCCGGAATAAACCCCTCCTCACTTAAGGTGCCCTTGTCACTTTCTCACAGCAGAGAGGGAAGTAACTAAAGCAGACACTCTTTATGCTGCTCAAACAGCCCTGCGGTGCTCTCTGTCTAGGCTTAAGGTCAGCTCAGGTGCAACCCACAGCATCCAGTATGTCTCCCCAAGGCAGTTGCTTCACAAATGCCCCGCCTCTTCCTGTTGCTAGCGATTTTCATATTATCCAAGTACATATCCCCGCTGACAATGGGGTAACAAGTTACAGAACCGGATCTTGGCCACTTCCTGTAAATTCTTCTCTGCTGGAGGTCACTCTTCCCTCCCTCCCTCCCTCCCTCCCTCCCTCCCTCCCTCCCTCCCTCCTCCATCCCTCCATCCCTCCCTCCCTTTCCCTCTTTCTTTCCTTTCTTTCTTTCTTTCCCTCTTTCTTTCCTTTCTTTCTTTCTTTCTTTCTTTCTTTCTTTCTTTCTTTCTTTCTTTCTTCCTTTCTTTCTCTTTCTGTGTGTTTTGAGTCAGCCTCACTCTGTAGCCTAGCTTCACCTAGAACTCGGGGTTCATGCAGCTCAAACTGACCTCAAACTTAGGATTCTTTGCCTCAGCCTCTTAAGTGATGGGGTTTTGAGTGTTCACTTCCTCACCCGGCCATCTCCACTCGCTTGTATCTCCAGTATCTTTGGTACTGGCAGCTCAGTTGCAGTGGGCTGGGAGAAGTTAGTGAGGCTGTGCATGTGGTGAATGGTTTCTGCTCCTGAGAACCATGTGACCAACCCAATCTTCCATCCGATGGGATTTGGAACTGAGACTTCAGGAAAGTGTTTCTATCATGAAGACAGCATTACAAAAGTCTCCAGGGTCCTGGGGAGTCAGCTCACTTAGTAAAATGCTGGCCTTGTAAGTGCCAAGACCTGCATTGGAGCCCCAGCACGAATTCGGAAAAAAAGCCAGGCCTGGTGACTCGGGCTCACAATCCCAACTCCAGGGACGTGGATCCCTGGAGATGCTAGCCAGCCACTTAATCCACTTGGTGAGAGGTACAGGCTACTCACAGGTTCTCCAAAAACAAGGCACCTGGAGAATGACACCTGAGGTCGTCCTTCAGCCTCCACATACATACCCATACATGTGCACATGCACCTGGACACACGTGTGTAATAAGTGCACACACATGAACACACAGAGACAGACACATGCACAAGGGACTCCAGGGAATTGCCTTGCTGCCCTCCCCTTGTGTCTGGACATTACAAGAAGATGGTTACCTATCAAGAAGCTGGGATGTAGGCTCTTTCCAAGCACAGAAACGCTGTCACTTTTGAGCTTGAACTTTGCAGCCTTTTCAATGGTGAGACATCTCTGCGCGGTAACCAGGCACTCTAAGGTGCTCTATTACAGCAGCCTGAGCAGACCGGGATCCGCCCCCGTCGAGGCGTCTCTGAAGGTTAGACAAAGGAGGCACCTGCTCTTCTTGGCACTGAAGGAGAGAGGGAAAGGCAGCGATTGTTCAGGCTACAATGAGTTTGTGTAATGACTCACATAATCCAAACAGCTGTAAGAATGGAAAACCGGCTCACAGAGGAGGGTTACGCAAACCCGCTCCGAGGGGCGCACTGCTGCACACGAGAGTTCTGAACCCGCCTCCAGCAAGAGGCAGCTGGGATCACGGTGCTGCTTTTGGAGATCAGAGTGGTGTTTTCTTCCACTTACGCTTGTGCCGGACGTCGATCCACTGGAAAGCTGAGTCACGTGGGTTTCTGCGTCATCAGGAAGATGTGCCCTGACTGTAGGTCTGGTGGCTCCACTTCACCCTTCTCCAGCAGTGGCTGCGGGAATCCACGGCCCCTCACTGGATAAAGTGCTGTCTAAAGGCCACTGGCTGGCCTTCTGTCAGGAATCTAGCGGGAAGCCTTCAGAGTGGAAGGTTGGAGCTGCACATTCCCTGCCTGGGAGTCCTGCTCTCTGTTGCTACACAGCCTCCAATGGTTGGGCTTGAAGGCAGTCTGACAGGAGCACTGGGCAAGAAGGAGACACACCTCTGGGTGGGTCTGAGAGGATATTCCCAGGATGGATTAACTGCAGGAGAAGACCTACTGAGTGGCTCCGCCTTGTTGGTGTGTGCTGCGGATACAAAGGTCAGGGAACGAACAATCCTCGCTGTGTGCCTGCCCACCCTCACCTCCTGCTGGCGAGTGCATCTACCCCGTTGCTGCTGTGATTGCTGCTGCCATCCCTCATTGCCATCAGACTCTAGCTTCTTCAGTCTTCCAAATGGGATGAAGATCAACAACTCTCCGGGAAACGTCCAGGCACCAGATGGGAACCTCTGAGGTGTGCATATTCATGAATGGCTACTGAGTTCTCAGCCTCCCCAGCACACAGACACCATTGCTACTGGTTGTAACCCATTCTAATGAATCCCTCTTTATGACAGGCATATATATTCCATCCACTCGGTTACTCTAGGCCAGTAGTTCTCAACCTGGGGGTTGCAACTCCTCTGAGAGTCACATATTAGATATCCTGCGTATCATATTACAATATGATTCACAACAGTAGCAAAATTACATTATGAAGTAGCAACAAAATGCTTTTATTGCTGGGGGTCACCACAACACGAGGCACTGTATTAGAGGCCACAGCAATAAAAAGGTTGACAACCACTGCTCTAGAGGAATGTTCTAGGTTCATTTGCTGATGGGGTAAAACACTTGAACAAAAAGCAACTCAGGCGAGGGGAGGATTTATTTGGCTTACATTTCCACGTCGGAGTCTGTCATTGAAGAAAGTTAGGCAGGAATTCAAGCAGGAACTTGAAGTAGAAACCATGAGAATATTGTTTGAGGGCTTGCTCAGGCTCATGATTAGCTGGTGTTCTTATATAGTCATGACCACCTATCCAAGGACTGGTACTTTCCACATGAACTGGAACCTCCCACATCAAATAGCAACCATGACAAGCCCTACAGACGAGCCCACAGGCCAGTCTGATCTAGACGATTCCTCCCTTCCCAGGTGTGTCTAGGTTGTGTCAAATTGACAAAAAAAGCTAACTGAGACAGGACCCTGCCCAATACCCTGTCTACTGTCCTCTGAGTGTTGGCTCAGTTCCCCCTCCTCCACGAGGCCCTCCTCAATCATTTGCTTGGGAGGTATCTCTCTGAGCTCAGTCTGAGTGCTGCTGTTTACTGCCTTGCATTGTTGCTATGGCCCTTGTGTGATGCTGCCATTGCTGCAAGTGTCTTTGCACTTGCAAAGAAAAGCTGAAGGCCTATGTTATAAATAAGTGTGCCAAAGAACCCCTACTCAGACACAGGAGTGGGAAACCACCACGGAGCTAATGTCTGCACCCAGATCCCATTGACGAATCAAACCCATCTCAGTTCTTCACACAGTCATCTCAGTCTGAAGGTTATGACTAGGATTTCATTTCTTAATACCCCACAAATGCTAAATGAACTTTGTGCTGCATGCTAGCTTAGGTCCCTAGCCTCTTTAGAAGTCTTTGGTACTTGTCCCTTCAAGAACTCAGTCTTGAGGGGAACCTGGCATGTGGGAATATTAATAAAGTGGGAGGATTCATTCACTTAGGTCTGGGGCCAGCATTCTGCAAAGATGAGCATCATAGGGGCTCTTTCCAGGGGACACATGAGACCTATGGCATCTCCTATTAGAAATGAGGCTGGCTCAAAAGAAGCAGGCACGCTCATGAGTGTGCACGCGTGGTGGACAAGACAGCAGGGAGGATTGACAGGAACAGTGGAAATTTTGGCCGCTTCTGGGCATAGGAGACTTTGAGGAGATGGTGGATGCCTAAAGAGGGTTTTTGTAAAGCTTTTCTGTGGATTGTGAGATGTAATCCCCCTTCCATTGGCAGTGTCCTTTAAGAAAAACCTGGCAGATTTGGAGACTGCAATTACCAGCTGGGCCAAGAGTGGTTCACAGTGGGCATGTGACACGTTGCTGGCCAGGGGCAGGCAGGTCACCCGGGGCTGGGCTCTGAGTCACAGCCTGTACTTTTTTTCATTAACCCGCAGTTAGAGCATAGGTTTTGCAAAGTTCATGTATCTTAACTGATTTTATTTCACTATTTAATCCTTTTAATATATCCCATTACCCATCTTGCCTTAGTCTTCTGCACAGTAGCTTTTATTGTATTATCTGTGCTTTGTGTGCTGATCTTACTGTTTGTTCGTCTTGGCAATCTTTTTGAGCACTAACATTCTAAGTGCAATGTCTACTCATCAAATTGATTGTCTAGTGTTTTTCCATTTTACTGGTTTCCATTTTAGCATGTATTAAGCTAATGCTTACTTGTGTTTTTTTTTTTTTTTTTTTTTACTTTTTATCCCCCCCCACCGCCCCTCCAAAAGCACATCTTAGCAGATCTTACAAATATGGCTGTGTTCCTATCTAAACCATGTTTCATCTTTTTACCGTCTCGTGGTGTCTGCTAAGGCAGTCATCGTAAATATTTAGAGAGATTCGTTCTTGTCATCTCAGCCTCTGGGTTCTGATCATTATCCTTCCCCTGACTGTGTGTGTGTGTGTGTGTGTGTGTGTCTGTCTGTTTATCTGTCTGTCTTTGTGAGTGTGAGTCTGTCTTTGTGTGTGTGTCTATCTGTCTGTCTATATTTGTGTGTGTGTGTGTGTGTGTGTGTCTGTATTAGTGTGTGTTTGTGTCTGTCTGTCTGTGTGTGCACGTGTGTTTGGGGATGTGTGTGGTGTGTGTGAACGCACGTGGAGGAGGTCAGAGGATAAATGTGTGCTGTTCACCAGAGCCTTCTGATGTTTGTACGAGAAAAGGTCTCTCTTTGGCCTGAAACTTCACCACATAGGCCAGGCTAGACAGCCAGCAAGCTTCTCCTCTGCTTCTGGCCTTGACTTTGCTGTATGTTCAAGCTCATGCTGCCACAGCCATCTTTTTATTTGGGTTCAGTGGATCTGAACTCTCAGTTTCATACTTGTGTGGCAAGCACTTTGTGGCTGACACATTTCACTAGATCCACAGTGTTTTAAAAATTATTTGTTTTTATTTATTTGCCTATAAATATTCTTCCTCCTGCCGTGTGTGTGTGTGTGTGTGTGTGTGTGTGTGTGTGTGTGTGTGTGTGTGTGTGCTCACACGCAGGTGTATGTGTCTGTCTGAATGTGCATTCGTGAATGGAAGCCAGAGGTGGCTGTCGTGTGTCTTGTACACAATCACTTTCCACCTCATTTCTTTTGAGGCAGAGTCTCCCATTGAGCCAGGTTTGATAGACAGGCTGATTTGTGAGCTTCAGGAATCCTCCTGTCTCCCCCAAAAGGAGTAAGATTACAAGCACGTGCCACTACACTCAGCTCTTGCGAGGATGCTGGGGTTAAACCCAGGACTTCATGGTTGATGGCAACCACTTAGCTTAGATCCATCTCCCAGGCCTCACACTGTTTTCGTCAGTCTTCCTTTTGTTTGGATGACACTTTTTTTTTGTCCTTTGCAATTCCCAGACCAGATGTCCTGTCATTTCTGTGCAATCATCCTGAAACCCAAATCTGGGCTCGTCACAGGCCTGCCTCAGACCTGTCCACATTCCCAAGGCTGACAGGTCAGGTGAGCACCACCCTGGGCATTAGTTGGCCTGACTCTGCTACAGCTGTTGGTGTACACAGCTCCCAGGGAGTCCACAGCTCCCACAATTAGCTGGCTCTGTCTGTAGCTTTTGCTCTCAAGATACTATTCTCGAGGTGGCTAGTCTCTCTTCTGATTTTGACACCTAGATAACCCCCCCACTTTCTTTCTGTTTGAGATCTAAGCTTCAAAGTCCTGGACTCTGGGAAGGCATCTGACTTTCATTGTCTCTTCTTCCTTTGGTCTTGTCCTGTAACATCTCACTTAGAATTCTCTGCTGGAGCATGGATTGCATTCAGTTGTAATGGCATGTTTAATCATTTCCATCCTAGGCTATGGGATACTTGAGTATGTATGATGGCCACTGTTGGTTATCACCTTGAGAGGATGTAGATGTTATAAGGAGTTTTATGCCAGCCTGGTCCTACAACCGAGTCAGCCACAAATAACATACAGAGACGCTGTATTAGATGTAAAGCTGTTGGCCTGTTACTAGTGTTTCTTATTGGCTAGCTCTGTCTTAAACATTAACCATTTTCTATTAATCTAAGTATTTCCACGTAGTCTTGGCTTTCAGGAGAGAGGGTCTGGAGTTCTGCTCTCTTAGTCCTACATCTTGAATCTACTCCTACCTCCTTCTCGAATCCTCCTTGTCTGGATCCTAGTCCCGCCTATCTTGCTTTCCTATTGGCCAACAGTGCTTTATTCATTAATCAATAAGAGAAACATATTTACAGAATGACATCTCCCATCAGTAGTATGTAATCTGAGGTGAGGTATTGTGATACCTGCAGCTGTGGCTTAGACCTTATGATTGCTTTAGCTATTTGTGGTCTCTCTGATGCCACAGAAAATTCTAGGATTATCTTTTTCTAGACCTGCAAAGTATGATCTAAGAATTTTGATGGGTTTTGCATTGAATCTGTAAATTAATTTTGGTAATATATCCATTTTCATAATGTTAAGTGTGCTATTTCTACAGCATTGGTGGTCTCCCCACCCTGTAATACATTCTTTGATTTTCTTTCTCAGTATTTTGAAGTTTTCATTGTGCATGTCTTTGACTTATTTGGCTAGGCTTATTCCTAGGTATATTACTATTTTTGGAGCTACTGTGAATGAAATATTTTCTTTCCCAGAGAGTTCATTGTTGGTATATATGAAAGCTAATATTCTGTTTTTGTTTTTAATATTGATTTTGTATACTATAACTCTACTGTGTGTATTAGATAGGAGTTTTCTTATAATGTTTTAGAATATTTTAAGTATAGAATCATGTCATCTGCAAATAAAAGTAATTTAACTTCTTAATTTTCCTTTTTGTCCCTTTCCTGTCTTTTCCTTATGTAATTGATTTTATACATCAGGAAGGAACTATCATGAAAAAAGCATTTTCTCTAAGATCCGGAACACGATGGTTTTTAGTTTGTGTTTGTCTAGTATAATGTTGGTGTAGCTTTGTTATATATTGCCTTTATTATTTTGAGATATGCCCCCATTTATCCCTAATGCCTCCAGGATATTTATTCTGAAAATATTTTGAACTTTGTCAAATGCATTTTCAGCACCAGTCGAGACGATTTTGTGATTTCCACCTTTAAAATTATTTATTCGGTATATTACATATATTGATTTACATATGTAGAACCAGACTTGCATCTCTGGGATGAGAATGTCAGTTGTTCATGATGCATGATCTTATTACTGTGCTTCTGAATTTAGTTTCAAAGTATTTTTCTTGATAATTTTTGCATTTATGTTCATCAAAGAAATTGATTTGTGGTTTTCTTGTTTTGTTGTGTCTTTACCTCATTTTGTTACCAGGATAACACTGACTCCATAGAACGAATCTGATAGTGTTTCATCCCTTTCCACTTTGTGGGACAAATTAAGAAGGATCAACACTAGATTTTCCTTAGAAGTTTGGTAGAATTCATCAGTGAGTTCTGCTGGTCTCAGACTTCTCTTTGTGAAAAGACTTTTGATTATAGCTTTTATCTCATTGTTTGTAATGATTTGTTTGTATCTTCCAGATTTAATTTTAATAGCTCAAATGCATTTAGAAAAACATCTACTTCCCCTCCGTTTTCCAGGTTTTTAAAGGGCGTTGACGACATGATGGACTGTTTCCTCAAACTGAAGAGAATCAAACCCTCCCTTTCTTAAGCTGCCTCTGTCAAGTTTTGACATACCAATGAGAAGAGTAAGTGATACAGTATGGGGTGTTTATGTTGTCTCCACTGTTGATTATGGGAAGTAATGTATGCAGAGGAAGTTGATAGTGGCCTTTGGGGCATTCTGTTGCTTCATTCTGTTGCTTCAGACTGGCATGATCCGGACTCCTTTGTCATTTGTCCTAGTGCAATTTACTATTCATCACCATCCATGGGTTGATGGTCACGGTGTGCAGCCTGGGACCACTTTGGGAAGAAATTGGGCAAACCAGAAGCATTTATGGACACATTTTCCTGCTTTCTTGTTAGTTGGGGCATTTTTGTGTGGCCTTAGAGTCCTTTGTTCTCTTTGCTCCAAAAGTTCAGGGCTTCCCTGGGCCAGTGACCCATTCTTGTCCTGGCACTAGGAATTTGGAGACCTATGTGAGGCCTGAATGTGAGGAGGTGGTATCTAGACATTGAGTACGAGGCTGGCTTATACTCAATCCCTGTATTAATTAATTTTTCTTGTTGCTATGACAAGATACCTGACATAGCATCTTAAGGAAGGAAGGTTTTATTTTGGTCACTGCCTGAGAGTGTATACTCCATCATAGCAGGGAAGTCATGGTGAAAGTTTGGCTTTCTTTTTCCTATTTATTCAGTTCAGGCCTCCAGTCTAGAAAACGATTCTGTCCACATTTAGAGAGGGTCTTCTGATCTCAATTAATATAATCTATAATGCCTGGGAAAGTGTCTCCTTGCTGCCCTTCATCCTGGTGTTGGTTAATAGCAATCGTCACGGACACACAAGGCTGTCCTCTGAATGTGGTCCAGCAGATCTGACTAATGGCTCTTGCCATTGTTAGAGCCCCGCACATGCAGTGCTTAGCACTTGCCTCCCTGGTGGGGTTGCGTTTTATCCCATCTCTTGTACATGTTGGATTAGGGAGCTCAGCAAATGGGTTTCTCTGCGTCCATAAGATAGGGCTGCGTTATACACTTGCACATAATCTCTTTTCTGAGAATATTGTTCAAAAAATAGGCCATCTATTGTAAAGGAAATTAGCTAGTAATTAAATTTAACTGGAAGTTACAGTATTGGTTCTTTCATTTGGAGACAGTATGATCCCCTAATTACTTTATTGCTACAGTTACCCTGCCTGAGGGTTATTATTGTTTGTGCAGGGGAGGGTAAAGGGTAGTGGTGGGGAAGGGTATATTTAATAAATTAGATGATGAGTTCTGGACTTGAGTTTTGTAATTGGCAGAGGTCCTCCTTCAAGGGGAAAATTTTCTTTCTGCCCTCTTCCAAGTCTACCTGACCGGAGGTAGCTTAGTTTTACTCCAAGGTCATTCTGATTTGTCACCTTGTGGGAACCTTTGGCAAAGAACCATGCTTCTATACAAGGACAGGCTAGAAGAAAACAGCTTTTCTTTTGTACAGCCCACAGGGCACACTGGGGAAAGCACAGTGGTGTCCTGGATATACCCCAGTCTAATTCTGCTCCTTCTCCCAGGGCCCTGAGAGGAGCCGTTCCCCAGCAGCCTTGGGGCACCCAGAGGGGATAGTTGGGGAGGGTGGAATCCCAGGTGGGATTTTTATTTTTCTTGCCCACGGGCAATGCTAAGTATCCAGACACCCTCAGAGGCAACAATGTGTCCTCTCTCTCTCCTCTCTCTCTCTCTCTCTCTCTCTCTCTCTCTCTCTCTCTCTCTCTCTCTCTCTCTGTCTCTCTCTGTCTCTCCCCCTCCCTCCCTCCCTCCCTCCCTCCCTCCCTCCCTCCCTCCCTCCCTCTCTCTCTCTCTCTCTCTCTCTCTCTGTTCCTTGGCTGTCTCACATTTCTCTTTGCTTTATGATCTGCTTGGGTAATGACCCTCACCATAAATGTCTCTCTTTCCTTTAGGAACGCACCCTTCTCCTGCCGCTTAAGCCTTCCAGACAACAGTTGAGTGAGTACTTTACTGTCATTGTAGCAATACCTAATGAGAAGCACACTAAGTGAGAAAGACCTTATTCCAGTTCATAGTTGAGGGGACACCATCCTTCTTGGCGGGGAGTAGGGGGCATCGGGTCAGGAAGTTGCAGAATGAACAGGAAGTGAGGCGAGGCTATAAAATCTGGTTGGCTGACCTCCAGTGGTCCACTTTAGGAAGCTCTACCTCCTAAAGCCACAGCCTTTCCCTGGCTGTTCAAGCATAAGCGGCTGGGGGTAGTGACAATTCACATTGAAACCATAACATCGACCAAGTAAAAACTGAGCGTGTGTTCCCAGAGGTGTCTATTCCTGGTTCCCATGCCTTCTTCATGGGGTATTTCCTTCCTTCCTTCCTTCCTTCCTTCCTCCCCCCCCCCCCCCCGTCTTCAGAGCTCTGATTTACACTCAAAGATTTCTATGTTCCTTTAAAGTCAGGTAACTTATTTTTTCTGAAGGCACACAGTGATGATACAATGACCCTTTCCTAATAAGAACTTTTCATGCTGACTAACTTGTCCTTAATTAGGCTGTGCAGGGACCAGGCAGCCAGCTCAGGGGAGCTGTTCCATGCCTTTGTTCAGAAATTGCCCATTGGCTAAAGCTAGCAGCTGGCTTCAGAGGGAAACCTTGCCGAATGAGGATGACACCAGGGTCGTTGCCTCAAAGCCCCTCCTTGGCACGGTACCTGGGAGGTCCTGGTAGAGGAGGACATTTTTACAAACAAGGAGGAAAAACCAGAAAGATCAAACTAACGGCTCAGCCTAGAGATTTCTTAAGGAGCCAGAAAGGACCCCACCGAGTACATTTTAGCTGGTTAATAAGGAAGCAAAGTGTGCTGGGCCCTGTATCTAACCTGTGCCTACACTATATCAATATATAATTACCACATTTTTTCCCCAATCTGCCCCTGGGAGAGGTGGCAGGTAAAATAGATTGAGAAGAAAATAATGGTGCTCGCTGCACAATATATTAGATTGATATCTGTTAATAGTTGAGCAGGCTGCTGGCAGGATAAATGGAGGGCTGGGAATGCTCTGGTGCACTAAGACAAAGTGGCTGTTTAAGCTTTGTTCCTCCAAGTACCTGGCGTGTGCCCGTGTAGAGCCAGCAGAGAGTGTGAAGTTAAGGTTTCCCTGCCATAGGGTTGGGAGGGCCTGCTAAGCTTGTCCAGCGAGCCGGCTCATTTTACATCGATACCTGCTACAGTCATTTGGGAGGAGGAATCCCCAACTGAGAAAATCCTCCCCCCCCCGCCCCCCGCCAGCCAGACTGGCCTGTGGGCAAGCCTGTGGTCAAGTTTCTTCATTGGCGATTAATGTGGGAGGGTCAATCTCACTGTAAGGGGTGCTATGGAGATAACCCCGGGTGCCCCGGGGAGCAAGCCAGTAAGCAGGACCCCTTCATGGGTGTTCCGGGCTGGCTGCAAGTAGCCTGGGTGACTTGAATTTGAGCACTATGGGGCAATTCTCAAAGCCTCCTCCAACCATCAAAGGTGACAAAAAGACCCTGGTGCTGCCCGTAACACTGGTGAGGCCTGAGGAAGGCACGCATGGAAACATGTCAACTATTCACAGAGCACACTGCTGTGTTCATCCTGCAACCAGGTTCTTGCCCCAACGTCCCGAAATGATGGGCTACAAGCTGAAAGCGGAAGTAAACCCTTTCTTCTTCAAGTGGCTTTTGGCCAGTGTTTCACCATAGCAGTAGAAACCCTAATTAAGATAACAAGGGTGGTGGGAATACTACGACTCCTTTACCCCAGTGCCCGGCAGAGTATTGATGGAGTTTTCTGGTGGTGGTGGGGGGTTGTGGTATCAGTCATTCTACCGCCGGGATATATTCCTGGCTCTAGAACAGTTAGAGGGCAAATGTCTATCTCATGGATGGTTAAACAAAGAGTAAATAAATAAGTCATCATGCTGGGCACTTCGTAGACACATCTGTGTTTATTTAAAGTCTCATATATCATCACGAGAAAACACCAGGCAGTTTTAATTTTAAATGATGACTATGAATTCTGGTCAAAACATCAAAGGAATGTGGCATATTATGTGATAAGAAAAAGACGAGAATTCTGAAAGTGTGTCTATGCTCTTGGTAGCTATGAAGTCAAGTATGTGTTATTTTTTAAAATGTGTGTGTGCGTGTGTGTGCACTTCCGTGAACATGTGAACATATGTGATGTGTGTGTGTGTGTGCGTGCGTGTGTGTGCACTTCCGTGAACATGTGAACATATGTGATATATGTGTGTGTGTGTATGTGTGTGTGTGTATATATATATATATATATATATATATATATGTATATATGCAGGTGTGCATGTGTTAACAGTGAGATGACAAGTTCTGGAAGTCAGTCCTGTCCTAGCTCCTTTTGAGACGGCCCCTACCCCTTTCTGTTCTTTGTCTGTGATTTGACCTCAAATGCTCATTACAGCAACAGAACACTGACTAAAACACTTGTTTTTGATTCTGCTATAACTTTCAAAACTGTGATGAATAGTTAAGCGAAGTAAAACAATCCAGAGCTGGGCAGAGTTGACAATTTCTTCCTTTTTTTTTTTTTAAGCTTTAACATTGGATATCACAATGTCAGTAGTTTAATTTGTGTGTCTGATTTCACATTTTGAGCTAAAATTTGTGTGCTAGCAGAGGTTTTAGGTAGGTGGCCGAGGAAAGTGATGCCCTTGGATGGATGGAGGTTATGCTAAGACCGCCCCCCCCTTTATCCTGAGCCTCTTAAGGAACCAATCTAGAGATGCGTGTGTGTGTTCACAATGCCTGTTCACAGTGTGGCTGCAGGGAGAGCTTTCCGGGCAGTCATGGGACTATAAGAATGGACACATATGACAGAGGGGGTTAGCAGTGTCCTTTGCCCACTAATACCCTACTAGATAAGAGGTATTTGTTGGCAGCTGCCCCTTCTGCCATCACTAGCCATCATAGGTGACCACTGTCACTGTGTTTGTCTCCTGGGCTTAAATTGGATTGGCAGTAATGGTTTTGTGATGAGCATAGCTCCCCAGAAGGGTGTGAGGTGAAGGCTAGGCTCAGAGGGACCCACGGCTGTGGATTTGTGAGTAACGAGCAGGACCATTAGCCTTCGTGTGCTGTTCCTGCCTAGTTGTTGTGAGGAGGACTCAGGGCACCGGTGATGTTGCCAGAGCCAACACAGCAGTTTGAGAGTTTGAAGTAATGAAATAAAGTGGGCTAAAACCCGTGCCACTCACTGTGTGATTTTATTTATTTATTTATTTACATGCCAATCACAGTCCCCCCTCCCCCTTTCCTCCTCCATCTCCACTTAGATGGGGTGAGGCCTCCCATGAAAATCAAGAAAGCGTGACACATCAAGCTGAGGCAGGACCAAGCTCCTCCCCCCAGCATCAAGGCTAAACAAGCCATCTCACCATAGGGAACAAGTTCCAAAGAGCCAGCTCATGCATCAGGGACAGGTCCTGGTCCCACTGCTAGTGGCCCCAAGCTATACAATTGTCACCCAGATGTAGAGGGCCTAGGTCAGTCCCATGCTGGCTCCCTAGCTGTCTGCCCACAAGCTCAGGTCAGCTGTCTCTGTGGTTTCCCACCATGATCTTCAACCCCTCCCCCTTGATTATATAATTCCTATACCCTCTCTTCAGCTGGACTCCTGGAGCTCGGCCCAGTGCTTGGTTATGGATCTCTACATCTGCTTCCATCAGTTACTGGATGAAGGTTCTATGATGACAATTAGGGCCGTTACCTATCTGATCACAGGGGAAGGCCAGTTCAGTCACCCTCTCCACTATTGCTAGGAGTCTTAGTTGGGGTCATCCCTACGGGTTACTGGGAGGTTCTCTGGTACCAGGTTTCTCCCTAACCCCACAGTAGGCCCCTCTATCAAGATGTCTCCCCCATCACACTCCTGCTCTGCCCTCCCACAACTAGACCATCCTGATCTCTCACGTTTCCATCCCCCATCCCTTCCCCTCTACACCTCCCCTACCCCCAGTTAACCCAGCACATCTCACCTACTTCCTCTTCCCAGGGAGATCCATGCATCCCTCTTAGGGTCCTCCTTGTTACCTAGCTTCTCTGAGGCTGGTTATCCTTTGCTTTACATCTAATATTCACTTATGAGTGAGTACATACCATGTTTGTCTTTCTGTGTCTGGGTTACCTCACTCAGGACGAATTTTTTCTAGTTCCGTTCATTTGCCTGCCAATTTCATGATGTCATTATTTTTCTCACTGAGTAATACTCCATTGTGTAGATACACCACATTTTCTTTATCCATTTTCCAGTTGAGAGGCACATCTATGTTGTTTCCATGTCGGGACTGTTACAAAGAATGCTGCTATGAACATAGTCGAGCAAGTGTCCTTGGGGTATGGTTGGCATCCTTCGGGTATGTGCCGATGAGTGGTATCGCTGGGTCTTGAGGTAGATTGATTCCCAGTTCTCTGAGAAACCACCATACTGATTTCCATAGCAGCTGTACAAGTGTGCACTCCCACCGGCAGGGGAGTAGTGCTCCCCTTACTCTCCATCCTCCCCAACATAGGCTGCCATTGGTGCTTTTGGTCTTGGCCATTCTGACAGGTGTAAGATGGTATTTCAGAGTTGTTTTGATTTGCATTTCCCAGATAGCCAAGGACGTCGAACAATTCTTTAAGTGTATCTAGGCCATTCAAGATTCTCCTGTTGAGAATTCTCTGTTTAAATCTGTACCCCATTTTTAATGGGCTTGATATTTTTAATGATATTTGTTTATGTGTGCCTGTGTTAAAGCTGGAGAACACCCTTGAGTACTATCCCTCAGGTGCTATATACTTTAGTTTTTGAGACAGAAGCACTTATCTGGATCTAGCACTCACTGGTTTAGGCTGGGATAGCTGGCAAGTGGGCCCAGGGACCACAGCCCCCCTACTGCTGGAGTTATAAGTGTGCATCACTACACCCAGCTTTGACTTATTTTTATTTTTGCTTAAGTCGGGTACTGGGGTTGAAGTCAGGATGCCAGCACACCAGCTTTGATTTCAGATGGACAACTAAACTCCTTTGAGCCATGTTTCTGCATCCACGGAGTAGACTTGACAGCAGCTGCTTCATCCAATGTGAATCAAGGAAGCGCAGGACGATGCTCAGAGCCCTTACTGAACGCACAGTACAGGGCAAGCACGTGCTTCTTATGTTATTACAGCCGTGTTATGCACCCGCACCAAGGCTGTGGATTAGGGTGCCTTCCAGTCTCCGTGAGCCTTGGGTGGGGTTACAGAACCAGTGCTTGCTGGGAAACTTGGAGCCATTAGGGGCATACTACTCTCTGCTTTCCCACGTCGGGCTTCAGTCATCCTTTGTCAGCCCCAGGCTGGCTGCTTCTCTATGTTTAACTTTCTATTCCTTCCATAAGAACTTTGATGTGTGTTTTAATGGGATTTCACCCAGGGCAGGGACCAGCTATGAGTCTTGCATTTCATATTTGTCTGCCTGTCAATCCATCAGCCCCTACAGTGATGGGTACCCACTGTGCATCCCACATAGCCCTGGGCTTGGCATAGTCTGTGCCTTGGTGCCCAAAGGGACAGCATATTTATAGCACCCCATGTGTTTGTCTCCTGCCTTAACCTTGAAATGGTGGCTTTAACTGATTTTGTTAACCTCGCCCAAGGGACAGACGGCTGGTTCTTTCCATTCCCTTCTCATCGTGCTTTATTTTTCTGCCAATGGAAGTTCTCTATCTTCAGGGAAGAACTTCATCATCACAGTTTCCTCACACCCCAGTTAGAATCAATGCTGTGTGTGTGTGTGTGTGTGTGTGTGTGTGTGTGTGTGTGTGTGTGAGTGTGTGTGAGAGGGGTGGCTGTCTGGAAATAGAATCTTCCAACGAGAGACTCCTGGCCTGCTTTTCTTGAGGCAATGGCTTGCTGTTTGGATTTAGGAAGAGGGAGACCCTGTAAGAGGCATCTTTTCCATGGGGGGGGGAGATATCGGCTTGACCGAGACTAATCCACGGGGGTGTGGCTCCTTGGATGGCATTTCCTGGCATCCAGAGACTCTGATTCCAGCCCTTCTGGGATACCACATCAGGACCTTGTTAGGCACTGGGACTTGGACTCTAAGATTTGCAGGGTCAATATTTGGAGGCCAGGGTATAGTTCCAAAAGGGAGGTTTGATAGGGATCGTATGATTCCCTAACCCCTTCGCTATGGGTGTCCTTTAATAATATAATGCACTTAGGTGATGCTCATTAAGGTTTGATGCAAACACGTATAGAGATTAGTTGAAGGTGATCGAGGAGAGGAGGCAGCTCATGGAAGATGTAATTCTCTTTCCTATCTCTCTCTTCTTTTCCTTCCTCTCTCCCTCCCTCCCTTCCTTTCTCCCACCATCTTCCCCACGTTCTTTCTGGTATGCAGGTGTGTATCTATCCATGGAGGCGAGAGTCTCTATCTCTTTTTATATCGGGCCCATGAATTTCTGGGACTTCTCCTGCCTTCACATCCCACCTCCCCGTAGGGGAGCAGGTGCATTGTGCCACCATGCTGACTTCTTTTTTGCGTTTTGGGGGAATCTAAATTTAGGCCCTCATGCCCGTGTTGCAAGCACTTTACCCGCTGAACCACATCCGTGCCCTACTTTACCTTCTAGAAGTGGGATGTTTTGCACATGACTTCTCCTTCTCCTTCTTCTTCTTCTTTTAAGATAGGGTCTCACCATGCAGCCCTCTCTCACCTCAGACATGTGGTGATCCTCCAACTTAACCTCCAAAATGACACAATTATAGGTGTGTGCAACAGCTCCAGCTAAGCTTAAGCTTGAAAATGTTCAGATCCTAAGTGTGTGTCTCTCATAGTGCTTTCCCTTATGTTCCCTTTAAGACGGAGCACATGGGTGAGGCTCATCTGCAATCGCCTACCCGCACAGGTGTCCTGAATCCTCATCTAGTGGATTTGGAACTAGGAGGTTGCTTGTGGAAATAATTTTAAAGTTAAAGAAATTATCTAAGTACAATATAGGGAACCATCTAAAAGAAAATTCCTTATACTATGTTTCATCATCCCTGAAAATAGTGTTTCTTTATTGACTAAGGACTTTTCCAGTTGTTTGTCCAATTATCCACCATGAACCACCCACCCACCATTCATCCATCCACCCATCCATCCATCATCTGTATTGGATATGGATAACTGTTTTATTAAATAAGTCATAATCATTCCTATCAAGATTGTGACGTTCAACTTGTTTCAGATTGGGCCAGCAGAAACCCGTTCAGATTCATTTTTATGGCCTTGGGCTGTATCCATACCATTTGATGAACACTTCCTTGCTTTCTGGTGTAATAGTCTGGACACAGGTTGCATTTTCTCTCACCTAGCCTTAGAACCCATCATTTTCAGAGGTTAGTCATTTACGTCGTTTCCTCATCTTCCCTTTCTTCCTTCTCCTTCCCTCCTCTCTCATTTCCATTCTTTTCCTTACCATTGGCTCTTCATCCCTCATCCTCTGAAAATGTTATTTAGAAATCAAAATCTGGATCCATGTGTGTTCAATACTACAGGGGTGTCAGTACTCCAGGCCCACCCAGTGAACAGAACAACACACACACACACACACACACACACACACACAACCTGCATATCTTTCAGGATATCTGGTTGATATCAGTTCTGAACTTGTAGCTCCCCTGGTGTAGTAAGGGCAATGATTCTCTCTGCATCTGCTCTGTTGTGCATTTTATTGGTCGCTCAGCCTCTGTGTGTCCCCTTTCATGACTACTTCTCATTCCATGCCTAGACTCCTGCTAATGCAGCTTGGGACCCAGGTTGACACCTGCCACTCCTCGGGCTACACAGGATCCACCCACATCCTTGATGACACCATTCACGCATCTTTTGCTGTCCTGGTCCTCTGCCCAAGTGCCTCCTTAACCTTATGCTGGACCACTTATCTACACAGATCATGTCATTGACTGCTCAGATGCAGACATGGTGGGCTGGGCTGCTCCCTGCATGCACATGAAGTAAGCCCATCTCTGGGCTAATTCTTGCCTTCTCTGTACCAGCCCTTTTCTTACAAACACTGGGGTCAACCTCTGACCCCTCCTCCGTCTCTCCAAAGGCCTTCTTCCCTGTAAGGTTTCCAGCGCACTACCTCAGGGACCTCCTCAGTCTCCTCTCTTCCCTTACACATGTGCGAGTGTCCTGCTTGCCCTGTAAATCTCTGACACGCACTTGGGCTTTGAAAGTTTCTCTTTCATCTGTGGCTTTTGGATTGAAGCATTCAGGATGGAATGGAAAGAAAAGAGAAGGATGAGATTAAGGGGAACGATAAGGTTTTAATATAATTTAAAATCCAGTGTCTTTATGTATAGTGCTAATTTACTTTTACGTTTTGTTTAGTCATGGTGCAGAAACATTTTCAGTTTAGTATAAAGCTTATGAGCCATATACTCTCCTAAAATAAGATTCTTTTTATCTCTCCCTATAACAACCAGGTTCATAGATACTTTTCCTGCCCAGGGGAGATTAGCTGAAGATGGGGTTTGGTGGGAAGGGATGGTAGAAATATTTTTTTTTTCTCAATCTGTCAGGATTCTTGATTTTTCAAATTGTTAGAATGCTATAGTCTTAAAGATTAAAATGACATCTATTTGTCTGTGTGTGTAAGTGAATGTGTGGAGGGGTCAGAGGACAACTTGGCGGAGTTAAATGTCTGCTTCCACCTGTGTGTCCTGGAAACTGAAGCCAGGACATCGACCTTGGTGGCAAGTATCTTTACCCACTGAGTCATATTGCTGGCTATGTTTAGTATTTTTTTTTTGGATTTATTTATTTGTTTGTTTGTTTGTTTGTTTGTTTTCTCACTTTTAAAATTAGTGTTTTGGTGTTTTGAGAATTTCATAGGATGTGTTTTGAGCATTCACCTCCTTTTTTTTTTAACCCTTCCCAAATCCACTCTCCCCTCCCTACTCACCCAACACATCATATCTGTATCTTCTTCCCCCCCCCACAAATTTAATTTGTGCTGCCCATAAATTCTTGGATAGGTGGCCTTCCACTGTAGTGTACTTGACTTACCAGTGGCCATATTCTTAAAGGAAACCAAGTTTCCCTCTCTCAGCAGCTATCAATTGCCAATAGTTTCTCATCTGGGGGCAGGTTTTGTGCTCATCCCCCCTTCCGGCAAGCTGGGATTTTGTCTGGCTTGAGTTTGTGCAGGTCTTGTGCATACTGTCACAACTACTATGCCTTTTTATGTACCACACCCTTCTGTATGGATGTCCAACTAAGGGCTGAATGTCCAGTCTCGTATTCTTTGCACCTTGACTAATTGTGAGTCTCTGTATTAATTGCCTTATGCTGCAAGAAGTGTCTCTAATGAGGGCTGGTAGATAGATATATTAATCAATGGGTATAGCAACAAATCATTAGAAATTGTTTTAAAACTATGCCCATTTATCACGGTAGTAATTGTAGGGTCTCCTCTTGTGTCTATGTCTTGTTTGGCAAAAGGTTGTTGGTGCTATTTCAGAAAGTGTTTGTGGAAGCAAACTTCATGAGTTAATGCATACCTGAGAGTGTCTTTTATTTTGCCCTTGAACTTTGCTTGGTACAGTCTTCTGTGTTCAAAGTCATTTTTCCTTCTGAGCTTTGAAAGCATTGATTCATTGCATTCTCCTTCCTAAAATATCCATGAGATTAACAACTTTTAATTTTAACCTAGCCATTGGAGGTAATCTATTTCCCCCTCATTATGGGTTTTATTTTAATTCTATAATTATATTTATTTATTATTTATTTGTATATATATGGGGGGGAGTCAGAGACCATCTTGTAGGGGCAGTTGTCTATGTTGGTTCTGGGTATTTCTACCAAGTGTGAACACACACACACACACACACACACACACACACACACACACACACACACAGAGAGAGAGAGAGAGAGAGAGAGAGAGAGAGAGAGAGAGAGAGACAGGGATTTTATGCTTTGAGGATTCAAGTACTCATCTTAATTTTCTCCCATAATCTTTGTCCTTGTGACTTTTGAAGATAATTCTTGAAATGTTTAATTAGACATAATCCCCTGTGTTTACTTTGAGTAAAAGTTACAGACTTCTTTAACTGTCAATCTAAATGTTGACAATCTAAATTGTTGCTTCTTCAGAACTCTCCTGTTGGGTTGAAAGACCTTTCACAAATTCTGTACCTCCCATGCCTACACCTACTCACTCACATCCAAATTGTAATGAATTATTTATTGTTGTTTCTTTATATAGATTGGGGACTCCTTGAATTTGCGGACTGTCACATACATTTTTGTGTCTATACCATCCTGTACATACTGATGCAACAAAGACAATATTCTTCCCTTTCAGTGCTAAAAAGACCAGATATCTATGCAAATGAAGCTTGATTTATAGACCATTCCATTGACTATGACTCAAATCTTTAACTAAACTCAGATGTATGAGGGCATTTTTGTTTTCATTCATTAGAAACATAGTTTAGACTATTTTGAGTTATTTGCTACCATGATAATATTTTGAAGAATTGTTGAGTATACCGATTTACCATATTTCCAGAAGTTTCTAGATTATGTTTACACAGTCTGCCTTGTGGCATGATCTCAAGATGTAGTCCTTTAGGATGTTATATAACGATGCACCATTGGGTAAGGTATATACAGCAGCTCTCCATTCATAATTCAGCCCGTCTGTTACAATCTGATCAAAGAGTCCAGAATTCTGAGTATAAGGAAGACTTTTTAGGATGTGACAATCCCTTTCTTACTCCTCCAGCTAAACAAAAAGGATATTGGTGATGATGGATATGAGATAATGTTTGGTGATAGAACCATGATCTCTGGTCTCTGAGTGTCTGGTCTTGGAGGAGCTGAGAATCTGTTTTTTTTTTTTTTTTTTTTGCAAGACACTAAGACTGTAAGAAGCCACCAATAAAAGGTAATTTTCCATTGTCTTCTTCCAAAAGGAAGCAAATACTAAACTCACAAACTTGAGCAGAAACAATCAATCGAAAACTCAAACACAAATCTCCCAGCAATCCATGTTCTGAATACTGAGAAGTTTAGCAGGGTGTGGTGCTGGCAATGTGATAGATTTTTTTTTTTGTCAACACCTGCTATTGGAAGGACCAGAAAAATGGAATCCAGGTCTGTGATATGTGTAGACATATTAGAGGAATTTACTACGGAACTGTATGCAGGAGCCTCCATAAATCTCAATATCCCAGGCCTTTTGACCCTGTATCGACTAAATAGACTCAACTGGGAAAAATGAGGCCGTTCCTCCAGAGAATGCAATTTAGGGAGAGTCAGTACAATCTTAGAGACAAGAATTATTTACTGCATGCTGTTGTTCAAAAAATGAGATCAAAATTGATCAGGGGAGAATTTCTATCAACAATTCAAATAAAGATCTAGGAAATGGGGAGAGGTGACATATGAGAAGGGGCTATTCTTTGCTGGAGAAACTAGAATTTAATAAATGACAAATGAAAATTGAAGACTGTTACAATGTAGATGGAGCATAGTCAATAGTTAGATATCGCCAGGGTTCTTTAAGATAGTCCAGAGACTCTAGCCCTGCAATGGTGAGATGGGACATCTTCAGAGACAACCTTCAAGATGGATAGGCCCTCAAAGATGGATTTACAGGGCCAAAGAAAGAATTGTCAAGGGTAAACAGACTCAAGCATTTGGAATTACTCTTGCAAGTGCTGATGACATTAGTACACGTGGTTATCCTTCTAGACGGTGAGGATTAGGAGATAACAATTATTTAAAGCACGGATTGATGTGATTTCAGATAAAGATGAGTTGTTTAACTATACAGGCAGCTGGGTTAGGTGAAGTCTAGAAAACTAGAAAAATGTTGCTCTAGTGTTGCTTTGAGATAGTTTTGCAACAGTTTAAATTTGAGTCAGTTGGCAGGTAAAGAGCATATCTCCTTATTGGTGTGGATGGACACCTTTCTGTCCACTGAGGGCCCAGACAGAACACAAAAGTAAAGAAAGAGTGTATTCTATTTTTCCTTGAGCTAGCCACCCCATCTCCTTTGCTAAGGCACCACAATTCTTTTTTCTTGGCCTCTTGAATGTAGAGAGTTATCCTAAAGGAATTGTTCTTGGTTCTCAAGCCACTAGTCTTGACTGAATTATAACATTGTTCTTATTCCTCCTGCCTATAGATGACACATAGTGTAATTTCTCAGGCTCCTTAATTATGTGAGCCAATTAACACAAGGAGGAATCACTGTCTCTGTATCTTTCAGTGTTTACATCTGTCTCCCTCTACACACACACACACACACACACACACACACACACACACACTCAATTTTTGTTTTTTTAAGAGTCTCAGCTCATTCAGAAAATAAAATATAATACCAGATTGAGAATGCCTGGTAGGCACGAGGTATTTGTTGTGGAGTGGTCTCTTCCGGAATGCAGAGATGTCTTCTGAATGGAAACATTCCAACCTGGAGGGAGGAGGAAGGTTCACAAGACTCAGGGGATAAACAAAACTTATAGGTCTCAGAAGGCTGAATGTCTCAATATTCATAAAGACCCTTCTCAAATTGACCCAGATAGTAAACAATTGCAGGGCAGCTGTCTCTGGGACCAGTCAAGCTGCCCACAAGTTGTGTGCACACTCCAGGGATGCAGATTTTATGAGTTTGCATCCATGCTGGAGTGGGATTTTTGGCGGGTACTTCTGCCTTTGAGTCAACCATGTCCAGTAAGTGACCCTAGTAAACCTCCTGGTTCACTACGATACTCATGGACATCTCTGATCTTTTGTTGATGCCTGCAGTGGTGGGAATGAACAATGACCCCCTTAGGCTCTGGTATCTGACACTTGATTGGGCTTTTGGGGGGAGGTTATGGAAAACTTAGGAGGTGTGACCTTAACCGCTGGCTTTGGGATTTCATGGCCTTTCTCAACTTGCAGATCATTTTCTCTGTGTGGTTGAAGATGCGTTCTCTCAGCTTCTCCACTGGCTGCCTACGGCCATCCATTTCTCATCAGTATGGATTTGTTCCCTGGAACCATGAGCCACAAAAAGGGAAGATGACTGGGCCTTCACCCAAGTCCAGCCACTCTCCCAGCTCCCAGCCATTTTTATCTAATTGCGCCCTAATTGCAGGCTGCCTCTTGGGTCTTGGAGGCGCTAGAGTACATAGGCTGGTGGAAGTTAATGGTAGAAGTACTCTATCTACTCAGCATCTATGCTGAGTGAAGATGTTTAACTGAGTATGCTTTGTGATCAGTTATTCCCCGTTAATAGTCCTCCACCCATGCTTTGTAAGCAAGCCCAATAAACTCATTGCTTCCCAGAGAGAGCTTTGGTGAAATCCTACTTTGGTTTGTGGTTGGGGACTCTATGAGGAGCGGGTAGATGTTTGCATCCTGTGGTGGTTTGGATAAAAATGTCCCCCACTCCCGGCATAGACTCACAGGGAAGGCATTATTGGAAAGGATGAGGACATGTGGCCTTGTTGGAAGAAGTGTTTCACTGGGGCTGAGCTTTGAGGTTGCGGTCCTCTCTCTCTTCCTGCTGTCTGCTGAGAGGTAGAACTCTCAGTCACCACGTCTGTCTGCATGCCATCGCGCTCCCTACCTTTATAATGATGGACTAATGTAAGCCAGCCCCAATAAAATTCTTTCTTCTATAAGAGTTGCCACGGTCATGGTGTCTCTTCACAGCAATAGAAACCCGTCTGAGACACATCTCCTTCGATAAGGAGTTTGCAAAACAAATACAAGCATGTCATATCCAAGTCTTTCAAAGTCTTTCCCTAAAGGAGTGGGTCAGTTAGAGCTAGTGAAAGAGAAGAGCTCTCTGGGATTGCTGGGCATTTTTTTTTTTTAAACAAAGTTCTTTCAGATTGTGTAATTGGATATTCTCTTTTCTGCCCTTTAAACCTCACCTCATCCATTTCTTTGATTGGCAATGACTGACCTTATCTGGGATTAAAGTAGTGGTGTACTGGGCACTGCTAGATGTGCATCTCAGGACTCTTGATGCACTTGCCTTTTTAATCAGTGGTTCAGGAGCTACTTATAAGGAGGGTGAGGGGCAGTGAGAGGGGTAAGGGAAGGATAGCAGATTGTCAGGCTGTGTGGATGCGGGCTCTCCAGACAGTCAAACCCAATCACCCCGTGTGTACCCACAGTGTAGAGGCAGCGTGTCACAGGATGAGTGCATGTGAAAAATAGTGAACTTGCCCTCGAAGGAGGTTTTGAGGGCTAGGGCTGAGCATGGACCACATACAAAATGCAAATGCGAAGGATGTTGTAAGGAGGCTGTCCCACAGGCCAGGGCAGCAAACCGGAAGTATAAAAGACAGCTACGGAAGTTTCATGATGCAGGTGGCTGTCGAGCTGATAGGACAGATAGGACAATGACAACTTGGGCTTTGAATGTGCTGTGAGTATAATTATAAAATGCTGTGTGTGTTCTGGTGGGTGCACATTCATTTGTACACGTGTGTGTACATGTGTGTGGAGACCGGGGGTCAGTGTCAAGTATTGTTTCTCAGGCAGTGTATATTTTTAAGAACAGGTTCCTTTACTGCCCGGACTGGGTGACGAGTGATCTCCAGGGCTTTGCCTGTTTCTGTTTCTCAGTGCTTTGATCACAAGTACACGCCACCATCTCTGGCTTTTTACTTGGGTTTTGGGAATTGGAGTCAGATGTTCATGTTTTCATTACAGACTGAGGGCTTGTCATATCCCTAGTCCATGAGATGCTTTGTGTTCTTGTAGAGCAGAGCTTCTCGACCTTCCTAATGCAGTGGCCCTTAAATACAACCTCTCGTGCTGTGGGTGACCCCCAACCATAAAATTATTTGCATTGCTGCTTCATAACTGTAATTTTGCTACTGTTAGGAATCATAATGTAAGTATCTGTGTTTTTGGTTCTGGGTAACCACCCTGAAAGGGTCATTTGACCTCCAAAGGGGTTATGATTGACAGGTTGAGACTGCTGTTCTAGTGTCAAGTGTGGTACTGGACACATGGTGAACTTTCAAAACAGCAGAGGCAGGTGGATCTCTGTGAGTTCGAGGCCAGCTTGGTCTACAGAGCAAGTTCCAGGACAGGTTCCAAAGCTACACAGAGAGACTCTGTCTC
The DNA here is from genome assembly GCA_030556225.1 of Cricetiscus sungorus. Taxonomy (NCBI): domain Eukaryota; kingdom Metazoa; phylum Chordata; class Mammalia; order Rodentia; family Cricetidae; genus Cricetiscus; species Cricetiscus sungorus. Next base: position 11,321,950 of record JANBXA010000367.1, on the reverse strand, counting down.
GAAAAAAAAAAAAAAGCATTTATGGTGCTAGTGGTGTAGCTTGGTAGTAGAGTACGTACTTAGCAAGTACGAGGTTGTGGGTTCAATCCCCAGCACCATAAATAGACATTTATGAGCGAAGTTAATGTAAAAGGCACATTTTAAGGAGCTCTAGTATGAAGGTTAGCATTTCTTTCTTTTTTCAATATAAAGATTTTAATTATGTGTATTATATGCATGTATATGTGCATATAATTATGTGCATGTATATGTGAGTATGTGTATGTGAGTGCAGGTCCATGCAGAGGACATAGGATCCCTTGGAGCTGGAGTTAGAAGTGATTTGAGTCGCCCAACATGGGTACTGGGAAGTAAACATATCTCCTGCAAGAGCAGTATGTACTTTTAGCCCCTGAGCCATCACTCAATCTCTGTGATGATCGGCTCTGATTAGCACCTTCCTAGAGCTCAGAATCACCTGGGCAGAGTCCCAGCGAAGGACTGTCTGCATTGGCTTGTCCTGTGAGCATGTCTGTGAGGACCCCCTTAATTGAACTCGTTGCTGTAGGAAGATCCAGCTTACTGGGAGTGGCACCATTCTCTGGGCACGGGGTCCTAAACTGCACTCGAGTGGAGAAGTCAAGCAGAGCACAGGCAAGCAGGCAAGTGAGCACATTGCTTTCATCTCTCTGGGCTCTTGATGTAACTAGCCGCTGAAGTTCCCGTCTTGAATTCCCTGAAACGATGACCTGTTGAGCTGGAATATATCCTTCCTGCCACAAGCTGCGTGTTGTCAGGGTGTGTTATCATAGCGACAGAAACGAGGCTAGGAACTCCAGGCCATCTGAGGGGGCTTGGATGGGCTGGGGGAGGAGCTACTCGGCTCTCTGAAACTCTGTTCTCCCATATTGTATAATGATGTTTCATCAGGGAGGGACCATGGACACACGGTCCTGCTATGGTTTAAGTGTCCAAAGGTCTGTGTGTTCCCACGCATCACTCCGAGGAGGTGGTAGAGCCTCCAAGAGATGGGGAAGGTCTTTGCGTTATTGGTGGCAGATTGTTGAAAGAGACCACAAGACTGGTCTCTCCCTTTCCTTTCTGTTTTCTCTGGCTCACCAAGGGATGAAGTTGAATCTTAGAGAGATATACTCGGAGCCATAAACCCTCATAAGAGACTGTGCTAGTTAGTATTAACAGCCAACAGCACAACCTGCTATCCCCTGGGGAAAGACTCTTAATGAGTAATTATCTATACTAGCTTGGCCTGTGGACAGATCTATGAGGAATCGTTTTGATGGTTTACAGATGTAGGAAGATCCAGCCCACTGGGGTGGCTCTATTCCCTAGGTTGGTTTCTGAGCTGTATAAGTGAAAACAAAACAAACAAACAAAACAAAACAAAACAAAAAAACTAGCAAGCGAGTGAGCAAGCAAGGATCCAAGCATGCATTTGTTCCCTCTCTGTTCTGGACTGTGGAAGCGATGCTGAAAGTTTCTGCCTTGACCTGCCTGCAATAATGGACCGTAGAACCAAATAAATCCTTTCTTCCCTCAATTGCTTTCTGTTGTGCTATTTTGCCACAGCCACATAAATACATCTAATACAGAAGCTGGGTAGAGAGTCAAACCAAGGCCTGCCTACCTCCAAAGGCCAACTTTTTCCCCACTGTGGAAAAAAAAAAAGTTCCCTTCACATTTGGAGGGTGGAGTCAGGGACAGAGGTGCAGAACACATTCTGCAAGGTCCAGAATATCACAGAGGGTCTTGTGACATATCTGACGTCACAGAGAATGGGATTGGGAAAAATAAAACAACAACAAAAGGAGAGATTTTCATTCTTCCACAGCAAAGCTGGAAGGATAGTTATGAGCACAAAGCCAGCACGAACAATGGCATGGTGCTGGGTTGTCATCGAATCTGCCCCGGCATGGTCCCTGTTACCATACAGCATAGACACAGCATGCATTATTAAAAATAGTTCTGAAGGCCAAGGGTACAGTTTGGTAACCCAGGATAACACAATAGCAAAAGAAAATGTGTCAATTTGTTGCAAAATGCTCAGCAGGCATTTACCCTTGGATGTTTCCAAAAACAGTGATATTTGTACTTACAGCCTATTAGTTACTGTAGAGGAATGCCCACTAGAGCTTGTTTTATTCCCAATCAGGGGAATCAAATTTCTGGTTGTGCTATCAATCTCCTGCCATCTCATTTTTAAAGGCACACTGTAAAATGTTTTTGTCTGCTGTGGCAGCTAGGAGGAAAACTTTATTAGTGGGAAAGTAATGCAGTTTGAAGAAGTCCTGTAAACCCAAAATCTTTTTAGGACACTTAATTCTGGGCTTTACAAGGCAACTGTGGCTTTCTTTGCAAATAAACACGAGGCCCTCCGATGTGTACGAGGGCACACTTGGGCTGTGCTGATTTCATGGCATGTGTCGGGAGGGGAAACAGAGGTAGACTTGCCTTTCCTCCTGCTGGGACCAGTAAAGGACTGAGACTTGGAACGTGAGTAGGATTGGCTGGTTTAGTACTTTAGTCTGCTGCTCATTTGTGACTAGAGTAGGTATGGAACACAGGTGTGCCCGACAGCAATAGTACATTGATGACTCCCTGTGGCCCATCCTCCGAATTCATCCCAAACAGTAACAGGCAACCTGGTGATTTTCCATTATTAGTGAGTTTGATTTGTCTTCCTTGCCCCACAAAAGCACATATGCACACATCCGCATTATACATGCACACAGAAAGGCATACATGTCTATATATGCATACACATAGAGGAACACATAGAGACATATATAGACACATACGTGTTTTCCATGGTCCACGTGAATCAAAGATAACAGTTATAGTAGTTAATATTATCAATATTGAAAAGATCTAGACTCATTCGTTCAGGAGACAACTGTCTGAGCATTATTCTTGGATTATTTAGATTAGGTCAGCAAGGTGATAAGACAGTGAGTATGGCTGGTGTCATCCTCATTGGCTGGGATCCCAGACTGACAGACGAGGGGGAAGTGAGCCGACAGTTATCTCTGTTTACTTCCAGGATGCAACAAGAGCATCTGTCTTCTAGCTCCTGCCATAATGGACTTTGCCTTTGAACCCGGAGCCAAAAGCAGACTCTTTCTTCCTTAAGTGGCTTTGTCAGGAATTTTATAGCAGGAATGAGACAAGCTACTAATACAGTCACGAATGCAACCCAGAACAAAATCACCAATTTACTTAAAACATAAGATTGCTTTTGTAATTTCATTTTAAATTATGCATTGCCTATGCAGGTGTGTGCATATGGGTGCAGTTGACCACAGAGACCACAAGGGGGCAGTGGATCCCCCGGTACTAGAGTTACTGGTGGTTGTGAGTGGCCTGAGAGCTGGGAACTGAACTCTGGTTCTCAGAGAGAACAGTAAATGCCATAAACCACCGAGCCTCAACATGAGATTTTTGTTATTGTTGTTAATTTTTAAAAGCCCTTTTGTGGTTCTCAAGTGTGAACTTCATAGACACAGAGAACAACAGCATGTCACAAGTTCAAAAGGTTAGATACTTGTGCAAATATGAGAGTAAAGCCCATGGGCCACAGATAACTGGGAAAATGCAGAGAAAACAGATGGAAGGAGGAAACGGTAACTGTCTTTTGAAAAGGAACTTTATTTTGGTGTTTTTGTATATTAAAGACATGGCTATGATCATATGTATTCAATGACCTTTTTTTTTTTTTTTTTTTTTTTAATCTGTTTTTGTGGTCATGAAAGTTGCCCATGTACTTTGCAGACATCTTGAAAAATATATAAGTATAAAGGAGAAAATAATTAGGTAGTGCATTCCCAGCCGGAGAGAGACACTGTGATTGTTATTATTGTAGCCTCATATAGTGTTTCTCCAGTGCATTTTAAAGCATGCTTTTTTGCAAAGCTTAAAATATAGTAAATGCAGGGATCTTTGCAACTTTTATGTGGAGAATGATAAGAAAAGGATTGAAGAAGATGGTGTCTAATTTAGAATAGTTTTTTTTTTATTTAGTCTTTACCAATAAAAAATAAAATTCTGTGGCTTAGGTCATTCAATATGAGTTTTCAAGTTGCAGAAAATCATTACTCGGGTTCTTTGGCAATGAAAATGGCCATTATGCTACTCTGTACAGCTCTGCTTTTATGGTAGAAGAAAGAAAAAGTACTTTAGTGATGCTCTGAGCACGGTGCCATAACCATGTAAATACTCCAGCTATTATTTGAGCAACTGCTGGCATTGAATAATATAGGTTATTTTAAAAGGTAATCAAACGTGGAGGGGACTTTTAGCTGAACCCTGGCATAAACATCAGGTTTCAAGGGGAGAGCATTTCCTGGTCCAGGTGAGAGAAAATTTACCAGGGGGTCACATGGCATGGTCAACCAGTACTGTGGGCTGTGCATCCATCAGAAAAGATAATGAAGCCCAGTCTGTTTTTAGTTGGCCCCACTGAATAAAAGGACTGGTAAATCATTCTACACCACAACTTTTTTTTTTCTTTAAAGAACCCCCTTTTTTTCCTTCTTAGAATACATTGTTAGTAACTTACATTTTAACAGGGCAATATGGTAGTTTTCTCCTTTCTTTCTTTCTTTCTTTCTTTCTTTCTTTCTTTCTTTCTTTCTTTCTTTCTTCCTTCTTTCCTTCCTTCCTTCTTCCCTTCCTTCCTTTCTTTCTTTCTTTCTTTTTTTTTTTTTTTTTTGTCAACTTGACACAGTATAGAGTCCCTTGGGAAGAGGTTGGACCTTACAGGAAGAACTGCTTCAATCAGACTTGCCTATGGGAATTATCTCTGAGGAATTATCTTGACTGATGACTGATGAGGGATGTAGGGCCCGGGCCACCGTAGGCAGCACCATCTATGAGCATGTGGCCCTGGATGTAAGAAAACGAGCTGGACAGGAGTCAGAAAACGATCTGGTAGGCAGCGTTCTGCCATGGTCTCTGCTCCAGGCTCTTGTCTTGAGTCTCTGTTCTGACTTCATTCAGAGATGGATTATTACCCACAACTATGAGATGAAACAAACTGTCTTAGTTAGGGTTTCTATTGCTGTGATGAAACGCTAAGACAAAAATGCAAGCTGGCGAGGAAAGGGTTCATTTGGCTTACACTTCAGCATTTCTGTTCGTCTGAAGGAAGTCAGGATAGGATCTCATGGTGGGCGGGAACCTGGATGGCAGGAGCTGATGCAGAGACCATGGAGAGGAACAGTTTACTGGCTTTCTTTGCCTGATCCACTCAGCCCACCATCTTACAGAACCCAGGACCAGGAGTCCAAGAATGACACAACCCACCATGAGCTGGGCCTTCCCTCAAGATCACTAACTGAGAAAATACCTTACAGCTGGATCTCATTGATGCATTTCCTCAGCTGAGGCTCCTTCTTTTCTGATGACTCTAGCTTGTGTCTAGTTGACACACAAAACCACAAACCCCTTCTTCCAAAGCTGCTCTTGGTCATGGTGTCTATCATGGCAACAGATCAGTTTACTAGAGCAGAGGAACTCATGTAGCCCAGTCTGGGATGGCTTTCTATACAGCCAATGTTGACTTTGAACTTCTGACTCTCATGGGATTCCAGACACTCACCACTTTATGTGGCAGTCAAGATGGAACTCAGGGCTTTGAGTATACTAGGCATGTACCAACTGAGGTACATTCCTAGTGTGTGGTAATCTACTTTACTATTTGAGAAAGCACCCAATTCTTGTTTCAAAACTCCCTCTTCAAAAACAATAATTCTAGAAAACAAACAAAAATCCAAAGCAACAACAACAAATGATTCTAATATTAATGAATTCTAATATTAATGTTAACAGAAAGCCAACTGAGCTAGGCGGTGTTGGTACACACCTTTACAGCCAACACTTGGGAGCCAGAGGCAGGCCAGCTTTGTAGAATGACAGAGGGAGTTCCAGGACCATCAGGGCTACACAGAGAAACCCTATCTTGAAAACAAACAAACAATAACCCCCCCCAAACAAACAATTAAAACCCAACTGAATAACTTAAAAATTTCTTTTCTGCTATTCATCTTGAGACTTCTTGCTTTATGATATCCTCACAGACTCATTATAAATACTTGACACTTTGTTTTGAGAAGAAAAGATGACCTATAGCACAGGTGGACACAAACGTGCTGTGTAGCCAAGGATGACCCTGAACATCTGACCCTCCTGCCTTCACCTCCACAGTGCCACCACCATGTGAATAGTTCATGTGGTTTATGGGTGGAACCAATTTTATACGCAATCAGCTTAGTTTCCTTCTGTTTGCGACTGCCTCTGAGACATATATTCATTGACAAGTTGTTTACTCCTTCCTCATATGAAGTAAAGATTACTTCTTCTTGAAAGAGAAAGAAATCAAATGACTGGCATCTGTATGAACAATAGCATCAGGGCTGTGGCTCTCTCCAAAATCAACTTAAGGGATGGTGAGAGTTTTCTACCTGCCTCGGCACCCTATGCTTCCTCACCTAGGAAATAGGACCCTATATTTTCCATACGATGTTAAGGTTGATTTTCATCTCATTTAATTTTTAAATAGGTAAAATACATATATATGCTTCAAAAGTCAGTCATGAACAAAAGTAGAGTTCAGAAAATTTTCCACGCACACTTATGCTCTCTTATCAACATCCTTTGTAGTTAAGTATTTTAAAGCCCCATGAAATAAGCAAATTGTGTGACTACCTACCTATCCCTCTATTGTCCTTACATGTGTTAGAGAATGTGTGTGTGTGCTCTGCACGTGTCACAGACGTCAACCTTGGATGTCATTTCCTCAGACACTATTCACCCCACTTTTTGAGGGAGAATCAATGGCCAGGAGCTCCTCAAACAGGCTGGTGACCCCTAAGGGATCTTGCTGTCTCTGCCTCCCGGTTCTGGTATCACGAGCATGTCACGAGCATCTCGTCTAGCTGTTTTATATGAGTTCTGAGGATCGATTTAACTCAAATCCTCATGCTTACAATTGGGGCACTTTACCAAATGAACCCCAGCCCCACAGAATGCTTTGTATTTTTTTTTTTAATCTTAGTGATGCATTCTAGATACAGCTCCACATGAATTCTGAGAGCTGGGATTCTGTTGAATTGCTATGAGGGCCTCCAGTGACTAACTTGTTTTCCACTGAGCTTCATTTGCTCTAAAATTTTGCTTCCATGACATCCACAGCCATAAATAATATTGTGCACAGGGTGATGGCTTTATATCCTGGTTCTGTTACTTTTTCAGGTAGTTTCTGTCCTGTGGAGCGGCTCGTGGTTGGTTGTCCTCAACTGACTTTTATTTTCATTAGGTAGATTCCTTTTAGATCAATATCGGTTTTGAGTCAGTATTTTCATCCCTTCTGATCATAAGTACCACAGTTCTCACCTCTCATGCATCATCTATTCTTGAAAATGTCTGCAAGGGCAGAAAAGCCAGACAACAGACTGATGTCTTGGCTATAAAGACACTAGGAGAAGTTCTATTTGAGGACCGTTAAAATGTAATAAATTCCCAGTTTCGCTGCAGACCTTTAAACACAGTCATTTATGATTCATGGCCAGCATTTGGTACACGTTTCTTAATTGTGTCCTTTTTTTCTTCACAATTAATTGAATACACAATTGAGCTGTGTAAAGCCAATGAGAATCTGATTAAGGTGAAAGATTCTCTGTCTTCATTCTGCCTGGTGATTTGCAGCTTTGTCTCAATGCTGTTGAGTCCATATGACCTATTCTTGTTATCCCTTGTATCAGCGTGTTCATTGTTCTGTTTCCTCCTCAGTTTTATAAAATACTTGGGCAAAATGCAATAAGCCTCCGAGTGGCTGCACAAATATTGCTGGTCTGAAACAGCGCAGTGGTCCCTGAGGTGACACCTCTGAGGGATGGCTTTCGTTGGTCATTCCTGGAGCTTAGGATGAAAACTGAAGTTTGGCACATGCAGAGAAGTTAGCACAGCCATTCAGGAGACAAATTATGAAAGGCGAGGCACCCCCCCCCCTTATCGCAAAAGAAGCTGGGAGAGGCTGCCATGCTCATGACTCTTAACCATAGAACAACAATAATGCTGAGACGAATGTGTAGTCAGCCTTCATATGATAACCTACCGTAAACAAAGTTGACTTTACAAAGTTGGTAATGCAGCTTCGGTGTGGAGGGCTCATTCTCCCCACCACAATTCTTTTGTCTTTTCTTTTTAGTCCTACCTACTCTTCAGTATGTATGTATGACGTATGTATGTATGCATGTATCTTTGTATATATGATGTGTGTGCGTGGGTCTTAGTGATTCTATTGCTGTGAAGAGACACCATGGCCACGGCAACTCTTACAGAGGAGGGAAAACATTTAATTGGGTCTAGATTATAGTTTTAGAGGTTTAGTCCATTATCAGCAGGAAGTAAGGCTGGCAGAATGGATGCAGTCAGACATGGTGCTGGAGAAGGAGCTGAGAGTTCTACATTTTGATCTGCAGGCAGCAGAAGGTGACTGTGAGCCACACTGGGCATAGCTTGAGCATCTGTGACCTCAAAGCCCACCCCACAGTGACACACCTTCTCCAACAAGACCACACCTCCTTCAACAAGGCCACACCTCCTAATAGTGCCTTTCTCTATGGGTTGTGCATTCAAACACATGAGTCTATGGAGGCAGTTCCTATTCAAACCAGCACAGCAATCATCTATCTATCTTTTCTATCTGTCTATCTATCTGTCTATCTATCTATCTATCTATCATCTATCTATCTATCATCATCATCATCTACATATCTGTCTATCATCCATCTATCAAGCCATCTGTCATTGAGTCTCTCTGGCTCACTGTCTACATATCTACCATATATTTGTTTATCATTCATCTATGAATCTGTCTGTGTATCTATTTGTCATCTATTTCAATGAAAGAATAAACCAAACCCATCATTCTCACTGTATAGCATAGGCTGTCTTCAGATGCTTAATTCTCCTGCCTTAGCCCTTCCAAGTTACTGAATGCTAGGATTACATGTGTGAATGCTAGGATTACATGTGTGAGTCACCACGCTTGTCTACAATATTTAAACATTTGTCACTGTGGTTGTTTGAGTGAAATGTCCCGTATTTTCAGGAATCGGAATATTTGCCTCCCAGATGGTGACACTCTCTGGATATGTTTAGGAGATGTGGCTTTGCTAGAGGAAGAATGTCACTAGAGGTGGACTTTGAGGTCTTAAAGCCATGTGCTCTTTCTCTGTTTCTTGTTTGTTTTCCAGCTGTGAGTTCCCAGCTGCGGTTCCAGCTGGCCTGCCTGCTAGCGGCTATGCTTTCCCACCATGATGGTGATGGACTCATCCTTCTAGAGCCATAAGCCCCAAATAAGTCCTTCCCGCTATAAGTTGCCTTAGTCATGCTGTTTTGTCACAGCAATAGAAAAAATAACAAACATGGTTACTAATAAGGTGCTGAATTCTGAGAGCGGGTGGTGGGGTAGCAGGGGTCTAAACAGTCCCTGGCTGGTGAAGTCTGTGAAGATGACGTATACTTCCCCCAGGGACCAGTCGATGGACGCAAGTATAGAAACAGTAATCTTTTCTCTAGTGAAAGCTTGTAAAACTTCCCAGGTCGTCGTCTCTAGATATCTTTGCACCTCTCTGATTGAGCTTCCCCAACACCAGGGCTGGCTGTGTCAAGAGCTCCAGCCATTAGACGCTGCAGACCTGGTCTTAGTATGCCAGCTCCCTTCCAAATGATTCCTTCATTAGGAGGCATCCGTAGGTTTGAGGCGGGTGATTGCACGAGGGAGGCCATTTGGCATTGAGCTGATTGTAAGTGCAGCGGCAGGAGCCCTCTCTCTGATTAGACCCAAGATGCTGAAGCCAGATGAATGAGTAATGAGTTGATGGGCAGTAGGAGAGACTGACACTGTGCTTGATTATGTTAAGAGAAGCCTCGTGTGCTTTCAGTTTTGCAAAACAACACTATGTCTTAAACTTGAAACCACTGGCTAGTGCCTGGAGTAATTAAGTTCATCTCCCAGAGTGTGCCCCTCAGGAGCATCCTTTTCTTAAGCACTGTTTGTTACAGCATGCATGGGCTAAGGCTTCTGGGTCATGCAGATTATGAATGGGGGAGGGAAGAGAATGGGGACATACCTGGATGTTACCTTGAGAACTCAGGAGAAATTTAAACCAAGTGGAATTCTTTCTCCCCATTCAACTGCAAGATAACACCCGAATGCAAAACAGTTAGGTTAGTATTATTTAAGAGATGTAGTTCTATTTCAATTAAAAACATTAAAAAAGGAACTATTATCCTCCATTAAATCTAAGCACAATAAAAGTGCTACCCAGTTGGATTTTTTTTTCCTCCCAGAAATGAAAGATAAACTACAGTTCTAAGTTATAGTTGTAAGGCTAGCATTTTGCCAGATTTTGTGGTGGTAGCAAACCCTATATTTATTTGAAATTGCTTAAATTTGTACTCCTCCCAGCCTGATTGAGCTAATTAGAACCCACGGGGAATTATATGGTTAATGGAGAGAACTGTGGAAGCATAAATATGCAATGCAATTAGCTTCTATCTTTGTGTGTGTGTGTGTGTGTGTGTGTGTGTGTGTGTGTGTTACACTTTTGAATCTCGTGGGCAAAAGACTTAGAACAAAAAGAACCATTGATTTTTCAAGCTGCTATGGGAGCTCATAATTATGATATAATATCTCACCAACCTCTTCACGCATAGAAGGGACTGTGAGTAAATAAAACCCAGCAATTTCTTCCATCTAGCATTCTCTGTATCAATAGCATACGTCTCCAGTTCTCCCTCCTTTTGGTTTTGTTTGTTATAGAGGATATAAATCCACTTGCTTGAACGTTTTATACATGTTTGGAGGACTTCATTGCATGGGATCACATTTGGTTTGCAATTAGTTAAGTGAAAGGCTTCCTTGGTATTATACCCAGGGAAGGAAGCAGCTCACCATCAGTGCCCTCTGTCTAACACATGCAGGTAACCTTGATTTTGATGACTGCTGTTAATGTAAGTTCATGGCAGGAGACAGTTGAATTTTGTTATATATTCTTTAATTGTCTAGGGCTGTGCCTAGCCCAGGGTGCTTTCCTGTACTCCACAATGGAAAGATGAACAGTTCCCACCTCCCTGACAGTTTTAATCCAAACTGTTCCTTTACTTAGGATGACTTTAAATAGAAAAATATATTGACAAGTAATGAGAGAGACCACGGAACACCGGGCAGACACGGAAAGAAGTCCCCTTACTTTCTTGAGCAAGGGGCATCAGTTTTTAATTTGTCCTTGGCCCTACAAGTTGTGTAGCTAACTGTCCGTGAGTACAGATAAAAACAATACAGAGATCGTACCCTTACTCAGCAACCGTTTGCTGGGTATTTCATCCGTGTAGTATGTCACTGTGCCTACAGAGGAATGCAGGAGCTTGGGTGGGACAACAGCCTGTCCATGTAGAGCTCAGGTCTCAGTCTTCAGGAACCGTGCCACCATCATGGGGCCAGTGATTGTTCACGAGGCTGTGAGGAATCGGGAAAGCTTCCAAAAAACGAGTGTGTGTGTGTGTGTGTGTGTGTGTGTGTGTGTGTGTGTGTGTGTGTGTGTGTAGTGTGTGAGTGTATGTGTGTGTGAGTGTGTGTGTGTATGTGAGTGTGTGTGTGAGTGTGTGTGTGTGTGTGTGTGTGTTGAGAAAGCTTAAAACTGTACTATACAATTAGTAGTTTTATAGTTCTTTGTTGTGAGTGGTAGTCACTATGTTGTACAATAAGGCACATTGAAGAAACTTTGTCAAGGTGAAAACAAGTAATTAGGGACAGTGTAGCCTTTTGCTCCAATCACACAGACTGTGAAGTATGTCTTACACATCCCTGCTCAGATTTGAGATAACAGCTTTTTTTTTCTGTTATTAGTGTCAACAATTAGCTGTGAAACCCACATTGCTGATTCAGATTCAGCCCTACACCCCCAGACTTTGATTCCATGCCCGTTTCCAGTATGACAACAGTCCCCATCCTGTTACTGGTTTGAAGGAATGAAAAGTAATAATGTAGTCTTTCCAAAGCATGCTTTTTTTTTTTTTTTTTTTTTTTGCTATTGTTTCATTGCAAGACTCATATAAGAGCTCCTATCAACAGATGATTGTTGTGTGGCTTTTTTCTGGGGAGGCAGAAACAGTTTATATTCAACCCATATAGGGACCCAACAACGGACCAAAGAAATGGTTCCACCCATCTAGCTTGGTGAACCAGCAAGTTTGGGAGTGTTTCCAGGGGCAGGGGTGAGGGTTTATTCACAGGAGCTTGTGTGTCTTAGTCAGGATTTCCATTGCTGTGAAGAGACACCATGTCCACAGCAACTCTGATAAAGAAAACATTTAATAGGGGTTGGTACATTTTCAGAGAGTCAGTCTGTTATCCTCTGAGCATGACATGGTGGCATGGAGGCAGACATGTTGCTGGAGAAGTAACTGAGTGTTCTACATCTTGGTTTGCAGGCAAGAGCAAGTGGTCCGTCTCACTGGGCGTGGCTTAAGCATATATGAGACCTCAAAGCCCGCCTCCACAACGACACTTACTCCAGCAAGGCCACACCTCCTAATAGCGCCCCACTTCCTTTGGGGTCCATTTTCTTTCAAACCATGACAAGGGTGAAGGGTTTCTCACAGGAGCATGGGTGAGGGGTGACTTACAGGAGCAGGGGTGAGGGATTGCTCGCAGAAGAATGGCTGTGGAGTTAACAAGAACAGGAGTGAGGAATTACTTATAAGGGGTGTGGGTGAGGTATTAGTTACAGGAACACGGGTTGGGGTTGACTTTAGAGATGTGGATTAATTACAGGAGCATGGGGGTGCGGTGGCGCTGGTACAGGAGTGTGAGTGAGGATCGCACACAGGCGCGTGGGTGTGACTCACTGAAAATCCCTCCCTGTCATGGGCTCTAACCCAGGAGAGCTCTCATATGTCACAGACCCTCTTCGTCCCTGCAGGACTTGCAGGCAGCCCCCACAGAGGAGCCCTCTGTCTTCAACAACTGTTGCTCCTTGTGTTACCTTCGGGGAGCCGTGTGTGTGACTTTAAGCCTTTTACGAGCCTGGTACCTTACGAGTGTTTATTTATCCCCTCACTAGGTAATATTTCAGTCTGAGGAGCTAGCACAGCAAAATTCTATTAGTGCATTTAAATTATAATTTGTTTTATTAGAAAGCAGAATGAGGTTTTTGTTGTTGTTGTTTTCCTCACTGCCGCTGAGGAGTATCTGGGACTGAGCCAGCCTCATATTCGGGGTGAGGGTAGGCAGTGATCTCCCACCTGAGCCTAAGGGCCACAGGAAGTGACTAGTGCTGAAGTCACATGACCACAACTACCAAAGCCACATGACTACTACTGAAGACAGCGACCATGAGCCTCAGCTTCCTGGCCTTGAAGGAATGGCCTCTGCGTCATTCCTTATAAATTGAGATTATGAACTCCAACAAACTTGGGGGCCTTTATTCCACGAGTGCTGATCTCCTCCCCTTGAAAGATTTCCAAAAGTCGTCTTCCTACCTCTTAAGATTTTTATCGCGTGAAATTATAACTTATGATACCATGTTTACTTCTCACCAAATGAACTACTTCTCCTATTTATGTTTGCTACTTCAGAAAATTTCTGTTGCTTTTAATGTGCTCTTCCTCTAATGATAGAGACAAAAATGATCATTTAATTTCAATGTTTGCTTTATCTCAGCAACGAATTCCAAGAGCATTAAGAACCCTGGGGGCAGGGTCATCAGAGCCAAAGAGAGGATCAGACACTGCTCTGAGCACCTTCCCAGAGTGAATTTGGTAACAGTCTCACCAGGCACCTTTGAAAAGTCCGCGATTGCACTGGAGACAGGAAACCTATGCCCTGGCTGGCCAGCGCTGCCGTCCTATGCTGTGCTAAATGGGGTTAATATTTTTATTGTTACACAGGGTCATTATACCGGCTAGCTTCACATCAACTTGACACAAGCTAGAGCCGTTGTAGAAAAGGGAACCAGGACTGAGAAAATGCTCTAATCAGGCTGGCTCCCGGGCAAGCCCAGGGGCATTTTCTTGATTGATGATTGATGCGGGAAGGAAGTTCATTGTGGGTAGCACCATCCCTGGGCTGGGTGCCCCAAGGAAACAGACTGAACAGTCTACGAGGAGCAAGCCAGTAAGCAGCACCCTCCGCGCAGCCTCTGCATCAGCTCCTGCCTCTGGTCCCTGCCCTGCTGAAGTTCCCTTAGGGATGGGCTATCACCTAGAAGTGTAAGATGAAAGTAACCCTTTCCTTCCCAAGTTGTTCATGGTCATATTATTTTGTCAGTAGAAACCATAACTAAGATAGTTATATAAGGTCATTTTCATGTAAGTATCTAATGTGCTGCCCTCCCCTCTCCTCCCCTTCCCTCCTCCCCTTCCCTCCTCCCCTCCCCTCCTCTCGTCCCCTCCCCTCCCCTCCTCTCCTTTTCCCTCCCCTCCTCTCCTTTTCCCTCCCCTCCCCTCCTCCCCTCCCCTCCTCCCCTCCCCTCCTCCCCTCCCCTCCTCCCCTCCCCTCCTCCCCTCCCCTCCTCCCCTCCCTCCCCTCCTCTCCTCTCCTCTTCCCTCCCCTCCTCTTCCCTCCTCTCCCCTCCTCTTCCCTCCCCTCCTCCCCTCCCCCTCCTCTCTCCCCTTCCCTCCATTCTCCTCTCTCCCCTCCCCTCCCCTCCCCTCCCCTCCTCCCCTCACCTCCACTCTCCTCTCCCCTCACCTCCACTCTCTTCTCTCCCCTCTCCTCCCCTCACCTCCACTCTCCTCTCCCTCACCTCCACTCTCTTCTCTCCCCTCTCCTCCCCTCCCTTCCTCTTCTCCCCCTCTCCCCTCCCCTCCCCTCCTCTCCTGTTCCCTCTCTCTGCCTCCTGTGTGAGGATAAAATGTGACCTCTCTGCTTCCTGCTATCACGCCTTCCCTGTCACAGCAGATTCTGTCCCTCTGGAACTGTGAGCTAAAATAAGCTCTACCTTTTTAAGTGGCTTTGCTCACTGTATTTTGTCACAGCATCAGAAAAGAAGCTAACACAGGGTGAGGACTGGAAACCCTGGCCCTTGCTCCCAGTCCAAGCCTACCATGCTCTTCCCAGAGTTACTGGCAGGACCCCTCAGAACCTTCTGAGCTAGACAATGGTTCTACTCCAGAGTCTTTCACTAAGGATGCACGGTTTGTGTAATTCTTCTCTTTAACAGCAACTTCTCTGTTTTCAGGGACCAGGCAGGAGGAGATAAGCTAATATATCTGCCCATGGAGCCCCCAGTCAAAAATTAATTATAAGAGAAGAGAGTAGAGATATTCCTGAAGCAATAAAGTAGTGGGGTCTTTTTTTCTTTTTCTTTCTCTTTTGAAATAGGGTGTCACTACATAGCCTAAGCTCTCTTCAAATTCATAAATCCCCTGTGTCTGCTTTCCGAGTGTTGGGATTACAGGTGTAATCATCATGTCTGGCTTAAACATCTTAAAATCATGCTCTTTTGCATTACCCAAATCTAGCATTAAGGAAATTCCCAGGAGCAATGTGTTATTTATGGTTTTCTAGACGAATAGAACAGGTAGACTGAATATGTATCATGTAGGAGGATTTCCTGGATTAGCTTACACCTCAGGGGCTGGGTAGTCTAACAGGTGCTGCCTGCTGGCAGGGGTCTAAAACCTGGTAGCTGCGCAGCCCACTGCATGCAGGAAACACTTTTAACCACTGAGCCATCTTTCAGACCTCTAGTGTAGCATATGCCACCAGGTAACGGTCAGAGACAAGTCGGGGTATGAGGAACTTTGGTGAGCGGCCCCCGTCCATGGCCTCTGCACTCTGCATCAGACCCTGCCTCTAGCTTCCTGCCCTGCTTGAGTTCCTGCCTTCACTTTCCTCGGTGATGCACTGTTTAACACCTTCATCCAAGTTGTTTCTGGTCATGCTATTGACCCCTTTATGTCCCACTGACCAGTCATCTTGGGCTTCCAGGAATTCTGGTACTTGTAGACCTTGCCGCATCTCAAGCTGTTGCAGCCCACATGCCTGTCAATCAGGCTGCCAGACAGCCATTTTTTATCCCTGGGAACTGCAGGATGTCGGTCACAATATGGAGATTCCACAGCTGGTTCTGAAATGTGCCTTCAGGTCAGAGGCAAGCTTCTCAGGGCGAGAAGCTGTGGAATGTAACTCTGTGTGGTTTGCTTTGATAAAACAAATGTGTTTTTCCAATAGAAGATCTGTAAAGCACTTTCTAGCTGTGTCTATGGGGATTTCTGAAGCAGACTAAGTAAATGGGGAGACCCCCCCCACAAGAGTATGGAGGGAACTATCCCATTGCCTGGGGCCCGGATGGGGAAGGGGAGAAAGTCAAGTCAAATAGTGTTCTCTTCCCCCTGCTACCTGTGTGTCACAGTGCGAGTGGCATCTGTGACTGGCTCTGCTGCCCCGTCTCACCGTGGGTCCCCAAGGACTGAAACCTTTGAAATTTTCATGAAAAAGGATTTTTTGCTTTTTAAAAACTGTCATGTCAGCTGTTTTGTTACAGTGATGAGAGCCCTCACACATTTTCATTCAAATCATTTGGAAGCTGGAAAGAGGACAGTCAGAAATAATAATCCCAAAGCCGACTTTCCGGGGACATTGGTTCACGTTGGACCCAGAAGAGTCCAAGAAAACACATTTCCGAACCAGCTGTGGAGTCTCCAATTGTAACGGGCATCTGCAGTTCTAGATCTGAAAAGATGAGAATGGCTGCCTGGCAATTTGATTGACAGGCATGTGGGCTCCAACAGCTTGAGATGCAGCAAGGCCTACACCAGCATCTTGGGTCAGTGGAGTACAAAGGGGCAAAATTAGAGGATTTCTCTACCGGGTACACATGTGCCTTAGGTATTGTTCCTCAGGAGCTACACACTTGCCTTTTGAGACAAGTCTCTCAATGAGCTCACTGATTAGGCTGGACTAGCTGACCAGTAGGCTCCAGGAATCCCCCTGTCTCTGCCTCCCCCTTCTTAGGGATTATAACCCAGACAAGTCTCAGGGGCTAGAGGATTCAGAGAAAAGAGAGGAAAAAACTCTTAAGTGCGTTGTTACATACTAAACTAAGGACCATCTTTTCTCTTTGACCTTCAAAACAACCCTGCAAGGCTGGGAATAAAATCTTCTCTCTGTCCAGTGGAGCACATAAGCGCTCTAGACGGGTCTAACCGGCTGCTCAGGGATTGCAGAAGGGCAAATTCAGAATGTGCTGGGTCTGATTCCGGGAGGGGTTAGCTGGCAGGAGTCTGGGTGTCTGGGGTTCACGGTGCAAGTGGCGGCTGAGCCGTGCCCTGGATTTTAAGTGTCATGAGCTGAATTTTCATACAGGGCTCCTTGGAATGAGGTGACACTTAGGTTTTTGAGTGTGTGAGCATGGAAGTGAACACAAGGACATCCATAGAGACCGAGGGCAATGTCAGGGGTCTTCCTCTGCTACTCTCCACCATATTCCCCCAAGACGGCATTTCTCACAGGACCTGGAGCTCACTGTCTTCCAACTAGACCAGTTACTTGCCCAACTGAGTTCCAGCAATCCTTCTGTCTCCACCCCTCGCAACTCCAACGCTACCTTGTACATGGACACTGGGGATTTGAACTCACGTCCTCATGCTTGCTCAGTAAGTGCTCTTTACCAATTTCATCCATCTCCCTGGTCCCAGAAATCTGGAGAAATCTCGCTGTGACTCACTTACATTCCTCTCACTGCTGCAGCAATAACCTGCCATCAATATTTTACAGAGCGATTTGATTATGCCTCATTCCCGAGACTTCAGAAGAAGAGCATATTTTTTAGCATTAATAAATAAATGTTTTAGCTCAGCATCGTTAACCACACTTGATAGTGATAGAGTTCCCCTCGAAAGGAGAAAGAATGATGTCCCACATTCAGGGATTTTTGAAATCGATTATGTTTTCCTTAATTGGTTTTGTTCTCCCTCTTTTGGCCCTAACGCAGGAAATAAAATCTGGGGTTAGGCCTTTCTCTTTGACGGATAGCACCCAGGGGCAATACAAGCATTTTTCAGTCGTCTACTTTGTTTTTCCAGAATGCTCTGAGTGGCCATTACATGAGTTGAAAGGACCCAGGGTCAGCTTCTATTTATATGCCAGAGTCCTCACGTTTGTTTATTTCACCTGAAAATCTAACCCGGTGGAAATGTTTCGGGATGCTGACCTTTAAGCACTGTGGACAAAATCTCGGTTCTTTTCTTGGCTTAATCTCAAAAGCAGCCACCACGACAATAATGAGAGCTGTTACTCCCAAATCCTTGATGGGTTTTATGTACCCGAGGACAGAATTTTCATGCGCAATATCTCATTTAAATCTCCTAAATCTTTCTGAGTACCATAATGTCTGAGGGTCTGCTTTATACATGAGAAGACTAAATACAAAGGAAGTCAGCCTCCGTGCAGAAGGACACAGAACAGGACTGAGCGCTGATGAAGATGGAAATTCCAGGTGAGTTCTGCCTTTGGGATGAGGATCAAATCTTCTGTGTGTGTGTGTGTGTGTGTGTGTGTGTGTGTGTGTGTGTGTGTGTGTGTGGCTCTGTAAGTGTGCGCTTATGTGGGTCTGAGCATGAGTGCATGCATGTGCATGTGTGTGGAAGCCAGTGGTAAACCTCCAGTGTCTACCCTGATCCCTTAACTTTACTTTTTATGGACAGGATGCCTGAATGAGCCTGAAACTCACCGATTCAACCAGGGCAGTGGGGGCTCTGGGTATCTGTCTGCCTTTACCTCTGCCACACTGGGATTATAGATGTGCCCTGCCGTTCTCAGCTTTTATGTGGGTGCTCAAATCAAATTCAAGTTTTCCTGCTTAGGCAGCGGGCAGTTTACCCCCTGAGCTACCTCTTTAGACCCTCAAAGATACTCTACAGGCCGTTCTAGCAGTGCGATTATTAATCTCGACTATCACTTTGAGAGCTTCACAACTGGTCAAGAACAGCTCTGTGTCTATGAGGATGTTGCCAAGGCCAACTCATGTGTGCCTCAGCCCACTCAGTAGAGAAGATCCACCATGAATGGGCTTGGCACTGTGCAGTTGACTGGAGTTCTTTGAGTGTACACAACGGGTGCACACATGTTTGCTGCCGTGGCTTCTGTGGCTATCACACCCCACACTTAATCCTTCCAACCTTGACTCACACCAGTGATACTCCAGGCAGCTTCCGGGACTTTAGCCCGGGACCGGGTTGGCGTTATTAGTCCCCTTTGTTCTGAGCTTCCAGCCTCTTGAACTGAATAGCTACTCATTTCCCAAGCTCTCCAAGCTGTAGAGGGCCATTGTGGGACCTTCCAGCCTCCAGTCGTATAAGCCAATTTAGCGAAATCCACTCTCATAATTATATATATGTTCCTTTGGCTCTATTGCCCTGGAGAACACTGAGTAATATAGGCAGTGAATGAGCCTTAAACTTCTTAGAACAATCCACAAAGCACAGTGTTGTGTATGCTTGGGGTTTCCAAAGCAGAGAAAGCAGATTCAATCAGATTCGTGTCAGAGACCTTGAATCACTGTCTATAATGCCCAGATCCAGTGCCAGGCTCAGGGACATGACAAAAAAAATGTGATCTAACAAATAGCCAGCCGGGCTTGGAAGCTTTCATGTTTTGACCTAAAGGAATAACCAAGAGCCACAGATTCCTTGACACATCAACTTTTGCTCAACCATCTCCCTAAATGTCTGTTCTCTCCAAGTTAGACAATTTTCAGACATCTCCCCTTTACTCTAGCACTGAACACTTCCATCCTGAGCAAATCTGTCTGCTCTTTACCTTACCTCTAAGTGAGTTCCAAACCTACCAGCTTGGTGTTTAAAGCCTATGTTCATCCATACATTTCTCCCATGTCAAGGGCCTTGCCAATGCCAAGTCCTCCAACAAAAGAATCTCCTCCATCAAAACTTTAGCCTCCTCAAAGCGTTCTTTTCAAGTTGACCTCAACACTGGCCTATAAAGACTTGGACAAGGATGCCTCATGTGGCGATGCGTGTCTCTAATCTCAGCACTCAGGAGGATGAGGCTGGGGGATTACAAATTCTAGATCACTGTCAAGTACAACCCCTAATATAGTTTCTAACAGTTCAAGGCCACCTCTCTATAACCCTGGGATGATGTCTTACATTGTCTGAGAAAACTCAAATGACAGAAAGATAGACTGTCTGGCCCAGACAATACCGGAGGACTGGTAATCCCTGTCTCTTAGCAACTGTGAGGGCAGAAGGCCAACTTTAGTAGCTTGTTGGAAAACCTCAGTGGTTATCATGTTTCCATCTCTGTTTTGTAACATCTTTAGGGTAAGAACAAGGTCTCATGCCTATTTATGCACCCCAGGCCTCTGAAAGGCTTACAGGATGTTATAGATAATACTGATTGTCAACTTACAGGCCCTAGAAGTGAGCTGAGCACCAACATCCATCCCTCTCCCTCTCTCTTCCTCTCTCTCTCTCTCTCTCTCTCTCTCTCTCTCTCTCTCTTCCTCTCTCTCTCTTCCTCTCTTCCTCTTTCTCTCTCTTCCTCTCTCTCTCTCCCCCTGTCTGTGTGTGTGCATGAGAGAGAGAGAGAGAGAGAGAGAGAGAGAGAGAGAGAGAGAGAGAGAGAGAGAGATACATTCTTGCATGCTTAGTACCATGAAGCAGTTAAGAACTCAGCTTTTGGAGTCATAATAAACTGCATTTCCTAGTTCTGAAGTTCATGTGTATGTGTGTTCATGTCTGTGTTGTGTGTGTGTGTGTGTGTGTGTGTGTGTGTGTGTGTGTGTGTGTGTGTAGACTAGAGTTGACCTCATGTGGACTTCCTTACATTCTCAAGGGCACTTGCACTGTCCCACTGTCCACTGTGTTTTTTGAGAGTTTCTCTTTTACTTGGAACTCACCAGTTCAACTAGCCCGTCTGGCCAGTGAGGCCCAGGTGTATCCATATCTCAACAGGTGCCACACAGCTTTTGAATGTGGGTTCTGGACACCAAACTCAGGCCCTCATTTTTTGTGTGGTGTGTTTAATGATCCATATTTATTGACTGAGGCATCTCCCCAGCTCCTAGAGGTCACTTTTTAAAGCTTGTGGACATACTCATTTCCCTTCACTAAGCTTCATTTTGTTACCTGTAAGACAAGCATACCTTGATGTCCCTGGGGAACAGTGGCTGTGAGGAGGATTAAGTGTCATAACTGTACTGGCCACACAGGAAGTAGGTAGGATCAATGAAACCCATGTATCCAACCATAAAACAAGATAGGATTAGACAGTTAAACAAGCACTGTGCTGTTTGATGGGAAGAACACAGGTAGAATAGATGCTGGAGCCATGGAAGGGTCAGAGATTTGGAGTCAGAAGCATTTGAAAAGCCATCTTGGAAGAGTGAATGGCAAAATAAAGAAATTCTTTTGTGTTTATTGAGACACTATGCCATGTACTAGCTATTAACTGTAATACTAACTTCTCATAATCACGCTGCAAACTACACATCAGTGCCATGATTAATAGATGTTGGTGTTTCTTTTCTTTTTTTGTAGACAGAGCTGAGTAGAACTTATTCCTAACTCATTCCAGAGCTGTTTTCTCCCCCCCCTCTGTGTGTATTAAAAATCTTAGAACTTTCTTTGAAGCTTCAAATAGTTGCTTCCTCTGCTCAGATTGGATGGGGTTTGTTAAGGACTCTGGCTTTACATGGAAACTCCTTTAACCTATAAGTATTCCTATTTCCTTTGGTTTCCTTTATTCAGTTCCAGACTTTGCCTTAAAGGGAGCTGTCCTCAGGATGCCAGGAGGGTTGACAGTAACAGGTGGGCAAGCAGCTTTTCTATTACATATAAAAGGAAGAAATATAGTCTCTTCTCTAATAATAAAATAGTATAACACAATAAATAAAAGACCTTTCTGAATCCTCAGGCAAGGTTTAATACACCATAAATTATACATCACCACAGAATATTCCTTTCCTGCAATCTGATTACATCAGTTATACTGTAAATCCAACTCTATACCAAAAAACAAGCAAGGAGATGGCCTGTACTGACTGGCTCAAGACAGCATACCTAAGCCAATCACTGGGAAGTCAGATAGAGTTAACTGTGATTGGCGGGCACTCAGAAACCTAGAGAAGCAAAACTTTAATGATGTCATTTCCAGTACAGTGTAGACAAAACCAGATAGAGTAACTAACTGCTGTGGACAGTCAGCAAGTCTGTTCATTGTGAATTAGTAATCTTAAAATACTAGACACTAGGTGTGTCTTCCTAAGAAAAAGGAAGGGTGAATGGGTCTTTAGTATGTAGCCAGTCATGATCCTAAAACTGTCAGCCTAAGTGCCAGATTTTAGGGTCAGTTCAGGTATCCATGACTCTTATTTCTACTCTGACACTGCAATGTCTGCATTCACAGTGATTAGACAATATCTATCTATCTATATCTATCATCTATCTATCTATCTATCCATCCATCCATCTATCTTCTATCATCTATCTATCTATCCATCTATCTTCTATCATCTATCTATCTATCTATCTATCTATCCATCCATCTATCTATCTATCTATCTATCTATCCATCCATCTTCTATCATCTATCTATCTATCCATCTATCTTCTATCATCTATCTATCTATCTATCTATCTATCTATCTATCTATCTATCTATCTATCTATCTATCCATCCATCTTCTATCATCTATCTATCTATCCATCCATCTTCTATCATCTATCTATCTATCCATCTATCTTCTATCATCTATCTATCTATCTATCTATCTATCTATCTATCCTCTATCTATTGTTCTAATCTTATTTCTGTTGCTGTATAAATCGCTTTGATCAAAAGCAGCTTAGGACAGGGTTATACATCCATCATTGAGGGAAGTCAGGGCAAGAACTCAAGCAGAAACTTGAAGCAAAACCCATGAAGGAATGCTGCTTGCTGGTTTACTCTTGGGTTCATGCTTAGTTGTCTTTCCATGTGTCTAAAAGATGGTGTCATTCACAGTGGCCTGGCTTCTCTTGCATCAATTAACAACCCACCGTCATGCTTGCAGACCAATTTGATCTAAGCAATCACTCAGTTGAGACTGCCTTCTCAGATAATTCTACACTGTGTCAAGTTGACTATTAAAGCTATCCAAGATTCTGTCTGTCTATCTATCTATCTATCTATCTATCTATCTATCTATCTATCTATCTATCTATCTATCTATCTATCTATCTATCTATCTATCTATCTATCTATCTATCTATCTACCTACCTATCTATCTACCTATCATATTAGTTATTCAATCAGATCTCAAGTACCCTATTCTAACTTTGAAGTCGCCATGCAGCTGAGGATGACCTTGAAGGTTTAATCTTTCTGCCTCTACCTCCTGAAAGGTGACAAGTACGTGCTACCGTGTTGCTTTATGTGGTGTTACAGATGGAACCCAGGGCTTGGTGTAGCTCTCCACCAACTGAGAGCTACATCTCTAGCCCGAGTATATTAGCTACTTCTATTGCTATGGTAAAACACCATGACCAAAGGAAATTATAAAAGGAATCATTTAACTGGGCCTGTGGTTTCAGATGGTTAAGGTCTGTAACGGCAGAGCAGAGGTGTACAGCAGAGAGCTAACATCTTGAACCCACAGGAGGTTGAGGGCACACTGAGGATGACACAAGTCTTTTGAAATCTGAAGCCTGCCTTCTCCAGTGACATACCACTCCCTAATCCTCCCCAAACAGCCATCACTGATGACCAACTATTCAAATGGCCAAGACTTATAGGGGACATCTCATTTAAAGATGACCCTATGTCTACACCAGGCCTTCCCTCCCACACCTAGCTTCCCAAGATGTGGATATGTTAGGAAGCCCGTTTAAGTTGCATCCCTGTGTAGTACCAAGCAAAACATAGCTCTGCTTAGCCCAGAGGCAAAATGAGTTAGCCCAGGAGCTGTTTCAAGGTCCTTATAAACCCCTTGTCTAATAGAGACAAGGGCAGCTTAAGTCGGAGCAGTTCTGTTTATAGAAGGTTTTAAGAAATTCGAGCTTATATCACTTTCCAGTGCAGGCAGAAACTCAGGTGGTAAAGCGACATCTTATAAAGCCCACGGATGTGTGTGCGATGTGCATATGAATGATTTATAACGAGCTTATCAATTATTTGTATTTAATTCTTTGCTTTCAAAGTGCTTATGGTGGCTGAACACCAATGTGGTCTTGCCAATTACTTTAACCTTTCCCTGAGAAATCTTGTTTGTGCTATTGATTTAGACAACCAATACTGGGCCTGAAGTAATAAGGGTTTGGTCTATTTCTGATTGAAATCTTACGTGTTCATCAGTTTTTTTTTTTCTTGGACGGAATAGGACATTTTGGTATTTGGGTGCTAGCTTCTTGGAAAGCCAGCTGGAAAGATAAGTTTCTCTTTGTTACCTGCAAAGGGAAATGTGGAGATGGTCTGTAGAGTCTCTCTGTTCCTTGTGTTTTAATTAAAATGTGGAAATCATGGCTGAGGCAATAGTTTTGGTGGTAAAGTGTTTGCCGTTCAGGCACGAGGACTTGAATAAAAAGTTGGTGTGGTGGTGTACACGGGCAATCCCAGGGTTCCAGGGGTGGAGTTGGAAGGACCCCCGGGGCTCCCAGCTAGTCTAGCGGAACATGAGCTTCAGTGGGAGGTTCCTGATTCGAAGCAGAAGGCAAAGCATGGCTGAGGAGATACTCTATTGTCTGGCTTCCATATGTGCATGCAGACATGTGCATTTACACACATGTGCATGCACACACACGTACAGGCACAAACTGTATGCCAGCATGACTTATGTGACCCTGCATGCTGCTTTGACGTATGTGTACATGATGTATGGCTAACCCAGGCCATTTAACATGCTGCTTCATGTTGACAATCTTCCTGTGGTAAGAGTATTTAATTCTACCCTGTAACCATCAAACATGCAGGATGTTAACCCCGCTACCCTCCTCAGTCCTCTTTATGTTTTCATATCATGTGTCTTTTTGCCCTTTACCCCCCTCCTCAGCACCTATATTTTTACTCTAGCCTTGATCACCTTTATAGTTTTTTTTTTTTAGGCTTTATCCATACCTATACCCATTATATAAGTTCACACACAAATTATTAATTATGACCCACATGGAACGGCTATTCTTTGCTGTCCACTTGACTACATTTGAAATGAATTAAAACCTAAGTGGCTGGGCACACCTGTGAGAGTTTTTTCTTTATTAAGTCAGCTGAAGTGGAAGACCCACTTTTTTTTTTTATTTCGATAATTTTTTTAAATTTAAATTTGAAACAAGCTTATTTTACATGTCAATCCTGCACCCTCCCATCCTCCCCTGTCTCCCCCAACCCCCATTCCATCCCCTTTCTGCTCCCCAGGGAGGGTGAGGCTATTCCATGGGGAGTCTTCAAAGGGAAGACCCACTTTTAATTTGGATCGTTGATGTGGGAAGATCCAATCTGGGCCACACCTCCTGTTGGCAGCCTGTATAAAGGATGCAGAAGAAGGAAGCTGGATCTCTCTCTACCTACTTGCTCTAGATCTTACCAGCAAGTTCATTCCTTCACTGGCATTAGAGCCTACTTCTTTGGGATTCTGGCACATACTGAAGACCAGATGAAACATCCAGCTTTGTAGGCTGAACAACTACTGGATTCTTGGACCTTCCATTCATAGGCAGCTCTTATTGGGTTAGCTGAACCACAGCTTGTAAACCATTCTAATCAATCTCATTCATATATATGTATGGCTATGAATTACATTTACATATATGAATTATAGAATGAAAATATATTGGCTATATATTCAACAAATATATATGTTCATATATATTCATCACACCAATCTCTCTCTCTCTCTCTCTCTCTCTCTCTCTCTCTCTCTCTCTCTCTCTCTCTCTCTCTCTCTCTCTGTTCCTCTAGAGAACCCTGACTAACACGTCATTGAGAGAGAACCAATGCATTTGATTTTAGAGTTTGGATCACCTTGTTTAATAATATACCCTCACTATTCATCCATTTCTTGTACACTTTATTTTTTTTTTTTTTATACTGAGTATGGTCCCTGGTGTATATATGTACCACATTTTCAATTATCCATTCATTTGTTGATGGACGTCTAATTTCTTGTTGTTATGATCAGGGCAGGAATAAACATATTTATGTAAGACACTGAGTCTTTTGGGGATGTGCCCAAGGTCATCTGGAAGGTCATGTTTTGGTTTTTGGGAACCCTCCATCCTGATTTCCATATCTTGTACTAGTTTTGTGCTCCCATCAGGAGTGAACATGAATCCTCTTTCCCAGAACTCTTTGCAGTTTCCAGGTTTGTTGATAGGAGTCTTTCTGACTGGAGTAAAGCAGCATCTCAAAGTAGTTTCAATTTTCATTTCTCTGGTGGCTAAAGATGTTGAACACTTTACAACACTCATTCCTTGTCTTATTATTCGCTTTAACACTCTGAGTCTACCCAGAAGTTTCCACAGTATCACATTGTGTGCGCATACCTGTTTCCTTTGTGTGTTCTATGGACTAAACTTTCTCCCATGTGTTTGCTCTTATGAATAGAGCTGTGGTAGACATGGAGGTATAGGTATCTCTTTGAGATACTGGCTTCCTGTGGGGCTGCTGAGCCACAGGGTGGGTTGTTTACAAGGTTTTGAGGAACCTCCATTCTGTTGGCTGCCCTAGCTATGCTAATTTACTCTCTCCCATGTGAGAGCTCCCTTCCCCCACATATGTGGGCTAATACTTGCAGTTAGTCATTTTCATGATATCTATCCTCATAGGTATGAGGCGATGGCTCACCGTGATGCTAATTTCCATTTTTCTCATGATTACTGTTTGTTATGCCTTCCTCTGTGTGCTACAAATGCAACATGACCTTGCATTGCTAATGGCTGAGTCAAATGCCCCTCACTTTGGGTGAACAGGGAGTGAAATTTCACAGCTAGTCTATGGGGAAGCACAAAGGGACTGGGGCCTGAGTTACCTTCTTCTGGGGGGTCTTGGGAAATTTTTGTTTTGCACGACTGTAGATGTCTCAAGTTGGTGGTGTGATTTTTGTCCCACAAGGGAGGCCACGGGGCACTTTCTCCCCTTACAGAGAACCTGGGACCACTCTCTGCTGCTCTATCCATCTCTAACCTTTTTAATACAGATGAGCAACCTTTCCCTAGATGGATGGGTGGAGGCGAGGACCAGTATCTGTTGCCTGTGGCTGAACATGGACCATGCAGGGGACCATGGAGGTCCGTGTCTGATTATGACCAGGCAAATCTTTAAAGGCAGAAGAACTTAGCTCCTCAGAGAGTCTCTGTGTGAGCCAAACTTTTTCCTTCTAAATGCTACTCTGCACTGGGGAAGTCTTTCAGATACAACCCAGGTGTAATCTTGTGCATGCCTAGTGATTTGACCCAGAAGGCCAGAACATAGAAATTAACTAGGTGTAATAAATAATATACAATCTGGTGAATATTTAGGGTCTGGTAATGATGATAAATCAGGGTTGAAATGTTCCTTGAGGAGACTCTGAGATTCTGAGAAATGAAGCCGGGAAGATTGATTAGAACCTATTCCCTCTCAGAAAGCCGGCTGTGGGAAATACGGGGAGGTGTTGCTGGGCTAATGGGAAAGGCAAAAGCAATCTACCTCGGTGTCTGAAGATGGAATGGGTGTAATCAACAAGTGCCGATGCTCTGTGGGGTAAGTCAGCGGAGAACAAAGGGCCCACAGGGCTTTGGGACACTGGGCTACAGGCTTGGCAAGGCCATGGCCTTCTGGAACTCCCAGAAACTATGATTACACAAGACTGGGTCTATTAATGTGCCATCATGGAAAGGCTCACAAGGCCACACCCACCTCCAAGGCCATATAAGCAGAGGATAGTGACTTAGGAAGCCTCTTCCCTACCTGAGACGATGTATTTGTTAATAGTTACTGGGGGAGAAACATTTTCTTCTATGGTAGCTGCTGTAGCGTGTCCACACTCTTGTAGGTGGCCTGTCATCCCTGTTCCTGTCACTGACCCCTCTCCCATGTCCTCATCCCCACTCCTGCTGGCAGCCTCTTAACTCGTGTCCCTGTGAGAACCCCTAGGCCGTGCTCCTGTGAGGGACCTGGTTAAATGCATTAGTTCTCCAAGCTAGGCTTGGGTAGAGCCATTCCTATGGTCTGCCTTAGTCGGGTTATTCTTTCCTGGAAGAGTTTAAACAGCACGGGGCATTCAGTTGATTCCTGATAGTAAGGAAAAAACACGTGGGGGTGGGGGTTTCTCTGTGGTCAGATGCTTTCCCCCCCCCTTGAAGGTTTTTATTCATTAACTCATTTTGTTTATTCATTCATTTAAGCATCTTGTTTTAAAAAATGTTTTATTGCTGGGTGGTAGTGGCACATGCCTTTAATCCCAGCACTCTGGAGGCAGAGGCAGGAGGATCTCTGTGAGTTCAAGGCCAGCTTGGTCTACTGAGCAAGTTCCAGAATAGGCTCTGAAGCTTCACAGAGAAACCCTGTCTCAAAAATACCAACAAATATTTTATTTTTTTTTGTATGGATGTTTGCCTGTATGTACTCTTGTGCATTACATGCCTGGCTTTCTCCATGGGAACCAGACTGGGGCATCATTGGAGTCCCTGGAACCGAAGCTACAGATAGTTGTAACCTTCTATGTGGGTGCTGGGAACCTGTGTCTAGTTTTAAGGACTAGCCCCTACCTAGAGAAATACATGTTATATTTCTTAAAGTCTGTGCCACAAGAATCATGTTCAGATCTTGGTGTGAAGATTTCTGCCTCACATTTGGTACAGAGGATGTACCGGGTGGGTGGATTCCATTAAAAGCTTTAGTGAGAAATCATTCTCTTCCCCGCCCATCAGCCCAGCTGACTGGTGAACTTTGCAGAACTGTAAAATACCAAACCTCTCAGAAGCTTTCTGCAGTGAGAGTAGCTTTAATCCTTCAATATTAAAAAGAAAAATAAGAAAAAAAAATACCACCTCGGACAAGCCATGAACAGAACAGAAGCACAAAGGAATTGTGCACAGGGGCTGGCAGACCAGGCCACATTTGTGATGGGTAGGAAGAAAGGTTATGGTGTCAGTGGGGACAGAACCCACAATTATCTGTGGGGGCCACGGGGGGATTGCATGACTCCTTTGAGTCCGCTTCTGCCTGGGTAAATTGAAAAGAATAAAATCTGCATGCTGAGGGAGTTAAAGGGGCTATGTGTCCCTGCATAACCCTCAGAGTGGCTTTTGGTGGCTTCCTTCCTCTTGTCTTCTGTCTCTGCATACATGGCTGTGAGGGTTAATTTTATGACCGAAACTGACTGGGCCGTAGGATTCTGAACACTCGTTCAGACATGATGGTGGGTGTTGGTGATGTTGGTGAGGGTGCCTTTCCGCAGACTCAGTTCAGTGGGTGACCCACCCCAGGGTGGCGATCTACATCCAACCAGTACAACCTGAAGGACACAAAAGAAGTTTGCTCCCAGAGCAGGAAAATTCTTCCTGTCTGACGGTTTTCAAACTGGAGCCTGAGTCCTTTTCCAGCGTTTGGGTTGGAGCAATGAGCCCACCCCACGTCTTCTGCATCTTCTGTGCCAGCTCTAGGGCTGGAGCCATACTGTTGTTGGCTTTCCCACTTCTCATACTCGTTGGCTGTGACTTGAAGAAAATCCTTAGTTGTTTGGTCCAAAGCTTGCCAACTTACCCTGGAGAAATTGGGATGTACCAGTCTCCATAAATTTGTCAGTCAATTCTTTATGATAAACCTCATTGTACAGATAGGAGTACAAATACATGCATCTTACTGGTTTTGTTTACTAAAGGATAATATTATTTGTGTGTGTGTGTGTGTGTGTGTGTGTGTGTGTGTGTGTGTGTGTGTGTGAGTACCATGGCATGGATGTGGAGGTCAGAAGACAACTTGTGGGATCTGGTTCTCTCCTTCTACTGTGTGGGTTCCAGGACTGATCTCGGATCATCAGGCTTGGAGGCAAGTGTCTCTGCCTGCTGAGTGCCAGCCATCTTACTCTTCTAATATACCCAGTGCTTTGAGCACAATAAGCATTTAAGTGGGCTGGCGATGTAGCTCATTTGGTAGAATGCTCGCCTAGCAAGAATGAAGTACCACGTAGACTGGGCACGGCAGCCCATGCCTGTAATCCCAGTACTGATTCAGGAGTCAGAGGCAGGAGGATCAGAAGTTCAAGATCATCCATGGCTGCATAGCGAGTTGAAACACACATTGTCAAAACCTGATGGGTGGTCTGCCTCAACCTGGGTTCTTTCCTGGGTGACTAGCTGAACCTTACACTGCAGGGAAAGAGTGCTGAGAGACAGACACTCCACTCTTCTCTTGTAGATTTGCACAAGCCACAGGTACAGTCTGCCAGGCAGAGCGGGGTTCTCGCACAGTGCAGAGCCTCTTTCCTTCCGGCTCGGTTGTGTTTAACCGTGGTCCACATTTAAGACTTGAGGCATGACGAGTTGTTCTTCAGTTTTAACAGTGAAGGTTGAACACCCACACCACCGATTCTGTGTAAACACTTTGACTAAACTGTGCGTCCTTGCGCTCTCTCAGTGTTTAGACTTGCTAAGCATTGTGAAGCAAGCAGGTAAAGGCTTTCCTAATTTACGCAAGAATAAATAATGCAGGAAGCTCATTAGCTAGATCTGAATTAGGTCCCCAAAGCTGGGGGTTGTGGTGGTGAGGTGATATTGGTGATGGAGCTGGGAAATACTGCCCGTAAGCTGTTTTCCTGCTGGAAAGCTAGGGGAAAAAATACTTGTTAAAATCACATCAGAAACCTGACTTCTGCTGCAAAAGGCAACTGGAAGTTAAAGGAAACTCACTCCCAGACTTGCTTCTATTAATCAGCTTACATACTCAGCAGTCTGTTTAAAGATTGCCTTATTAAAGCTATTGCACATTAATGAGGGCCTTCCCAATGGGCCTCACTGTTGTGTGCCTGCCCTATGTGACAGGAAGTGTCTTACCATGAGAAGAAGGCTCCGAGGTGAAAGGTGGTGGGCCACAGTAAGGGTTTCTAAAAATACGCACGCTGTCTTCAATGAGCTGCAAATTTTGCCAGACTGAAGGCAACAGTGGAGTGTGCAACAACACTGGTCCCTACCTAATTCACTGCACCACGGTAGAGAACGCTGTAGAATACCTGGTGTTGAATCTCCAAATACAAGGCTCTGGGCAAGATCTATGGAGAAGAGCCAAGTGATAGCTCAGGTTGGCCGATGATAGTTGCGTTTGATATTCTAAAATACTCACGAATGGTTGAAAGAGTTCCTGAGGACAAGTAAGGGGCAGGTCATTCAAGTAAAAAAGACTTCGAGGCTGTGGTTCACGACAGATGGTAGCGGAGGTCCCTGGAGTCTCAGCTTCGCTGTGGTTGGGCCCGTGGGTCTTCCGGTGTGATTTGGGTTAGGACTCACAACTCTGCATGTCCCTGGTATGTCAGTTACCTATTGCTGTGGAAATGTGAGTCATCAAGTGTACTAGTTTTCTGTTGCTGCATGACAAGTTTCCTAAAGTTGTTATTTTCAACCAACATGTATCTATTTGTCAACTCACTGTTTCTGTGGATTAGTAGCTTCTGCTATTAATAAGATCATTTGGATTTCTAACTGGACTTTTCCTAAAGCTATGAACAACACCTTGACTAGCTTATAGTCTCAGAAGGAAGGACTTTTTTTTTTTTTTTTTTTTTTTTTTTGGTGACGGAATTCATATCACTACGGTTTGGATGAGGGCCATGGTGTCTTTCTGGTTGGAGACCAGGTACCACCTACAGTTACTGGTTGCTGCCTTCAGATCCTGAAGGCTGCTGTTAGTCCCTGGAGGCCACCTTTGGTTCCTAGACGTTACCTTTGTTTTGTGAGCACTGCTTTTTGTCCCGGGAGATCACCTCAGTTCCTGAAGACCATCTGTAGTTCTTGGATGCTATCTCCCAAAGTGGCCAAGATTCCTCTCAGCTACTTGCTCTTCTTGCATTTCCTGGAGGCCACCTTCAGTTTATAGAGACCACCTTCAGCTCCTACCATCACTTGCAGTTCTTGTCACGTGAGATTTCCTAACATGGCCTCTGACTGTGTCAGGTCACAAAGAAGAGTCTCTAGACTGAGAGTCACCTACCATCTCAGATCGAGTCTTCCGTGACACAACCTGCTCAGAGCAAGGAGAGCTCATTCTCTTTGCTGTGTCATATTAGTTACACACAATTTACAGGTTCCATTAGCATCTGAGGAAAGCAAGATTGTGCATACCAGGAAAGAGATTCAGGGAGCCACTTTCGAGTTTGCGTCATACACGGTCTGCTTATTATAGATGAATGTAGATTATTAGGATCACTCTGGACTGACTGGAATGTCTGGCAGGGAGCTGAAGAGTCTACCGTGAACCCCCAGAAGCTGTGGGATAAAACAGACCTGAGTTACATGGGTGGTTTGAATAAGAAGGCCCCCATAGGCTCATCGATTCGAATTCTAGGTCACCAGGGAGTGGCACTATTTGAAAGGATTAGGAGGTGTGGTCTTGTTGGGGGGAGGTGTGGCCTTGTTGAAAGACTTACATCACTGTGGGTGGGATTTGAAGTTTGGAAGCCCATACCAAGCCCAGAGCCTCCCTCTTCTTGCGGCCTGAAGATCTAGATGTAGAACTCTCTCAACTGCCATGTCTGCTTGTGTCTTACCATGCTTCCTGCCATCGAGGACTAAACCTCTGAAGCTATAAGCAAATCCCATTGGAGTGCTTTCTTCTGTAATAGTTGTCGTGGTCATGGTGTCTCTTCACAGCAATAGCACACACGCTAAGACAGCATAGCTTGAATTTCCCCTGAGCATGGTGGATGTGCCTTGCCTTCCTTTCTGCCAGTTTTGCTGAGGGTCTCCCACACCAGGTGCTGACCATTGACCATATGGTAGCAAGCGTGTAAATCCCAGGGATTTGGCTGCTAGCCCTGCAGTGAAGGGTTAGAAGTGCTGTTACCATGACAGCTCATCTGTACAGAGTGAGTCTGATGCCCAGTGAACACCTAAAGTTGGAGCCCGCTCCAGAATATGGCATCCGAACTCCATATCCAAGAACATTTAAAACGTATGAGCATATGTTTGTGGCAGGTTCCTTCATGTTACTCAGAACATGATTACTAGTCCGATGTCCTGTCTAGTAAAGAGTGAGAGACTATAATGCATCCATAAAGGACTACATGATTCAGCAAGAACAAGAAGCAAAGTATGGGTGTTTGCAGTAGCTCAGACAACTGGCTAAGTAGTTAGGCTGCGCAAAACCCAATCCCAGCTGTGGAGATGTGGGTAGAGCTTGCAAGCACGAGGACCCGAGTTCAATGCCTAGGAACCACATAAAAATGGTGCGTGCTTTTAATCCATGTGCTCACATGCCTAGCTTCCTGCTCTCACACCGAAAAGCTGAATGAGTGACCCTCACCCTGTCACTGTCCAGCTCCTCCTGAATCCAGGTACACGCCAGGATTCTTTGAAGAAAACACGACATGACTCTTGTGGAGATTCATTCCTCAAGTATGGAACCGGTGTCAAGATGGTATCGTTTCTGGTTTGCATTTCTCAAGTTAGTTATGGTAGAGCAACTCTGAAAGGAAGTTAAGAGGAATATACAGCTAGAGGCTTGAAGAAGGGACTCTCTTAGGCATTGCGGCTGGGCAAGTTGCCCTCTATGGTTATTATTATTTCTTTTTAATCATTTGGGAGAGTTCTATTAACACCTTTGAAGTAAAGGATTGAGGCAAAAACTCTCATCTAATCTCAGGACACCCCCATTCTCCTCAGGCCCACCACTCCCTACTCCCTTTCTGAGCTGTCTTTCCAGGGAACTAAATCACATGAGATGTTTTGCAAATTCTTCCTGATGGATAGCTTGAGGCTGGACTCTGTCTTCTCAGTGTCTCTATGAGACCAGCTCAGCATGCAAAAACTGCTCTATTCCTTTAAAATTCTGGAAGTCTGTCTTCACGAATTCTTGAATAAAATCCTTCCAAGTGAGTGAAGGGTATCAGCCGAAATATCAAGTACCCCACTGCCTGCAGAGGAAGTGTTAGGATGAAAAAATTTAGCCTAATTCTCCAATGAATCCAGGAAGCTGGGAGTCTTAAATCCCAAGCTGACGGTCACCTACTTTAATGTTTACGGTAGCCTGTGAGTGAATGAACACCCAGAAGCCTGTGCGAAAGCAGACTTCCTGGGCTGAGAGCAGGCTTGGATACTTTAAATTAATTGGTCCGCACAGGATGCTATGAGGTGATTGGTTCACGATGCGCGGGCTTTGTTGTAACCCTATAAAAGCTGTCTCAATTCTGTACCGAGGGTCACTCAGCCCTCTACCCTGCATGGCGAATGGCTGACGGCCCCAGTATACTAGAATATAAAGGACCTTATGCGTTTGCATCAAGACCGCTTCTTGTGAGTGATTGGGGGGGGGTGTCTTTCCTGAGTGGGAGCTCGAGGGATCACGCTCTCGCGGGTCTTACAGAAGCAGGATCAGGTCTGGGCTTTCCAGGGTACATGCTCTGAACATCAGCTTGAGTCACTGGCTCAGTTATCCCAGTGTCTCGTCAAAAGGTGGGATGGTTTGGACCTGCATGCAAAAGTAGTTATATGGCTAGAATAAAGCCCTGGGGGCTGGGGCAATGGCTCACTAGGTGAAATGCTTGCTGTGTGGGGTAGTTTGAATGAGAATGACCCCGTATGCTGGTGTGTTTGAATGCTGAAACTGTGTGGGAAGGATTAGGAAGTGTGTCCTCACTGGAGGAAGAATGTCACTGGGGTGGCCTTTGAGGCTTCCAGAAACCTATACCATTCCCAGTTAGCTCTCACTCTGCCTCATGCTTGTGGGTTAGATGTACACACCCAGTTGCTACTCCAGCGCTGTATCTGCCTGCCTGCTACCATGCGCCCTGCTGTGATAGTTAGGGACTTGTCCTCTGAAACTTTAAGCTTCTAGCAAACTTTTTCTTCTATAAGATATCTTGGTCATGGTGTCTTATCATGGTAATAAAAAAATAGCTAAGACAGAAGTTGGTGCCAGGATGTGGGCTATTGCTGTTATAGGTCTAGTTTTTTTGGAGGAATGTGGAAGTCATTGGGATTTTGGCCTAGGAAATCAATTGAATGCTCTCAGTGGGGCCTACTGGGCCATCCTAGTAGAAGCTTAGAACCCTGTAGTGCTAAAACCAATGAGGGCTATGGAGGCCCAGCTCAAGAGATTTGAGAGGGGAATGTCAGCAAATGGTTAGAGAGTATTCTTGTGCTATTTTGGAAAAGAATGTGACTGGTTTCTACCCTTGTCCTAACAAACTGCCTGGAGCTAAATTGAAAAGTTTCAGACTCATTTATCAGCAGTGAAGATTTCAAGACAGCCTAATATTGGCCATCATGCGATTAGTAGTGATTTTTTTTTTTTTTTTTTTTAATGCAGATCTACAAGTAAAAAGAGAAGGCAGGACAAAAAGAAACACAAAAGATACAATTTGAGGAGGAAAAAGAATCAGGAAATGTGCTAACAGAGGCAAGGAGAGGCCTAATAGGAAATGGAATAAGGGTGCTCTCAGGGCAAGACCGCACCCAGGTAATCCTGCAGCATGTAAAAGGCCAGAGGAAGTCTCTTTGCCTAAAAGGCAACAAAAGAAAATTTATGCAAATATAACTGCAGGAGGGACCAGGTGCCATCTTGGGCAGGTGACCGACTTGACAGCTTGGGATGTGTGCGATTATGACACTGGATTTTGAAAGGTTCCAGGAGTAAACAGGTTGTGGGACCTTCCTCGGTGATTAAGCAAAGCCATTGAAGTCAGGAATGTGGCAGGGAAGTCCCTGCTTGGAGGCCCTGAGAGGCCACTGTAGGAAACCGTGAAAGCAAAGCCTGCATTGGATCCCAGGATATTTGAGGAGCCAGAGCTGTGGGATGTCTTCCAGGGAGGGCAGCAGACAGGTAGTGGTACCAGCTTAACGGAGGGAAGGTTTTTGTAGTCCACACAGCTGTAGAACCATCTACGTTTTCCACTTTGGACATAGAGCTACATGATTTGGAGTTTGCCGGCCAGGTTTTGATCTTGCTTTGGTGTAGTATTTCCTCAACAAGCCACTGTTTCTCCCTTTTGGAATGGTAACGTATATTCTGTGCCATTGTGTGTTGGAAGGTATATAATTTACTTGTTTGATTTTACAGGGGGTTACAACAAAGGGACTGCTTTGAATCTCAAAGGAGACTTTGGACTTGTAAATTGTTGAGACTGAATAACTATGGGAGCTTTTGGAAATGGGCTGGATGTACTTTGCATTACGATATGGCTACAAGTCTATGGGAGTAGAATTTGATGCTCTGAATGAGAACAGCCCTCAAAGGCGCATATGTTTGAATTCTTGGTCCCAGTTGGTGGAACTGTTTGGAAAGGATTAGAAGGTGTGGCCTTGTTGGAGCAGGTGTTATCACTGGTAGGGGTGGGCTTTGAAGCTTCAACAGACTACACCATTCCCAGTTAGCTCTCTTTGCCTCATGCTTGTGGACCAGATGTAAACTCTCACTTACTATTCCAGCACAATGCCTACTTGCTGGCTGCCATACTCCAACCATGTTGGACAAGGTCTAACCATCTGAAACTTATGCCTCCAATTTACTCTTTCTTTTCTAAGTGGCCTTGGTTATGGTGTCTTATTACAGCAATAAGGAAGTAACTAAGACACTATGAAAGCATGATGACCTGAGTTTGGATTCCCTGGACTGATGGGAGATGTCATTTCGTAAATACGTTTCTCTTATTAGTTAATGAATAAAGCATTGTTGGCAAATAGGAATACTGACAGACTTGCTCCTCATTCCCTGTCTTGTATTTGGTGAAGAGATATGCCTCTTCTCCTTACCCTGTATTTCTCCTGAGATTGCTCTGGAACACTGGGATTTCTTAATCTGATGATCACTGGGCTGGCCTTGGGGAGCAACCTTTATGAGAAGATGAGGTTGCATGGGGATTAGGCTTCTTTGTCTCCCACATTTATATAGATGAAGAATTTAACAGAGAGTACTCCTGTTATTTTTGGGACACTCTATTAGTTTTGCATGGGTGACCCAGTTATGGCTTTAAATGGGTTCATGCTATGAGTAAACTGATCCAAGAAATCCTTACTGAAAAGGGAATGGCCACTATGTACCAGAAATGTTATGCTAGATAAATACAAGTTATCTTCATTATAGTTAGAACACTTGGGGACGCAGAGCCACTGCACTGACTTTCAGCTTCACAGATCCCCACTGTGAGCTCCCTGGTTATAACAAACGTGTATAATGCCAAAATAGCACTTTTGTAGGGACAATATGACAGGCGCGGAGACATGAGATTACTTGCAATCCAGGAGACAAAAAGAACTTCAATAAAATTACCTATCAAGTGTAATAAACACACACAATAAGACATCATCAAGGACTGTTGAAGCAGACCACATAATGAGCCATGACGGCAACTAAATGAAAATTTTAACAGCGAGAGGGTTGGGAAGCCTGGGGAGGGTGGGAGAGAATGAGTACAGGTGAATATGAAGAAAAGAGAAAACGGGACCAGCAAAGAGGAACGGGGTGATGGGAATAGCCTGCTACACTTAGGGAAAAGGGAAGGCAGCTGTAATGGGCATTGCTGCCTTCAGTCGTCATAGTAAGAGCTGGTTCTTAGGAGAGCAGGCTCCTCATCTGTCAGTGGTGTTCTGAGTTGTCTTTGCACAGCAGGCGCATGCAAAAAAGTTAAAAACCACACTTCTTCCACTCCTCAGGAGTGGCTCAAGACTAGTCTGTTTCAAATTGGTTCCTAATTGCAATTTTCTTTTCTTTTCTTTTCTTTTCTTTTCTTTTCTTTTCTTTTCTTTTCTTTCCTTTTCTTTTCTTTTTGAGATAAGGGCTTGCCATACAGCTTTGGTTAGCCTGGGACTCACTTACAATGCAGACCAGACTGGCTTCAAGCTCACAACCTGCCCGTTTCCCAAATGCTGGGATGAAAGTGTGAGCCACCAGGCTAGGTTGATGGCAGTTTTTTATTCCTGCTAGAGAGATTCATTGATGTGGTGTGTGTGTGTGTGTGTGTGTGTGTGTGTGTGTGTGTGTGTGTGTGTGTGATGGGTATTTATATGAGGGTTGTATGTGCATGGCTATGGATTTGTGTGATATGCATGTATGTACATACTCAGATGTGTATGCATATATTGTGAATATGTGAATATGATGTGTGAATATGATATGTGAATATGTATACGATTGTCTATATGTGTATGTTTGTGTATGAGTATGAGTTATGCTGTATGTGTGTGTATTTGTGCATGTGTGTTTGATGTTTTGAGCACATACTTGGCAGTGTGCTGGTTTTTCTGATGATTGCTTTTAACCTCTCTGAAACCAGCGTGTAGAATTTAATTGACAACTTTTCTTCTTTTTTGATGACTAACAGAATCATATTGTATCATTCACATCTTAGATTCTAAGTGTGATTTTTTTTTGGGTGGGAGTGGTGGAGGCAGTAAGAGAGGAGATAGGAGCAAATGTGAAGATATATCTGTTAGTTGCTTTCTATTACTAACAAAATACTTAATAAAAGCAACTTACAGAAGGAAGAGGTGGAGGAAGGAGGGGATGGAGGGAAGAGGGGAGGGAGGGCTTGTTTTTGTTCATAGTTTAACAGTCTCTCATGGTCAGGAACTGTTGGCAGGAGTGTGAGGAGACCACTAATATCCATAGTCAAGGAGCAGAGAGACATGAATGCCAGTGTCAGCTAGTTTTTTCTCCCCAGCCCATGGGATGGTGATGCCTCCATTGAGGGTGAGTCTTTCTACCCCCATGTGAACCTAGTTTAGAAGCTCCCTCGAAGCTATATCCAGATGTTTGTCTCCTAGGTGATTCTAGATCTCATCAAGCTGACAGTCAACATCAGCCATCACATCATCAGTTAGAATTTTTGTTATGCAGAATTACATAAAGACATTTTCATGCAAGAATATAATAGACTTTTAGTATATTCATCTCCAGGCTCTCCTATGTGCCCTCTTCCCTCCCATTTTTTTTTGTGGGGGGTAGATTTCTATTCTGTTTTCCTGACTGGTCCATGCATAGGTGTTCTTGTCTCCCTATAACTCATGTGTTGGAAGTTTGGTAGTACGGGGGGAGAGGTCACTGATCTCAGTGGAAATTAACACTGGCCCTGCTAAAAAACATTAGCTCTCTTAGGAATGAGTTGCTATGAAACAGTGAACATGGCTCCTACATCTGTTTTCTGCATTTCAGTGTGGTCACTTCCTGTCATGTGTCCTCCCCCCATGATGGCATCTTCCATATGGTGACACAGCTGGGGATCCTTCATCAGTCACCAAACCAACAGGAACACCGGTCTTGCATTTCAGCCTCCAAATGCATGAGCTAAATAAACCTTTCTTTATAAAGCTCAACCTCAGATTTGGTTTTCATAGCAGCAGAAAAAGAATCCAGTATAATTATGTGGCGATTAAAAAAAAAAAAAAAAAAAAAAAACCACCGTTCAGGCTTTGGAAAGTTGGTTCCATCAGCCGAGTGCTTGCCTAACAAACAAAAGAATATGACTCTATCCCGGAGCCCATGTGAAATTAGATGGGCGTGCTAGCTAGTTTTTATTGTTAACTTAACACAACCTGAAGACACCTGAGGAGCAGGGACCTCAGCGGAAGAATTGCTTCAGTGAGATTGACCTGTGGGTATGTCACTGGTGCAGTGTCTTGGTTGATGATTGATGTAGAAGGGCCTGCTCCACTGTGGGTGGTACCATTTCCTGGGCAGGTGGGCCTGAGTTGTCTAAAAAGCATGAGCCGGACTGAGCAAGCCGGTAAGCAGACTTCCTCTTTGGTTTCTGCAGGGGTCCATTTTGAGTTGCTGCTCTGGATTCCCCCAGTGGCAGATTACTGAAAATGCAAGCTGAAATTAGCCCTTCCCTCCTTAGTTGATTTTTGATTAGAGTGTTTTATCAGAGCAACAGGAAATAAAACAGAACCATGGGCAGAGTGGGTCATGCATGTAATCCCTGTGCTGATAAGGCAGAGGTAGGCAGATCTCTAGGCATGGCTGAGCAGGGAGCCCAGGCTACTTGGCAATCTCCAGATCAGTTAGGAATCCTACCTCACAAAACAAGGCTGGAGAGATGGTTTAAATGTTGAGAGAGCACTGGCTGTTCTTCTGGACGACCCCGGCTCCCAGATGACAGCTTATAACCATCTGTAACTCTAATCTCAGGAGATACAATTCCCTCTTCTAGTTTCTGTGGGCATTGTATGCATGCGGTCCATAGACCTATATGCAAGCAAAACACCCACACATAGAAGCGCTAAAATAAAAGAAGCAAAACAATGTGGAACTTGTATAAGCGGCCATATAATGCAATAGCATCCTGGATATTGCAGTTTCCTCATCCCTAGACGAGAGGGAGAATTAGTTTTCCCCAGGAGTGAGCCAAGGGGTCAGCTCTGAAATCATATACATATAGGCAACACTAAATGGGCTCAGAGGACAGCATTTATATATATATGATTGTGTGTTTATATATGTACATATGTAACAATAATATCAAAAGAAAAATAAGCCATGAATTTGAGAAGGATGGGGGAGGATTGTTGGCAGGGGTTGAAGGGAGAGGACACAGGAGATATTGGAGGGGAGGAAGGGAAGTAGTTATTATTTTTGAGTTAAAGCAGCAATAACACAGAAATCCCAAGGTGAATAGCACCCAAGGAATGATAAGCTTAAATTGTCCTTTGGCTTCAGTGCACAGATGCACACAGGAACGGCTGACAACCCCTGCAGTGCAACTGCACACACACACACACACACACACACACACACACACACACACACACACACACACACACACACACACACATCACACACACACTCACACACACACACACACCACACACTCAGACACACACTCAGACACACACTCAGACACACACTCCACACACACTCACACACACACTCACACACACACACACACACATCCACACACACACTCACACTTACACACACACACTCACACTCACACACACACATACACATACACTCACACACACACATACACACACTCACACACACACACACACACACACACACACACACACACTCACACACACACTCACACACACACACACTCACACACACTCACACACACTCACACACACACACACACACTCACACACACATACACACACACACACACACACACACACACACACACACACACACACACCATACATATAGGATTATTTGACTGGATCCATGAACATTGTTAAGCTTTTTTCCTCCCAATGTTTCATCACACTCTTCTGTTCTTTCCCCGCCTCATCTATAATCTGATTTTCCCCAAAGATATGCATGGCTTTGACCAGCTAGCTGTGACGTTAGGCTAGCTTGCAGACCTATGACACGAGGCAGGATGCAGGCGTCCTTTAATACTTCCGAGAATTCTTTCATCTATGCATACTGGGTGTGCCCTTCACATTTTGTGTCAGTCTCTCACTTCTGAACTCTGGTTTCCCAGGAACACACTTTTGGCGCTTGAAGATGCCAAACATCTGTGCGCTTCAGCCCAACAGCTATGAAATGACTGTCCTTGGCTCTCTCCCACAGCAAGGAATTGCTTTTTCCCCCTCAGAGTAATTCCTTTTGCTTCTTTCTGCAGCCGTAGGGCTTGTGGATTTTCACTTAGATGCCTGAGCATTAACCGTCACAGGCTTAGTTGACGTGCTATTTGTCAATCAGATGGAGAGGAAGTGAGGCTGGAAACCCGGAGGCTTGACTCCCTCAGGTCAGAGCCTTGAGTGTTGATGTAGGACCAGAAATCTTTTAAAATAGTTTTTAGATTTAGTTTGGTTTAAAATTGGTTTTACGTTATCATGTTTTTGCTACAGTGTTGTGTGCGCATGTGTACACGTGCATGTGTGTGTACATGTGTATGGATGTCAGAGGTCAACATTGGACCTTTTGCTTCAAACACTCTCTACCATTGCTTTTAGAGGTGGGGGTCACTCACGGACCCTGGGGCTTTCCAGTTTGGTTAGACTAATTCTCCAGAAAGTTCTGGGTCTCCTGTCTCCATGTCAGTGCTGGGGTTTCAGATGAACCTCAGTGTGCCTGGGTGTTGGGAATCTGAATTCAGGTCCTTATGCTTGCACAGCAAGCTCATTACTGGCTAGGCCATCTACCCAAACATCTTTTGATGAGCCCATTTTTAGTTTTAGTTTTGTGATAGCGCACTCATATCAACAGGTGACAGCCTATCCCAGTAGCTGGCTCAGCAGGCTATGGGAGAGAGTTCACAGGTGTCAATCTGGATAGTTATAGCTTATAGTTGAGTGACAAGTTGGGACAATAAGTAAGACGGTGAGAAAAGTAGTAACCTAGGGTGCAGAAATTAAATGAAGGTATCCATCAAGTCAACTGAACCAGATTGACGGAGACGAAGTTAAAGTTCTGAGCATATACTCCGCAAAGACTGTAGCTGCTTCCTAAAGCATGGGCAGAACTATGGTCATGGCCACTTGTGTGCTATGCTAATGTCCTTCACACATCTGCAACGTTGTCAATCTCACCTGAGCAAACCTTTCCTCTCTAGTCACCAAACAAACTGTCACCTCCCTCTTGGAGAGATTTACTCATTGAGGGAGGCATAATTTCACTTATCCAGCAGGAGAAATGTCAACACTGACAAGAAAATAGTACCTTTTACTTTCAAAATGGTTTTATAGGAAGCAATTTTAGCTGAAATGGCTTTTTTCTTCCATTTTCCTCAGTTTTATCAGCAATGATTATTCACTTTGATACCCCATTGGGTCCCTTCTTTGTCAGCCCACATCTAAGCGACGGAGACTGATCTAATTGCCTTTTGTCTCAAAGTGAAGCTGGAACTACCCAAGGTACAGAGTTGTCTAAAGGAATCATGGGCAAGGGTTCTCTGTCCCATCAAAGCCAGGGAGAGCTGTAAGGGATGAGGTTAGGGTGGAGAGCTGTAAGGGATGGGGTTAGGGGGGTGTGGTAAGAGCCCAGCCTTGGGGTTGCCTCCCTGAATGTGATCCATGTGGCCACTCTGAATTGTCAACTTGATTGGATCCAGCATCAACTAAGAGACTTGCTTTTGGATGAGTGTGTATAAACACTTGCCGGAAGGGTTGCCGGAGGAGGAGTTTCCCTGCCTCAAGTGTGGGTGGCACTGTCCCGTGGGCTGGGTCCTG
This sequence comes from Cricetiscus sungorus, assembly GCA_030556225.1. NCBI lineage: Eukaryota > Metazoa > Chordata > Mammalia > Rodentia > Cricetidae > Cricetiscus > Cricetiscus sungorus. Next base: position 11,278,647 of record JANBXA010000367.1, on the reverse strand, counting down.
GAGTTAATAAAAAGGAAAAAAAATGATTTGAGCACTAAGATTCACCTGTGTCTGCTTCTGCCCACGAATGTAATATGGCCAGATACCTCAAGCTCCTGCGGCCATGATTTCCCTACCTTGGTGGACTATACCTTCAAACTGTTGGTCAAAATAAGTCCATCCTTTCCTAAATTCCTTCAGTTGGGTATTTTGTCACAGCAACAAGAAACATATCTAATGCAGTAACCACACAGAACAAAGATACTGAATGAGGACGAGCTGACCCAGATCCAGGTGTATCTGGAAGTAATCAGTGAGGCAGAAAAGAACCCATACTGAGGTTGGTCACATATCTCTGTCTCTAATTAGAGGGGGATATTGGTTATAGTTTAATTCTGGTGCTGTGACAAGCATTATGATCAAAATAACTCAGGGGAATAAAGGATTATTTCATCTTACGAGGCATAGTCCATTATCCAGAGAAGTCAAGGCAGGAACTTGTAGGAGAAGCCATGAAGGGATAATGCTTATGAGGAAGCTCACACTCCCGCTCAGTCATCTTTCTTACATGCCCAAAGAACAATGTTGCCTATGGTGGACTGTGTCTCCTGTATCAGTTAACAGTCAAGATGACCCCCACAGACACTCCTACAGGCCAGTCTGATCTGGGCAATCCTTCAGATTAGAGCTATTGAGGACAGTGTCTCTCTGGTAACCTTGGGAGTTTCAATGGCTGCCTTTAAACCCCAACACTTCTAACTGGCTCCGTGACCTTTGGTGAGTTTCTAACTCTTTCAGAATATCATGTACAAAGTGAGGATAATGATTCCACTTCACTGGGGGCTTTGATGATGACACACCTAAATCATTTCCCTTACTTGGTGTCATACAGTAAGTGCTCAATAAATGTTACACTAGCTTTTTATTTCTTCATCAATCATACCAGCCTTTCTCATCAAAGGATGAACTTTCCTGGAATGAGAATTCTAATGTATTCATCATTTTGCTTTGGCGTTTCCCCCTCTACCTCTCTGAAACTTTAGAAGCACCTTGCAGCAGATGCCCTCCTTCTGGATTTCCTCACACCCAGGGCTCTTCTTTCCCTGAGTTCTTTGCTGCAGCTTCCTCTTCTACTAGACAGCTAAACCCAGTGTTTTCTCCGGGATTCTACTCTTTCTATTTTATCTTTAATATGTACGTGTGTGCATGTTTACATGTGTGTGTGGACCTCTATATGTGTGTGAACATGTGTATGTATGTGTGTGAACATGTGTATTATGTATGCATATATATGTATGTATGTATGTACATGTGTATATGTATGTGTGAGTGTATGTCTATATGTGCTGGTCCCCTGGAGGTTGAAGGAGGATATCAAATTCTCTGGAGCTGGAGTTACAAGTGGTTGTAAATGTGGATGCTGGGGAAAACAGACATTTTTTTTCATCTTCTATGCTCTCCTTTCTTACTCTCCCATCTCCTCCAAAATTGATAAGTTATTGCTTGATCTCCCCTGTGAATCCCTTACTCACAAAGATAGCATTTTCTTCCTTCCTTCCTTCCTTCCTTCCTTCCTTCCTTCCTTCCTTCCTTCTGTTCTTTTTTTCTTCTTCTCTCCCTCCCTCCCTCCCTCCCTCCCTCCCTCCCTCCCTCCCTCTCTCCTTTCCTCCCTCCCTCCCTCCCTCCCTCCCTCCCTCTCCTGCTCTCCCTCCCTTCTTCCCTCCCTCCCGCTCTCCTTCCCTCCCTCCTTCTTTTCCTTTCTTACTAGCCAGTTGTGCTTGATATCTCACTGGCAAATCAAAGCTTCAGAAATCAAGAGTTTGAGGGATGGAAGCTAGATCAGTCAGCAGAGTACTTGCTGCATGGGAGAGGGGACCTGTGTTTAACCCCCAGATCCCATGTCAACAACCCCTGGCATGCTGGAACACACCTGTAATCTCAGTTTTGGAGTGGCAGAGACAGAAGGATCCCTGAGGTTTATTGCTCAGCTATTCTAGCTGGATCTAGCTCCAGGGTCAATGAGAGACCCTGGCTCAAACAATTAAGGTAAAGAGAAATAGAGGACACCTGATGTTGACCCCTGGCCTCTGTATGTACGCTCACACATGCACACCTCTCTCTGTGCACATGTGCACCCCCACCCAATGTACACACATATATTTTGAAGTAAAAGTGTTGTTATTCTTCCTTTATTGAATCATTCCAAATATGGTTCCTCTAATCATCTAATTTTGTTAGTAGAAACCCAGTCATGCTTCATAGTTGATCAGTTAACAAGTCCTTTAGGCTCAGTCTCCAAACCATCTCAGAGCCAATCGCTTCCCTCCTCACTGTTGCCAGCATGGGTCTTCTGGTGATGCTGGTCTTTCCTGTGATCTTCTAACCACGTTCCCCAAGTCTACCTTGCTCTCTGGCAGTCTTCTTTTCAGATACAGGAAGAGAAGTGTTGTTACAAGCAGTTTTCCTGCCAGCCTTGTCCCACAGTCACATCAGCCCCAAGATAACACACAGAGACGCTGTATCAATTATGAAACTGTTGGCCTGTTACTAGCGTTTTTTATTGGCTACCTCTGTCTTAAATATTAACTCATTTCTATCAATTTAAGTGTTTCCACGTGGAGAGGGTCCAGACCTCTTATCTCACATCCTATATCTTGACTCTCCTCCTACATCTCCCAGAATCCTCCTTGTCCTCTAGTCCCACCCATCTTGCTTTCCTATTGGCCAACAGGGCTTTATTCATTAGCCCGTAAGAGAAACATACTTACAGAATGACATCTCCCATCAAAGTCTCTTATGGTCAGAGCTCTATTGCATCCCTTCCTTGATTGTAGTCCATCTCAATCCTCTTTGCATCTAGCATAAAACCCAGGCTCACCAAAGAGCTCCCCAATCCCTGTAGCATCTGCTCTCTCTGTTCCTAGGCTCCATCTTTTCTCTCCCCATTCTCTAGTCTGGTGAGCTTTCTCCAGCCTCACTGCTTGCTTCTGATTCTCTTCATTGTTGTTCCTGCTGCCTAGAACCTCATTTCCCCAGCATCTGTTACTGTCCCTCTCCTTCATGATTTGAATGTCATCTGATGTCACCCTTCCCCTGGTGCATTCTGTACAGCCTCTCGATTATTCCCTTTGTGGCACATTTCACCAGAACGATTTGCAATTATTTTACTTGTGTGCCTTTCTCCTACTGAGGCACGCCAATCTCAGTGCTTAGCACAATACTGGCACAAAAGTAGGACTCCATGAATACATGCTAAATGCATGAGCCCAACAAGGTGCTGGGGTAGCTGTGCTTTGTGCTTTGAATGAATAGGAAAAGTTAGATAACTGTGAAAGCATGAGGTTATTTTTAGTGATTACATCATTGGTTTCAATACATAAAGCCTTCAGTCCAACAGAGGCATATGCGTCTGGAAGAGCCTGGCGTTTTCGGGGGAGGTAGAAAGCTATAGTTTCAGTTGTAGTTCTGCCTATTATTACCCATGCAGTGAAATGCTGGGCATGTTGGTTAACCAACAACTTTGGCTTTTGTGATGGTTAATCTTGATGGGAATCAGAATCGCACTGGAAGCAAATCTGTGAGCATGTTTGTGAGGGATCTAGATTGGATTAAATGGGAAGTTACATCTTAAATGGGGGCAGTATCATCCCATGGGCTTGGGTCCTAACCTGAATAAAAAGGAGAAAAATAGCTGAGCATCAGCATCCACTTTTGTGCCTCCTGACTGAGGATGCGGTGTGACTAGCTGTCTGGACCATGTCTTCCTCACTATGAAGGAGTGTCCCCTAAAACTGTGACCTCAAATCATTTCTCCCTTCCTCAAGTTGTTCTTTTTTTTTTCCCAAATATTTTGTCACAGCAACAAGACAACTAATGAATATAGCTCTGATGGTCTCTTCTGTGAAATGAGGATTAAATGTCTTTACTTCAGAGAGTGTGCTGGGGATTAAATGAGATAATTATGTAAATCTCCATCATAGATTTGGTGCCTGGTAGACACTCAGTATTTGGGAATTCATTATTTTCTTTCTGTCTACCAAATATTATCCTAGAACTTCAGGCACCAATTATCAAGAAAGTTAGTTTGGGAAGAGCCAGGTTGTCTAGGTACAGGCTTCACCTTCACACCATATCTCTGAATTCCAGTCCTAGTCATATCCTATCAGAAGCATCAGCCCAGAGCAGCAAGCACATTTGTCTTGCAATAAGCATGCCAGCCATCATGGGAGCATAGCACCCAGCTCATGGCCACTGCTCGACCTTCCTTAAAGTTGCAAATTTCGAATTTCAGTTTAGCATTGAGTGTTTGGAAGAAGCTAGTGTCTTTTATTTGATTTTCTTTTTCCCTGTTGATTCTCATTTCTATTAGACAGGAAGCCACAGACAGGTCCTCAGGAACTCCTAGCACTCTACTCACCCTTTTCTGAGTGCTCTAAAATGGCTTCTCTTTACAAAATTATCCTGGTTGTATAGGAAGCTGGTTTCTGCTCTCCTTTCTTCCTTTCATCCAAGCTTTTCTGGATCCTAACTGTTCCCTGTCTCTTGCTTGTTCTTGCTTTCCCTCTTTAATCTCCATCATCATCATCATCATCACCAGGAAGTGATTCAAGTACACCAGGGTGGCCTTGAACTCCCCATATAGCCAAAGATGACCTTACATTTATGATCCTTCTGTCTCCATCTCCTGCTAGTTTGGATTAAAGATATACCCAGCCACACCTTGTTTATTTAGTTCTGGGGATCAAACCTGGGGCTTTGTGTATGTCAGGCAAGTATTCCATCATCCCCCCTTGTTTCTACCACTTTTTCGCCATTTTCCCTCCTTCTGTAGTCTCTTAATCTTCCCATATATCAATTTAATGCTCACCTCATCATCTTCCTGCTCATTGTCCCTCTATGGCTACTGCCATCGATGGAACACCTGTGTCACATCCCTGGGGTAACCACAGATATGGAAGACAGTTTAGACTCTTCCCTCTGCTTTTCTGCCTCAGAGCATTTCCAGGACCATGAAAGAGTTGCTTTGGCCGAATGCAGTCCCAACCAGTGGAGAAATGGACCACAAGCATATTCCAACCCTTGGACTTGAGGGAGCAGGGATCCAGGAGAGTTGCCATGGGGATGGGTGGGGCAGGGATCACTTTCCCATCACTGTGTTTTCAGTTCTCGGCATAGCGTTAGCATTTAAGTGCCAGTGCCTCTGGAGACAGCCTCTCTATATGGCTTCATTGGGAAGTCAGGCCCCACCGCCCAGATATGGCAATATCATCCTGAAGTTATTGAAAAATTTCTTCTTTTAATATGTGTTTCATTGTCACAGAGAACATCAGTATTAGATTCATAAAACTACTATTTCCCTGTCATTCGTCAAGACACTTTGAAAGTCATTTGCTTTGGGGAGGGGATTAATCTTCTAGAATATCAGCATTGCATGGCATTTCTGCAAGCATCGTAAATGGTTTGGTAAACTAAATTGTTTAGCATTTATGTATCACTTAGATTTTCTAGGAGCTCAACATTAGTTAATTCTCACAAAGCTTAGAGATAAGTGTCATTTCCAGCCTTGATTTGCACATCTCAAGTTCATAAGTATTTTCTTTCTTTCTTTCTTTTTTTTTTTTTTGCTAGTTTTAGGGGCTATTTACTTTCCACCACTAACGCTTTTATTTTGTTAACTGTTCTTTCTGTGAACTGTGGACATCCAAAGGTGTGGGTGTGTGGCATGTGTGCCCGTCTGTGTGTATATCAGTGGTTCTCAACCTGGGGGTTCCGACGCCATTGACAAACCTCTATCTCCAAACATATTTACATGATGATTTATAACAGCAGGAAAATTATTCTTATGAAGTACCAACAAAAATAATGTTATGGTTGGGGTCACCACAACATGAGGAACTGTAAGGAAGGGTCGAAGTGTTGGGAAGGCAGAGGCCACTGGCGTAGAGACCAGAGGTCAACATCAGATGGTTTTCTAGTTGTTTTTCTAGTTGTTTGACACCTTAAGTTTTGAGGCAGAGGCTTTCACTGAACTTTGTGACTTAGCTAGACTGGAAGGCATACATTCCAGAAATCTCCCTCCCCCAGCTCTGCGTTTTCCTGAGATGCTTCCAATTGTACCTATATCATTTTATTTTTATACCCAAAATGTGGGTAGTTTGCTGGCAGGTATGTCTGGGAACCACATGTGTGCCTGGTACCCATAGAGGCCAGAGGATGGTGTCACATCCCTTGGAAATGAGGTACAGATGATTGTGAGCTACCATAGTGGTATTGGGTATCAAACCTAGATTTCCTGGAAGAACAGCCAGTGCTCTTAACCCCTGAGTCATCCCTCTGCTCCTCCTTCCTTTCTTCCCTTCCTTCCCTCCTCCCTCCCTCCTTTCTTTTCTTCCTTTTAGGTGGATGCTTGGGATCCAGAATGAGGTCCTCATACTTGCCTGGTAATCATTTTTCCAAGGAATCTTTTCATCAGACTTGACACGTAAAGACTTTTGTTTGATCGTCAGCAACTATTTGAACAGTTAAGGAGCTTAATGTGGCCTCTGAGATGTACATCTTGCTTGGCCATGCTCTTAAAATTATAGGCTAACAGGAAGAGAGCACAAACCAGGAAGCTGCTTCATAAAAGGCAGAGCTACTCTGGCTGCTAGCTGTCCCCTTGGAAGAATATCCAGTAGGCTTCACTCAGACATCAATTCCAAACCTCCCGCCACCTCAGCTCCTCGAGTGAAGAAAATGTGATCATTAGCTCAGGAGTGGATGCCAGCGTGTTGCCCTGAAAATACCAGACTATAATGAGAGGCACCCCAAAGAGGAGGGCGCCCTGGTGAGCAAATGCTGCTGGCAACAGCCATGGGGCGCCTCAAAAGCTATGAGAAATCTGTACAGAAGGAGGATGGAAAGAAGCCGAAAGCTGTTAGGCACAGCTGCATACCACCCTAGATGAGGCATAATAGAGAAAACCATCAACCATCAATGTTAGATTAACCCAGATGTGGAGCAAGGTGGCCCCAGGCCAAGGCTGTGGCTGCCATGGACTCCTATAGCACGTGGACGTGGACCAGAGCACACGTGGCCCCATATGGTGGGAGCAGGCAGACACGGCTGCATCCTAATACCCTGAGGAACAAGACCCCCCTGATCCAGATGTGATGCCTGCAGACAGCAAGAGAGTGTGTTACTTATGTTCCCAACTGTTGTGACAAAATTTTCTGTCAAAAGCAACAGAAGGAAGGAAGGAAGGAAGGAAGGAAGGAAGGAAGGAAGGAAGGAAGGAAGGAAGGAAAGAAAGAAAGATTTGTTCTGGTCCATAGTTTGAGGGTATAGTTCATTAAGGGGGTGGGGTGGGGGGTGGGGAGATGGAAATGTGGCCACAAGAGGCAACTGGTCACATTGCACCTGTAGTAAGGGAGCAGAGAGACCAATGTTGCTCCTCACTTTACCTTCTTGTTATTCAAATGATGCATTTGTATGCCCAACCACAGGGGTTTCCTCTGACAAGCACAATGAATCTCTTCCAAAGGAAATGCAACTAAACTCAGCTCTGTGACATCAGGAAAGCCCAGCCTCAATACAGAGAGGCTCCCTAAGTCTGCCCACCATTCCCACGCCAGGCATTCATGCCCTACCCTTGCTGTCTCAACTCCTGATAGGCTAGCTTCTGCCACTTCCCTCCAGCCCTGCCTAACCTCTGCTCTGCCAGTGTTTGCTTCTTCACAAACTCAAGAATGCTCGTCCCTGCTTCCTGGCTGGTCTTTGCCAAGCCTGGCACCTCCATGACTCACCCTTCATAGCCTTCTCCTGCTCCTCCTGGCCACACATATGCCCGCATTGCCAGCTTGCTGTTGTGGCTCCTAAGCCCCCTGTGAACAGGCCATGCCATCTGTTTGGCTTCCACCTATCCCCGGCATGTTTCTCCATCTCCCAAGCCATCTCCATCACCTCTGTGCCTTTGGCTACCCACATGGTGGGCCTGTCAGTTTTCCTGGAGGAGGTCCAGGATTGTGGGGTTGAGTGGCAGTGAGTCCGCCTTCCATGTGGGAGGACTGGTACAGAGCCAGGCTGCTTTGCCAGTGACCTCGCCCTGCCATTCTTTATTAAGCATGACTTGTGCTTGGATGGATGGCATTGTATTTCCACGGGGAGCTGGGCTGAATATGCAAATGGAATGGCATTGGTGGTAGGTAGAAGAAAGGGATTTGGGAGAGAAGAAAGCTCAACCATCAGGAAAGATTTAATTGCCACATTGTAACTCATACTGTAACTTTCTCTTTCTCCCTTTCACTTAGGATTTCTAATATTGTCTGGGCAGCTGCAAGACAGTGTTGGATAATGTGCTAGAACCATAGGTATTCTCAGGCACACATATACCAGCTTTAATTGTGATCCTGTCATTTATGACCCAGCAAGCTGTGCAAAGTCTCACTCTTTCTAATCTTTTTTTTTAACCTCTTGTTAAAAGGAGTCAGAAACAAGGATAGTCATATCTACTGGGTGCAGTCATTGCTGGGTACCCACCAGCAACCAGTACTAGGACCCTCCCTAGGTCCCCAAATCCACAGATACAACCCCCTTTCATGTACAATACTTAAAGTCATGTCCATATTACATAGAATACCTACTGTGAGGCCAGTGCTAGATAGACACTCCTTACACTGTATTTTTAGTGGATATGGACAAACAAAAAATACATGTAGAAAAAAATTTTGGATCTCTTTCTTTCCTTCCTTCCTTCCTTCTTTCCTTCTCTCTCTCTCTCTCTCTCTCTCTCTCTCTCTCTCTCTCTCTCTCTCTTCTTCCTTCCTCTCTTTCTCTGTCTCTCTCTCTATCTCTCGATTCAGGACCCATGCAGTCCAGATTGACCTTGAACTCACTATGTTACCAAGGACCACACTATATTCTTGATCTTCCTATCTCCGGCTCTCAAGCGCTGGGATGCAAACACGTATCACCACACCCCCTTTATGTGCTGCTGAAGATGGAAGCTAGGGCTTTGTGCACTTTAGAAAAGCCTTCTACTAACTGAGCTACATCCCATTTTTCTGTCCTGACTGCCTCTGAGTGAAGGCCCATGGATACAGCGAGCAGCTGTATTTACAATCAGCTGCTATGCTAACACCTTAGCACTAGCTCTCTCAGACATGGCAAGCACTGTATTGATTTCTTTTCTACAGATGGGGCAGAGGAGATTACAAAGGGCCGAGATATCCAGATTCACACAGCCTCTGAGGCATGGAGTCATTGTTTGTAATTAACTAGGCCACTGTCTGCTGACCACTGCAGCCTATGCACCTGTCCCAGTGAAGCCACACTATTGGAGCATGCTTTAAAAAAATAATTTCTATTATTTTGAGACTATAAAATCATTTTCCTTTTCCTTTACTCCCTCCAAACCCATCCATATACACCTTCTTGTCATCTCTCAAATACATATATATGTATGTGTATGTATTCATATCTAAGCACATAAATACAGCCTCCTCAGTTTGTATAATTATCTTAGTCAGGGTTTCTACAGCTGTGATGAAACACCATGACCAAGAACACATGGGGAGAAAAGGGTTTATTTGACTTTCCCTTACGCAATGTAGCCCATCGCTGAAGAAAGCCAGGACAGGAACTCAGAGGAAGGAACTGATGCAGAGGCCAAGGCAGGACACAGCTCTGTAGGGCTTGTGTCTCATGGCTTGCCCAGCCTGCTTTCTTACAGACCTCAGGACCTCCAGCCCAGGGATGATACCACCCACAATAGGGCGAACCCCATCACTCACTGATTAAAAACTTTTCTACAAGCTTACCTGCAGCCTGGTCTTTTTTGTTTGTTTGGTTTTTTTGAGACAGATTTTCTCTGTATGGTTTTGGAGCCTGTCCTGGAACTTGCTCTGTAGACCAGGTTGTCCTTGAACTCACAGATCTCTGCCTGCCTCTGCCTCCCGAGTGTTGGGACTGAAGGCGTGAGCCACCAATGCCTGGCTGCAGCCCAGTTTTACAGAGGTATTTTTTTTAATTAAGGTTCCCTCCTCAGATGACTTTAGCTTGTGTCAAGATGACAGAAAACTATCCACTGCTACAGTGTTATCAGAATTCACAGTTTTAGGGTTGATCCTTTGGTAAGGGATAACCAAGTAGTGTGGTCTTTCCTGGGGTAGACTGTTTCTCCCACTCTCGGTGTACCTTAGTTCCCTCAGGTACTTTAAGTAGGGTTGAGGTCTCTTGGGCTTTTTTCTGTCCATGTCATCATGTATGTGGCTGTTCTTGTTTATCTCATGTTTAGACAGTTATGTTGGTGAGACTTTATGGGTGTAGCTTCTGACGTTCCTGGTAGACACAATCTCATGGCAAAACCCCCTTTTTTCTGGCTTTCGCATTCTTTCTGTCTCGTCTTCTGAAATGTTACCTGAGCCTTAGGTGAGGGGTTTATACTGCAGATGTGTCCCTTGGGGCTGTGGTCCACAACTCTGCATTTTGATTGGTTGTGATTTTCTGTAATGACCTCCGTCTTTTGCAAAGAGAAGTTTCTCTTATGAGGGGTGAGGGTCATATTTAGAGTGTAGTTAGGGATTATGCTGGTTTAGTAGGGTTGTGGCTGTAAGTTTTCCTCTATGATCTCTGACTTCATTAGTCCTGGGCATGTGACTAGGTTTCCAGTACCAGCTATAATTTTCCTCTGGTTGCATAGGTCCTAATTAGGAGAACTGTTGGTTACCACAAAGGTATGCATGACACTGTTGCATATTAATTACCACACTACTCATTGTTGTAGTTTATAGACGTCATAGCTGGGTAGGGCTGTTGGTTGCTTCCCTCCTTTGGAAGCTTGCATGGTGACTTTTAGTACTATGAAAGCTAGTTCCAGAGAGGAAGGAGGCTTTTAGGTTAGTTCCAGCCAAGGGGTCTTTTCCCCTGTGGGGTGGGCAACCCAAGGCAATAGAAACAGCATGTACTGTTCTGTGAGTTTCTTAGAAAACCTGACTAACAACTCAAAGGAAGGTGAAGCATTTCTTTTCAATGTCAATATATATCAGCCACCTAAAACTTGGTCCTTCTCAGGGCCTCAGGATTTGGGGTCAAACTTCTCATTTTCAAGAATATTTCAGGCCTTGGGGCTGGAGAGATGGGTAAGGTCCTGGGTCCTCAAGCACAAGGACCTGAGTTTGGCAGTACACATCTGTAATCCCAGTGATGAGATGGGAACTGGAAACAGAATAATTCCGGAAGTTCAAGGGCTAGCCACCCTATTATATATGGCAGTTAACAGTAGAAGACCATCTCAAATGGGGCAGAAGGTGTGGATCAATACCCCAATTTGTCCTACAATCTTTGCATGCACGTAGTATCGCAGGCATGCCTGTGCTTACATGCAAACATAAATGCACACACACGTGTTCATACACTCCACACACACACACACACACACACACACACACACACACACACACACATTTTTACCACTTTGCAACTGAAACTCAGGAGGTGATCTTGCTCCCCAGTTCATATGTGAGGCTATAGCCCAAGCCTTTCATGCCCTGTGTGACAGTGAACAATGAAACTCCTGTTTATGATTCCTCCTCTCTTTATGGAGCCTCTGCTTCTATAGGCCATCAATCATTGTCAGCTCAAAATTTTGCAGTGTCTTTCAAAATGAGCCGGTGTCGATCTTTCCATTGTATTTAGGCTTCTGCAATGAAGATCTGTGCATATCTTGTCCCTCTTAAGTGGGAAATACACCACGTGGAATCTTCTGTGACAACAGACCCTCAACAACGGGGCTGACAATCGCATCATCTGCCACTACTGTGATAGACTGTAAACCAGATCCTACCCCACAGCTCAGGGAACTCAAGCTAAAATTTCTGTTGTCCCATACAGGAGCTTAGACGAGGAAGCGGGATAGCAGAATGGAGAGCCTGTGGCCCCTCTAAAGAGTCTGCTTGTTAGCTCCAGCCAACCACTGCCTGGCGGTGTCATAAGGTATTCACATTTCACTAGAGAAATGCAAGGGTAGATTTTATGTGCTCATATAAAAACATCAGCATCTGGCTCACATTAAAAACAGAGTTTGACTTGTGGAATGCATTCCCGTTGTTTTCGTGGGCTGTGCCCCAGTCCTGTGGAGCTTGAGAATGAACACCATACGATAATAACCACACAGGGCTTGATCACCGCACGACTGCTACCTGCCATTCGAGGGATGGCCCACGATTCCACAGGATTCTCTAGCGTGGTCACTGTAACTGCCACAGCTTTCATGTTAATTCCAGGCTTCCATTCAGGCTTCCTCATTGTATCAGTTACTTTAAGTCTCACTTGTGAGACAGAACTATCGACGAGATCAACTTGAGGGGAGGAAAGATTTATTATCATAGCTTCCAGGTCCATCCTTCATGCCTGAGAGGTCATGAGCTTGAGACATCCGGTCATGTGGCACCCACAGTCAGGAGGCAGAGAGACATAAATGCTGGCACTAGACTCACTGCTTTTATCTGGTGGGTGTTGCTCCCACAACAGTGTAGATCTTTCGGATTCAGTGAGCCCAATCTAGAAACTCCCTCGTGTACGTGCCCTGAAGTTTGTCTCCTAGGTGATTGTAGATCCTGTCAAGTTGCCTGTCAACACTAGTCATCACACTCAGCTCCGCCTTCGTTTCTTCTTTGCTTTCCTGGCCTCATTCCCTACGCACAGAATGCAGGCACCCTCTGGTTCTTCTCAGCGGTTCCTCTTCAGGCTTTGCGACCTTCCATCTGCTTCTTTGGAAGGAGCTGAGCTTCCATCTTACACTAATACCTTGCCAGAGGCCAGACTTTGCCTAGCGGCTCTACCAAGCCCATGTTTCCTGTCTATACTCCCCTTGTGTGGTGACTTCTCTATGCATAGCTCTGAGCATCTTGGAGGGGAAGAAGAGCACACAGATTCTAGTCACATAATGCTGCCCTGGTGAGACTCTAGCTGTCAAACTGTTCTGAAGGCCTCAGTCGGGGTTCAATTGTTTCGGGCCAGTTCACACAGTAGAGCGCCACTACCTCTAACTACAGTTACATTTGGACATAAAATCTTTAAAGTGGGTCAGGTTGGTTAGGATTAGGACCCTGGGCACAGTCCTGCTTCAACATGACTAGTGTCTTTATGAGATGACGATGTGAGGACATAGACATGAAGGTAGACAAGATATAAACACAGGGAGAAAAGACCATCTAGGGCCAGGAAAATGGCTTGGCCAGCGGAGTACTTGCTTTGCATGCATGAGGGCCAGAGTTGGACCCCTCATAACTCATATTTTTAAAAGAGGCCTTGAGGAGGTAGAATCTGGAAGATCTCTTGGGACTTGCTGGTCAACAAGTGTAGCCAGTTTGGTGAGGTACAGGTGAAAAGAGGGACCCTGTCTCAAGTAAGGGGGATGATGTCCTGAAGAAACACACCTGAGGCTGACCCTTGGCTTACACACACACACACACACACACACACACACACACACACACACACACACCAGAATATACACAATCACACAGGTACACAGACATTACCCACACACCACACACAAGAAAGCCGCTATTTAGAGACAAGAGAAAGACCTCTGACGAAAGCCGTTGCATTGACACCTAAGTCTCAGGCTTCTAGCCTTCAGAATAGGTAGATAATGTTCCACAGGGAATTTGTTATGTCGGCCTAGTAAAAGTAAAAACTCTCCAAGAAAAGATCTCAGCCTTGTGCTACTGGCTCCCCAGTGGGGCCTTGCCATCTTTGTGAAGTGCAGCTTGACATCATGGCTACTGTGGGCTGCATTAAGGACTTTGTAGAGGGAATCTGAGCAAGTGTTTCAGAGTGGAGGCACAGGTGTAGACGATTCCTCTTCTGTGCAGGCTCCTCTTTTGTACTAACGTGAGCACAGAGGGACTCTCTGGCATTGAGGGCTGTGGATAATTGGCGAAAGTGTATGGCAGAGTTGAAGGGAACCCCGACCTGAGTCCCAAAAGAGAGGCAAGGTTATTGATGCTCTGGTGGGAGAGAATGTCTCTTTGAAGCCTGTGGCCAGGAGCTACCCGGGTTCCGTTTTGTGGTTGAATAGGTAGCTTAAGATTAAAGGTGTGAGCCATGGGAAGATATCAGAGGCCCATCGTGTGTGTGTGTGTGTGTGTGTGTGTGTGTGACACACACATATGTACAAAAGTAAATGCATGCCCTGGAGGCCAGAGGAAGACAAGTGTCCTGCTCCACCACTCTCCACTGTGTTCTTTTGAGACAGGGTCTCTCACTGATATGAGCTAGGCTGATATCTAGCAAGCCGCAGAGATCCTCCTATCTCTACTCCCAATAGCTCTGGGATGACAGGTATTCAGTAGAGCGCCACTACCTCTAAGTACAGTTACATTTGGACATAAAATCTTTAAAGTGGGTCGGGTTGGTTAGGATTAGGACCCTGGGCACAGTCCTGCTTCAACATGACTGCCCCCAGCTTTTTAGACGAATGCTAGAGATTCGCGTTCAGGTTCCTCATGCTTGTGGAGCAAGGACTCCCCAGTGTCTATAATGCTAGCACTTTTTAATGTCAACCTTAATGGTGCTGGTGAGGCCAGCTTTAAAATTCTGTAGCTGATCAGTCTCGATGACACAGTTTTGTCATTTTGTGTCAGACAAATCCTGTTTACTGTGTTTGGTCTGATGAACATACTTAACTTCTAAGCATCATTTTGACACTTCATCTTGCTGTTTTTAACATTGTATCTTACAGGTATTGATTGGTACTGAAACTGGTGAAGAAAGAATTCTTCATAATTCATAATTCATAAATCATAATTCGTTGATACCCATGGAATGAACATTTTCCAAAAAAAGACAAAAACCATGGATCCATATTACTTTAAATTGGGAAATTTCCACCACAGCCACCTCTTCCTGGAAAAAAACTTGGAAGTTGCTTGAGGCTTCTGGCTGAGGCCACGGAGCACAATTAGCAGACCATTGCTTCTTGGCTTTGCCGAGTTGGCAGAGCAGTGTGTGCGTGGTTGACAGAGGGCCTCTGTGTAGGGCGTCTTCCCCTTTGATGCTGTGCTGGCATGAGAGCAGGAGCAGTTGGAAAGAACATCATCACTGTCTCAATGGGCCCCGAGCCTCCGGAGTTACATTTTCCATAGTCTGGAGTTCTGGCTTTGGACCCAGTAAATGGCTGTCTTCACGCACTGGTGAGTAACTGCAGATATTAGTTCATATCTGTGGGTTCAAAATTTCTGGGCAATGTTCTGTTGAAATGAGGTAATGAAAATACTGGGCCCTCACAAGAGCTGCATCTCTCTAGGCCAGAAAACATCTTGGGATTCAAGAAGGAAACAGTTGTAAATTATCATGCGTGAGACCTTAGGTTTCATGTTTATGTTTGAACTGATGATGGGTTCACTTGGGCCAGCACAACCTTTGACTTGTCCCTCAATCATTTGTACTTCAAACATTGTGAGGAGCCACTCACTCCTTTAGATGCTGGGGATGAAGGAGTCATTGTACCTGTGAATTTTTTTCCTCAGTGTGGGAAGGCGCTGAAAACCAACGTATGATGACCCACAATGAGGAACGTTAAAATACACATAACTAATAAGGAATAAGGCAGATAATCTGGTGGGAGAACTGCTCTAGGTTAGTGAGCAGTGCAGGGTGCTACATGAGGTAATGTTTGAGTATCATCAAGGAGGGAGCCACATGCAAAATCAAGGGTGGGGTGAGTAACTGGGCCAGAGAGAGAGAGAGAGAGAGAGAGAGAGAGAGAGAGAGAGAGAGAGAGAGAGAGAGAGAGAGAGAGAGAGAGAGAGAGAGGATGGGGAAAGCACCAGGTTGTTTGAGGGAGAAACCAGGATGATGTGGGATAATGCTCTTGTTCATTATAAAGGTTTGTCATTCATATTGGCTCAATAAAGTGCTTATTGGCCAGTAGCCAGTCAGGAAGTTTAGGAATGCTGGGAAGAGGTAAGGCAGAGATGCAGTCACCAGCCAGACTCAGAGGAAGCAAGATGAGAAAAGTAGCTAAATATAGATAAGAATTATGGGTTAATTTAAGTTGTAAGAGTTTGTTAGTAATAAGCCTGAGCAATGGGCCAAACAGTTTACAATTAATATAAGCCTCAGTGTGTTTACTTGAGATGGAACGGCTGTGGGAATGGGAGTGACAGAAACTTCCAACTATATAAGGGTTCATTCAACTGGAGCATCACGAGGAAGAAGGGGTTGAGGCCAGCAGGGAATTCAGGTTTTATTCCTTTGTGCCTGTTTGTACATGTACACATATGTGAGCCCAGGTGTGTGAAGGCCATGCTAAATCAGTCTGCAGACCTAGGTCTGTGACATCAAAATGTGAACATTGCCTGCCTCTCTCTACCTTCCTTATTGTCTGATGCTGAAGAGAGAAGTTATGTGGCCTGGAGACATGATTTGTGTCACTCAGGGAGTGAGCGGTGTAGACCATTCTAAGAACAAAGGATGGAGATCCTACTGATGTAGGAAGGCAGAGAATAGATGTCTCTCTTAGAGGTTGAGGCAGGGAAGGAGGAAGAAGAAGAGAGAGAAGAAGGGGAAGGATGTGTAATGAGAGTTTTTTTGTTCTGGCTGGTCCCACTACCCTTCAGTCCAAAATAAACACATTAATTATGAAACTGTTGGCCTCTGGCTAGGGTTTCCTTATTGACTGGCTCTGTCTTAATTATCAACCCATTTCTATTAATCAGCGTAGTTCCACGTGGTCTTGGCTTACCAGAGAATGCCTGGCACTTCCTCTCTTTCTGGTCTCACATGGTGTCTTCCTCTGCCTACTTTTCCCAGAATTCTCCTCGTCTCCTACTCCCACCTATCTCTCTGTCTTATTGGCCAACGGTGTTTTATTCATCAACCATTAAGAAAAACATATATACAGGAGGACATCCCCCATCAAGGAGGAAGAGAGCAGGCAAGGAAAATGGGGAGAGGAGGGAGAGAGAGTGAAGAGAGAATGAGGAAGGACAACAGAAAGCCAAGAGGAAAGGATAGGTGAAGACAAGGAGAGGAGAGACAGGGAGGAAGAAAGAGAGGAGGGGAGAGGAAAAGAGGGAGGGAAGGAAGGAGAGGGAAGGAGAGAAAAGAGAAAGGGGTGGGAGGGTCGGTGACCTCACCTCTGTCTCATTGCTCTAGTGGGTGCTCATGGGGTCTCATAGGTGCTCATAGGTGTCTCATAGGGCTCTCAGAGGGTGCCCTATGGCAGAGTCCCTTATCTTATTCACTCTGTCTGTGCTCACTCCAATCCTTTCTCCTCTTTTAATGTCCTCTGCAGACATACCCAGGAATTGTTTTACCATTTATCTGGTCACCCATTATCCTGGTTGATTTGATAGCCAATATTAACCATCACAAAGGAGTTTATCAGTTTCCAAGTTCTATGAGTAGTGGTATTAGCATTTTTCAATGGATTAAGTTTATACCAAATAGATTTCTTGTAAGCAAGAATTTAACTTATATCTGCTGGCTGCTATGGGATCCAAGAGGGCCATAGAGGGGTCCATAAACTATTTTCTACATTTCAAAAGTATCTGCAATTGAATGGTACCACTTTGTCAGAATCTATATACTAAAGCCGAGTACACACATACTCCAGGGCCCTGCAATTTCTTTACTTCATATGTGTAGTAGATACAGAAACACTAACATATATTCCCCCGAAGAAACATATCAAGTAATTCAAAGTGGTAATGTTGGAAATAGCCAACCCTGGGAAATGACCTAAATGTCTGTCAACATTAGGACTGAAAAATAAATTCTAGTATATTATTTATACAACAGAATGTGCATTAAGCCTCGAGAATGACGCTTATGTAAAATGTGGGTTTCTACTGATGTTGAGTGAATGTATCCAGACATGCGATTTACTATAAAAGTCATTTACACGAAGTCCAAAGACAGAAGAAACTACTTGGAGCAGCTGCAAGTCAGGAGAGGGGGCAAACCTTAGGGGGCTCTCTGGGGGGCAAAACTTAGGGGGTGCTCTGGGGGGCAAACCTTAGGGGTGCTCTGGGAAGTTTGGGGTGTTGTTAGCAAGGTGGGCGCTGGTTCAGTGGGTATGCTTGGTGTATGAGGAAAATCTACCAATATGATTTTGGTATGTGTGCTTTTCTTTTGTGGATCACACTTCAATTAAAGTTTCTAAAAGTGTATAACGAAAATTTGCACCATAGTTATTTCTGGTTTTTATTTTGTACCAGTTAAGGATAACAAGTCATCATTAAGATCAGAATGAAAATGAATTACCTCTGGGAAAATTATTTATATGGCAACCATTTTACAAAATGTGGGCTAAGCCCAGGGAGAAAATGATTACACACTTTTCTTTGTGGACGACTTGTGAAAAAATTTCAGAATTGAGGTTAAACATTTTAAAATCTCTCTCTTTTTCTCAGTCTCTCTGTCTGTTTGTGTGTGTCCCTACCTCCCCCACACCGTGTGTGTGTGTGTGTGTATGTGTGTGTGTGTATATGTGTGTATGTGTGTGTATGTGTGTATGTATATGTGTGTATGTGTGTGTATGTGTGTGTGTATGTGTGTATGTGTGTGTGAGTGTGTGTATGTATGTGTGTATATGTGTGTGTGGAGTGTGTGTATGTGTGTGTGTATATGTGTGTGTGTGTGAGTGTGTGTGTGTGTGTGTGTGTGTGTGTGAGCTTGGTGTCTTGGTGTGCATGGAGGTCGTTCTTGCCTTTCCTGTTTGCTGCTAAGTACACCAGGCTAGGTAGCTCAAGAATTCCCATGTCTGTCTTCCATCTTGCTTTGAAGCACTGAGATCACAGTTACTGAGATTCTGAGGCTCTGAATTCAGGACTCTCACTCTTGTGTATCTAACGAGCCACACTGAAAACAAACTTCTCTTTCAGAGTGTGTCTGTTACACTGAGACTCACTAGAAAGTTTGCTACCTTCATAAAATCTATAGGAA
The DNA here is from genome assembly GCA_030556225.1 of Cricetiscus sungorus. Taxonomy (NCBI): domain Eukaryota; kingdom Metazoa; phylum Chordata; class Mammalia; order Rodentia; family Cricetidae; genus Cricetiscus; species Cricetiscus sungorus. Next base: position 11,259,735 of record JANBXA010000367.1, on the reverse strand, counting down.
AATGTTAGAATGATAGGGGGATCTTGTAGGGTGTGGGGAGGTGGGTTGTGATCTTTTCCTGCAGTCATTTTTAGATTCGTTTAGTATGAGTGTCCTCTTTGGAGAGAGTGAGGTGAGAGGTCTGAGTTCATATGAGCTTTCCTCCTCTGACCTCTCCAGGAACTGAAGGAGGTAGTCTGTCTTGTCTAATGCTTGGGTGCCATCTCTCGGTTGGTCAGTCATTAAACAAGGAAGCCTTCAGGAAAGAGGAGGGATTGAATGTCTGATGACAAGTGAGTTTGTCACATGCATCAATGAGACAAAGGACCCTTGTTCTGCCTGTACCAAGGTTGACTGCTCCTCATGGCAACAAGACGAGCTTTAACCATCTGTTGGCTACCCTTGCTACCATCTGCTGTCCATCTAGTCAAGCTAGTCTCCTGCTTGCTGTGTCCCTCTGGAGAGGACAGCCAGGCAGTCCACATAGCTGAGTCAATCCATCCAGGCTCTCCAGAGACAAAGCCAAGGCAGGACTGGCTGCAGGTGGCATGTGTGGAGGGTGAGGGAAGGCCTCCACACATTTTGTTGGGGTTCATTTAATTAGTCTGTGGCAGTGGCGTTGCCCTGCACGGTTTGAAGAGCTGAGTGACAATTCTCATTCATGGAAGGACAGGGATACCCAGGTTCTGGAGAGAAGGTTGGGAATCAGCAGCCAGCAGGCAGCTGCCTTTAGCTGGAGTCACGTGACTGTGAGGAATGCTCATCAAAGGCATGGCATGGAGAAAGACTCATTCAGCCGTGTGAGGTGGGGAGACCTCACACACAGCAGTAGTCCCATCTACGGTCCAACTCTCTCCCGACCCAGGGTAAATCTTGCCAAACCGGGATGTATGAGAGCCAGTGTGAGTAAATTCAATTCTTTTTGCCTATGGCTGACTCAGGGAAGAGAATTTATCCCAAATCAACAGGAGAGGAGAGATGTATTGGGGTGAGAAAAGAATACCCTCACTGTCGTGCCAGGATCCGACTCTGAAGTGCCTGTTGTCCTGAAGATGCCTCCTCTGTAGAGAAATGGATTTGTTTGGGCTGGTGGAAGGGAGCTGGGGAGAACCTGGGTCCTTTAGGACACTGTAAAGAAGGTAATTAACCCAGTGCTAAGCTTTTACTAGGGGGATATGATGTTTTCCTTACTTTTTAAGCCACTTGAGTTCAAGAATCTGCTTGCTTGCAGCGCAGGCCCCTAGTTAATTAGAAATTTCAGCCCTGGCCTTTCATACCCGCATGCACACATTGCCTATTTCATTTTCCTTGGCCGTATCTTCGAAGTCGTTGTTCTTCTGACTCAAGATGTCTAAAACAAATCATTCCTCTCCTCACTTCTACATCTTACATTTTTATTGTGAATAATTGGGATTTTTCTTACCTCCAGTCTGGCTAGTAAACTCTACTCACACACAAACCCAACAATTACACTTTAAAAATTGTGTAAAAAAAAATCTTATGCTTTATGAATGCTTACTGTATGACAGATTCTATGGTAAGAAATTTTATGTGATTTATAAGAACTATGAAAAATCCTTAAAATGGCTGTGCAGTGTAGATAATTTTTTTTTTATCTCCCCTGGGTGTCATAGGAAGTAAAGGCGAGTGTTAGCCTCCAAGTCACACAGTAGAGCTTTGAGGGAAGGAAACGGGATGGAACACACCGCTGACTTCCCCTGGGGATGCTCCTGTTCTCTAGCCACATTTTCTTCAGAGTCTCCCTTGTTATGTGACTTTTTTCCTTGGAAAATCTGCTCATTCCAGGCAGATCACCAATGACAAGCAAAAGGCAAACTAGGTGAGTTTATTGAGGTCTCTAACAGAAGCATGGCTGAGGGGTAACTTACAGGTGCATGGCCGAACCCAAGGTGGTTACTTCATGGTAAGACTGGTACCAACCTAAATGCTAACTCACAAAAGCTTCATTTCTGAAACTCCCTGCATGAATTCCAGCAGAGCTAGACCGGTCAGAGTGTTTCCTCTCTGGAATGGTTGTTTCTGCTCATAGAACCTTAGGTGGAGGTTGCCCATGAAGCTTGTAAGTTTCAGGAGCTTCCTGAGACTGATATTTGTCTACTTCTTGAGGCTTACAAGCTTTGTTTACTTTCTGAGTTGTAAAGAGTCTTTGTTTGAGATGGGATGTTTCACGAATTGTGTTATAAGGGTTATGTACCTGTGTTCTCATGTGTTCTCACTGTTACTTTTCATGATTTGTCTCCTGCCTATATGGCTGCAATGCAAAAGGCCACATGCTTTGTGTGTTCTACTGATTTTCCAAAGAATTTGTTCTCTCCACTTTAAAATCTGTACCAACTGGTTATCCTCTCTAGCAGCAGTTATGGGGAAAGCAAATACTATGCATATGTGGAATCCCTGGGCGGGGTCACACAGGGTTCTAATGGTTCATCCTGGGGTCAAGTGCTTTCTGAAGTAGTGGCCCTTCATGAAAGAAGGCATTGGTTGCTTACCAGTTTGTGGATAATCTGCTTCAATATGGCTAGAATTCCCCACCCCATACAAGTTCTGACAGAGCAGGGAAGGCAGATCTACAGCCACCCTGCTATGCACACAAAATATTTTCAGGGACTCTTGCAAGCAAGCAATCTTGCTGACACATTGGGCCTCAATACACTTATGGGAAAAAAAAGAACCATCATAGCCTCATGAACTATTAAATCAGGTCTGTTTTAACCTATGCTTCTCTGTGCAATTTGGTGACTGCTAATTATTCCTTTGATTAATAGGTAGTGGCCTTATTTTTTTCTTCTTGGTGCTTTCTACTTTAAAATACACTTTATTGTGTAAAAATATTGCAGTATTAGAATTTGTCTGCTGAATTTTTTTTTGCATATTTTTAAATTTACTTGCCTTTGCTTTTATATGCTATTGTATTTTAAGGGTGTCTCTTGTGTATAGTAACCTAGCTGGATCATTAAAATTCGGTTTGACTAGCATAATCCCTAACTGTATTCTAAATATTTGACCTTATATCTGAAGATATGTGTACTCCTCACCCCTCATGAAGGAAACTTTTCTTTGCGACAGTTGGAGACCATTACAGAAAATCACCACTGATCAAATTGCACAGCTGTGGCTCCCAGCCCCGACTGATGCATCTTCAACACAACTCCTGTGCTGAAGGCTCAGGGATCATTATAGGGGAAGGTGCAAAAGGGTTGTTAGAGCCAGAGAATCCCGGAGTTTACTGTGAGATTGTGTCAGAAACTACACCCATGAATCTCACCAACATAACTGCCTAGACATGAGCTGAACACGGACAACAATAGATATGCTAAAGCAGACAAGAGAAAGCTCACAGGGCCTCCACCCTATACAAAGAGCTATAGGAAACTAAGAATATTGAGAGTGGGAGAAACCGTCTTCCCCGGGAAGAACATGGTAACAGCAAACGGTCAGCCCTGAAACCATAAATACAAGTCACATTATATAGACACAGCATTGTACTTAAGGATTCAGGAATTACACACACACACACACACACACACACACACACACACACACACACACAGACAACAGACAGACACACACTGTGAGTGTATGTGTAATAACAAAGAAAAAGAGGCCATGGATTGGAAAGAGTAAGGGGTGAGTTTGGAGGGAGAAAAAAGAAAGGAGGAAACGACATAGTTATATTACAATATAAATAAATAAATGTTATTTTAAAATGGCAGTTTGATATTCTGAATTTGTGATATCTTTCTGTCTGTCTCTCTACTTTTCCCTCTCCCTTTCTCCCTCCCTCTCTCCACTTCTCTCTTTCTTTCTCCCTATCCCTCCCTCCCTCTCTGTCTTGATCCCTCTGTATTTTTCTCTCCCGCTCTGTGTTTCTCCCTCCCTCCCTCTCTCCCTCCCTCCCTCCCACCATCTCTCTCTTTCTCTTCCCTCTCTTTCCCTATCTCTGTCTCCCCCTTCCTTTCTCCCCCTCCCCTGTCTCTTTCCCTCTCTCTTTTTTCATCCTCTCTCCCTCTCCCTTCCGTCCACTATCTCTCTCTCTCCCTCTGTCTCTGCTCTCTCTCTCCCTCTGTCTCTGTCTCTGTCTCCCTCTCCCTCTCTCTCTCCCCTCCCTCTGTGCTGTGTACTATGGTAAACATATTGAAGTCAGAGGACAGTTTGCAGAAGTCAATTCTATCCTTCTACCATGCAGGTCTTGAGGATCCAATTCATGTCTTCAGTGTTGGAGGCAAGTGCCTTTGTCCACTGAGCCATCCCATTGGCCCTGCTCCTATTTCTTAAGTGTTTCCTCTTAAAATGTTTAATATTCTTTTAAAATTTTTTTTGTGTTTTACAGAATATTCAGTAATTCTTTTTCTTTCTCTTTTTCTAAAAGCCTATGTTGATTTAATATTGTTATCTTCCTTCTGTTCTGTATTTCTTCTGTATTTTTTCTTCACCCTTAGGACAGGGCTTTATATTTTTCTAATTAAAATTAATCTCATTAGTTTCAATCATCCTCTGGCTGGTGAGGGATTCTCAGGTCCTGGTCCAGGGCTCTAAGTGGCCTCTCTTCCTGTTTTGTGCCATCTTCAATTTTAATTTGCATAAATCTGGCCAAGTCGTTAATTAAAGAAATTAAATAATCAAAACTGGGCTCAGGAGTTTGGGTTTTCCTTTCAGACACTCTATGTCTTTGAGAGGAGGGTGGAAAGTCCAGCAAAAAAAAAATCTACTTTCCTAAGTGCCATGATCCCTTCTGACTGTAGGTAGCCTCCCCTGACCCCACTAGTACAAGACCATCTCATCACTCCATCCTCCTGGTTCCCATTACCTCTCCTCTATAATGGAAGGATGACTGTTGATTAAAATTAACTGAGGGAGAAGCTGCTCCCCTGGTTGCCTCCTGGACCCTCTGAGCGATGAAACTGTGATTCCACGTGGGGCAGGAATTTATCGGATTTTCATCGATTGTGGCTTCAAGAATAAGAACCAGGTGGCCAAGTAGCCACACTGGAGGTAAGGGTGGGGGAAAGAAAGGAACACAAAAGATACTTGCGTCTTCTAGTGTCTGTGTAGAACTCTGTGAGTCTGGGCACTGGCTCAGTTTTGCTGCTGCTCTTAGAAATCCGGGCCTGAAAAATTGACACATTGGAGCACACATGGGTACCAGGCTGCTATTTAGTAACCTTGGAGACATCCCCTGGGTTCCTTTTACTTTTCATCCCCTGCAATCTGGTTTGATACTGCTCTTCCAACAAAGCTATTTCCTACCCTTAACCAAAACATCCAGGAACCTGTTTGTTGTGTTTTAATTCTAGTAACTTCTTTGGTATTTGTCACCATGAATTCTTCCTAGAATCCCTCCCCTGTTTCTTCATTTCTGCCACTGAACTGTCCTGATGAACTCCAATGCTCCTTTTCTCTGTTCTTTTCCACTGTTCTTCATATGTGAACCTGGTCTTCCCCCCGCCCCTCCTGGGCACACCTCCAATTCTTGCCTTTGTACGACTCCTTAGAAGCTACTGCTCCTGAGCTGAGTTTTTTTGTGTCATTTCATCTCCAGTGTCCCTGTTCTTCCGGATGGTACCATTGTCTTTGCAAATTCACAGAAGCTGAGGAACCAACATGCAAATGTGGTGGAATGTTATTTTAACTGTGCAAGGATGTGTTACATTTGTCTGTGCTGTGGGATGTTACCTTAACTGTGTAAAGGGGTGTTACATTTGTTTATGCAGCAGTTGTTTGACCATGTAAGGATGTGTTACATTTGTTTATGTTTCACTTGCTTAATTATGGAAAGATGTACTGTTGTTTACCTTGCTTGCCTAAGGCACTTGGTTGATCGTACAGAAATCTGAATGGCCAATAGCTAGGAGGAAGAGGGATAGGCAGGGCTGGCAGGTTGAGAGAATAAAAAGGAGGAGAAAGCTAGGCTCGAGAGGAACGAGAGTAAAAGAAGGAAGAAAGAGAGGGAGGCACCCAGGGCCAGCCAGGCAGCCACAAGCAAGCAAACACAGAGTAGGATGTACAGAAAGTTAAAAAGCCCCAAGACAAAACAGAGAAACAGGCTAAGTTATGAGAACTAGCACTAAGAGCCTAAGCTAAGGCTGATCATTCACAACTAATAATAAGCCTCCATGTCATGATTTGGAACCTGATTGGTGGCCCAAAAGAGAGCTTGGTATACTTAAATGTGGGAGTTGACCTGGCTCCAACCTCAAGAATATTAAACATCTGTGAATACTTCTGGAGGTGATGGGCTCTGTGATTTTCAATGAGCCTGGAACACTTATTCACTAATAACCAAAGAGGATTTGGATGCCACATGTATATATAGGTCTTCCTATTTACCATTTTTGCATTAGGGTCCTCATCACATCTCCTCAGTTGAATCTTATATTCTACAGAAGATTTTACAGGTAAGGGAAGGTAAGATTACTGGGACTGAGGTTGGATGGATTCATTGTGAATGCTGGAACCAGGATTCAGAGTTTTATTTGTTATTTTTTTTTTCAGAACACTATATTGACCTTCTCTCTGTATCCCAAATCCTCTCTGTGTTCCTAGCCACCCTATCCTTTTTTTTCCTGTCCTTCTTCCCTTCCTACGATATATGCATGCGTGTGTGTGTGTGTGTGTGTGTGTGTGTGTGTGTGTTTGTGCACATGTATGTGAGAGTTACATGTGCCTATGCTTGTGTGTATACTTCAGAATTATATTGTTCTTGTATTGTTCTCCATGGTATTTTTTTTTTGAGATGACATCTCTCATTAAACCTAGTGATCACTGATTTGCTAGACTGGTTGGCCAGTGAGCTCCAGAGCTCTCAGCTCCAATTCCCCTGCTAGAATTACAGGTATGTGACTAATCTGTTTTTTTATGTAGTGCTGGGGATCTGAACTCAGCTCCAAATGCTCATGCAACAAACATTTTACTGACTTCTATTCCCCTGCCAGCCCTCCAGGGCATTACAAAAAAAGATTATTATTATTTTTTTGTTGTTGTTATGTGTATTTTGCTTGTGCATGTGCACCATGTATGTGATTTGTGTTCAGAGAGGCCAGAAGAGGGCGCTGGAGCCTATGGAATTGGAGTTAATAGGTTATTGTGAGCTACCATGTGGTGCAAGAGCAGTCAGTGTGCTTAGCTGCTAGAGCATATCCCCTGCCCTCTAAATGATTCTTTTCTTTCTTTTCCTTCCTTCTTTTCTTCCTTCCTTCCTTCCTTCCTTCCTTCCTTCCTTCCTTCCTTCCTTCCCTCCCTCCCTTCCTTCCTTCCTTCCTTCTTTCTTCCTTTCTTTCTTTCTTTCTTTCTTTCTTTCTTTCTTTCTTTCTTTCTTTCTTTCTTTCTTATTATTTTTCAAGATAGGGTTTCTCTGTGTAACAGCCAAGGCTTTTCTGGAACCTGCTTTGTAGACTCACAGATATCCAGCTGCCTCTAGCTCCCAAGTGCTGGGATTAAAGGCATGTGCCACCACTGCCCGGCGACCACCAAACCATTCTTACTTCTTCTACTCCTTCACCTCAATCCAGTCCGTGGTTGTTACTTGGGTACAGCCCTATACATCTGAGAGTTCTGTGAGGCGTGAGATCCTTTTCATCTTTCACAATAGCTTTGCACACCGTGGGTGTTCATTTAGTGCCTTGTGAGCAGTAGGCACCCCTGAAACATTTGCTGAATTGAATTGTGTGGAGACCAATGTAACAGAAGGCAGTGGGGATTCCCATAATACCATCAAGCCTTGCTTTTTCTCCAGGAGGAGCAGGGGTATGTGCTGAATAACAGAAATTCAGAGAAGAGTCTGGCTAGATTTTCCTCTAGTAATTGATGTCTGTGTTCCAAAGTCAGATAGCTCAGTGAATAAATCTTTCAGAACTTACAAGTATTTTGTCTACACAAAGTCATAGAATTGGCACAGGGTTCTGGATAACTTGACAATTTATTCAACTTGTTAAAGCTTTCTTTGACTTGTGAAAAATTTCAAACTGACTTATCTTGGAAATCTGGCTTTTTTAAGAAACATTTTCAGGGTTCTGAATCGTTAATTTTTCCTCAAGATCTTTGGGGTATGAGCCAGAGAGGATGAATGTTAATCAAAGAGAGAGGATATCACCATATAGAGTTCAAGAAAAAAAAATCAGGTCCTGATCCTACTTGTAATAATGATTACCTTATTCCATCTCTGAGCTTTATTCTTTATGGTCTTAGTTCACAAGATATTTTTTGCTTTCTTGCTCTTTTATCTCTGGCATCTGTCTGGCAGGTGTGATGGTGTTGTTACCTTGACATATTAGAATTACTTGTGAGACGGGCCCCTGGGCTTGTTAGGGGTATTACCTTGGTTACATTCTTTAAATGGGAAGACCTGTGTACTGTGGGCGGCGTCATTCCCTAGGCAGAAGGACCTCAAATGCATAAGGACGGAGAAGGGAAGGGGGATGTCTGCTGCGTAACTGAGGGTACAAGTGTGACTAGCTACTCAAGCTCCCCCTGTAGCTGTACTTCCCCCTGTAAGAGCAGACTCTTAACTTTGAACTCTGAGCAGAGATGAACCCTTTTGCCCTTAAGCTGTTTTTGCCAGAGCATTTTATCACAACAACAGAAAAACAGACTTAGATAACAGGAGACATGGAATTAGCGAAGGAAGGAAGGAAGCACGAAATTGGCTGTGTCACAATTTTTTTTTCTTTTCTTCACCTTGATCCTGTCTCATTGTGTTTATAAAGAACTACGCGCAGCTTGGCTGGCACTGGCTGTTGAAATATAACCTCAGTAAAGGAGGCCGTAACTAATTTCTGCAGAACCATGGCTTCAGAACTCAAGCATGCTGTTTGCTTAACTGACCATTTGAGAACTGGAGCATGACTGTGTCCAGTCTGTGTGGTGGCCGCTGAAGGTGAGGTACTCAGCTTGGCAGGTGTGATTTACGATTCCTATTTGTTACTATTGATTTTAATTATGTACTTTATTTTTATCAATATTCTATATGGACCCAGAAATTTTCAAAAGCACTCATGAGAGAGAGACAGAGACAGAGACAGACAGACAGACACACACACACACACACACACACAGAGAGAGAGAGAGAGAGAGAGAGAGAGAGAGAGAGAGAGAGAGAGAGAGAGAGAGAGAGAGAGAGAATGAAAACCAACAGAAAGGAAGTCTCAAGCACTGGTCTTTTTGTTAAATTTTAGGACCAAGCCATGAGACAACCCCTAATGTTTTGACAGTCCTGAGTTCTGAGCAGGTTCTCCACTGAGCCCTAGAGGGTTAAGCAGTTGGTGAGAACCTTTTTCTATGATGTTTATAGGACTGGTAGATGCGTGTTTATTTTTGTATGGTGTGTTCAGGGACATTTGTGTACACAGGTGCTCATGTACAGGTCAACTTTGCTGCCCCTTAGATACCGTCCATCTTACATTTTCAGACAGGGTCTCTCCCTGGCCTGGAGATCACCAATTAAGTGGCGCTGGCTAGAGAGTGAGACACGGAGACCTACTTGTCCCTACCTCCCCCAGCACTGGAATTGTGAGGGCACACTACTCCTGGATTTTTCCTTTTAGTGTGGGTTCTTGGCACGGAACTCAGATATGCATGCTTGGAAATCAAGCCTCTCAGTGATACAGCCTTCTCCCCAGCCCCTAGCAGTTTCTTTAATATAAAGACCACTTTAGAATGGAAATCTGAAAAAAAAAATGGTGCATTCAAAGCTCTGCCAGTTCATTTCAGCTTCGATATCTGCAAACACGCATCCTTTTCCAGCATCTGGTAAAAGGTCAGGGTCAAGGTCAAGGCTTTGGGTGGATGCATTTGAAAAAATGCTCTCTTCTTGCATAGACAGCACAAACTATACCTCTTCTCTTTTTTTTGAGGTGGAGGAACCTAAAATTTTGTAAAAGAGAATGTGCACACAAACCCTTCTAGTCATGTGTGGTTACCTCCCAGGTCATACAGCTTTTTTAGTGTCACCGAACTAGGTACAGCTTTGTGAATCTTTCCAAAGTTTCAACATACCCGTCTGTATTTATCTTTACTTTTCCACTCACATTTCATAAGCTTGTGGATTATTTAGTTATGTGTTTCAGCTGAATGTGCAACAGTTGACAACTTCCATCTACTCTGGAATGCAGCTTGCTGTGGCAAATGCCTAGGACATCTAAAAGCATTCCTATGCCTGGATTTTGTCCTGTAGGCGACACAAGCTGCTGGTCCCTCTTCCCATTAATTTACTGAAGAGCCTTCCTTTTGACTACTTTGATGGTACCTTTCAAGTATCTCTTCCACCAAAACTCAGAGACATTTCTCTCATTTTCCAGGTCTTTTAAAATGTATAATTGACAGATTAAAAAATTTCACAATATGCATGATAATCTGTTAAAGGGGGTATATTATGAGATATACCATAAAGTAAGTGGATATCCATCATTTGATATAGTTATCATTTGGGAGGGACATAATCGGAATCATTAACACCTATTCATTTAGAAAATGTCAAGTATCCATTCATATCTTATTAATGATGTATCCTTTGAACAACTTTCCTCACTTTTCCAATCCCTACTCCCTGACAATTCTCTAAACCCACTGATCTCCATTTTCTACATGTGAACTCAAGTAGTGCCTGGCTTATTTCCCTTAGCATTAAGTTACATCCTCAGGCCATTCATGTGATCACATCAGACAAATTTCCTTCTTTTGTAAGGCTAAGTAGTATTCCACTGCGCTTATATCCAATACTGTCATTATCCACTCATCTATTTATGGATACTGAGTTGTTGCCAACCCTTGGATATTGTTAATAGTGTTATATGAGAGAAGAAATGACCAACAATTGAGAAAATATTTGAAATAACGCATCTGATAAAGTGTCAATATCCAAAACATGTAAGATAGAAGCCACATATTTTCTCTCATATGCAGTTCATACTTTCAAACATTCAGATGTGAGGAAAGTAGACCAGTGGTTTCCAACCTGTGAGTCATGACTCCTTTGAGGGCTGCATATAAGATATCCCACATATCAGATATTTACATTACAATTCATAACAGTAGCAAAATTACAGTTATGAAATGGCAATAAAAATAATTTTATGGTTGGGGGTCACCACAACATGAGGAACTGTATTAAAGGCTCATAGCATTAGGAGTGTTGAGAACCACTGCTTTAGAGGGACAATATGTGTGTGTGTGTATGTGTGTGTGTGTGTGTGTGTATGTATGTATAGACATACATATATACATATACATATACATATACATATACATATACATATACATATAAATATACATATATATATACATATATATATATATATATATATATATATATATATATATATACTTGAGCTGAATATGCTTCCCATAAGAACTGTAGACTAAAAAAAATTCTAATACCAGGTACGAGAAACCTCCTTTAGAATAGTTGGTCAGGGTTGTTCAAGTGACACCCCAGACAATATGGATTGTTGATGTATCCCTTCGTTGCCTCTCAGGGGTGGAAGATGAGTCCCTATGCAGAAGACACTATACGCTTAGAACACAGCACTTGGATTGTTCAGGCTGGGTCTAATGTGAGAGTCTCCTTCCTTCTGTCTAGCTTCCACAGTACCAGAACATGTTATTCAAGTTGCCAAGGGAGGAAAACAATTAATAGTTCTCCCAGATACAGCACCTATGAGCCACTACATGGCCAATGTGACAACAAAACCATAAGATATAGTAAGTGGTACCCACACGTTAGTGGTAATCGACAATGATCTAATTGGACTTTAGAGCCTGTCAACAGGAGACACATAGGTACATGACTATCACAGCTCCTGCATTTACAGCACAGGGAACATCATAGACTAGGAGCAGAAAGATGCTAAGGGGAGAATGCTAGGAAGGTGTGATGCAGTGTCTCCTAGAAATGACTGCCCAGACAAGAAAGTAACAGTGGCAATATCAATAGATAGCTAAGATGCAAGGGAAAAAGATCTACCCCTAGATAAAGAACTAATGACTGGAGAGAGTGGGGGGGGGAGGGAGGGAGGAAGGAAGGGAAAGAGGAAGAGAGGGAGGGGGAGAAAGAGAGAGAATTAGCAATTCCCAGAGATGAACCCCTTAATTGTTTTTTCAAGACAAAGTGGCCAGTTCTGAAACCACATACACACATATAGCAAAAAACAGACTGAGCAGGTTGTATTTATATATTTATGCACACACAATCATGTAGTGTAGCAATAGTAATAAAAAAGAAAATATAAATTTGATAACGGGGCATGGGAGATGAAAGGAGTGTATCTGGGAGGAGATGGAGGGAGGAAAGGGGAGGGGGTGAGTGCTGTAATTCTACTCCAAATGTGCGTGCGTGCGTGCGTGCGTGCGTGCGTGCGTGCGTGCGTGCGTGTGTGTGTGTGTGTGTGTGTGTGTGTGTGTACAGAAAGACAGAGGCATGAGGGAACAGGCATGAGTGGTTCAGGCAGCGAGGGGCAGGGAATCCAGGTAGACGGTGAGCTATGGCTGTATCAGTGGTATATTTGAACACAAGGGAAGAAGCTTGAGTCCATCCAAGACTTGCCTCCAGAGGACTCAACACAGACAGGAGCAGATTGGTGTGTCAGACAAAAGCACATCCTAAATAGCTGTAGCCAGAGTTCTGTGTTGTTTATCTGCATGAGTTACAGATGAACCATGGGCCACAAACATTGTTTAAATTTCCCTAGTAAGAACATTTAAAAACTTACCCTTATGCCCCTTCTGCTCGACTCTGAACACCACATGCTTGGTAACAGAGAGCAAATATTTATTTCCACATGGCAGATGAGAACAGGATGTGTCCAAAGAACTAATTTTAGGTGCAAAAATAGTCAGATTGGTCCATGACAGGGGGTATCCTTGCATCTGTTCTATGGAACAGTTGTTCTGAGCCTCTTTGTCCCATTAATCTCCAGCTCCATTGGAGAGCATGCCAGCTTGCTCCTGCCCTGCCTTCCCCGCAGGCCAGTGCCTTGAAGCCAAATGCAGTTGACCTGGTGACTGGAAGCCCAGGCCGCCCTCCATTTGGTCTGGATTTATGAAACTCCATTGCTGGGAAATTATGTGTCACAGGGACATTAAGGCTATGTACAGCAAACCCTGGCCTATATTTTTAAATGCTCATCTTTGTTTGCATGGTCTCTTTCTCTGCCCAGAATTTTTGTGTTTCTCTTTAGTTCCCAGAGTGTCTGCAAAGCACCTGTTTCTCTCTCCCCACCTGCTCTCTTGTGTGATATATAATAGGCCCAGAAGAAAATGTCCATTCAAATAGGAAAAAGGAGATTATGTCACAGAAGAGAGGAATTTGGCAATGTTATTTGGAGTTGACGCCTGTGACATTAAAAATAAAATTGTATGCTGAGTGAGGCTACTGTGGAAGGTGTCTATTGAGAATCGTGGGAGCCAAGAGAAAAGCTGTCCCACAGGCTGATCACAGCCCTGAGCACACTGAAAATGGGATCTAAGAGCCTCAGGGATTGTTTATTTTTTCTGTGTAAGAATTATTTACAAACAAACAATAATTTTTTTATTATCACCCACTGATTTTTTTTTTTAAACAAGCGTTAAAGTGATTAAGTGAATTGTCTTTTAAGTATATAGGAAAGTGGCAGCCACTCGGGGTGGGGGAATAAAAATGGTCTGTTTGATCTTGTCCAATCAATATGAACCTCAGGGGATCCTATTCAATGAAGATTTTCAAAAGACCCCTGGCATTCTCACAGGCAGGGCTATGCTTTCTGAAATCTTAATAAAAATTCTGCAGCAACTGGCAGATCTGTTAGTTCTACAATATGAGCATTCATTGGGAATTCTTTTTTGTGTGTACGTGTGTGTGTGTGTGTGTGTGTGTGTGTGTGTGTGTGTCTGTGTGCATATACACATGGGTACAAGTGTGTGTGCACGTGTGTAGAGACCTGGAGTTGACACTGAATGCTTTCTTCAATCCCTCTGCACTATATTTGTTGAGGCAGTGTCTCTAGCTAGCCAGCCTGCCCTGGTACGGGGCTCTGCTTTCCTAGCGCTGGGATCATAGAAGGTTGCCACGCCTGGGTTCTGGATATTCAAACTCCAGGTCTTATTCTCACACAGCTAGTATATTAATCCCTGAGCCATCTTCCAAGACCCTGACTTCTACACTCACAGGGCCTTTCCACATGTGTCCGGAATATTCGTGTATAAACCCCCCATTCCCAGAAGGCTTCACGATGTCAGTGACAATTCAGATGCGTTCAGAACTGGTACTCTGCTTTCAAGTTCTGGCTGGTTGGTTCTCATGGAGTCGCTATTGTAGCCTGAAGATTTGCGTGATTTCCTACTGGTCTAAAACTGAGGGGAAACATCTGGTTTCTTTGTCAGCTCATTTCTAGGTCTGAATGAACCTTGTTACAGTCTTGTTACACTGGCAGAATGTGACACAGTGTCACTACCTTTATCCACCTACCACTCAGGCTAAAACTCAGTTTTCTTTCAAGCTCCCATCCCTCAGCATCTGATCCCACTGCCTGTCCATCAGTCCTCTTCCATTTGGTTCCTCTCTCCATAGTAGTTCCTTCCTCCTGCCCACTGCACGGATGCGTCTTCTTCCTGAGTATTATATACTCTAATGAGCCTTATTAGACATTCCTCTCACGAACTACTTCAAGAGCACCTAGGGGCTGCTGAATTTTCTCCCCAACCTGGTCCCATTCACCTCGCATCCATCTTTGTCTTTATTGTTGGGTCCTTTGATTTCTTTTCTGGGCACCTGTTATGTGACGCTTTTGGGTGAAGAGACATAAGTAGTATCTATTTACCTCAATAGGACACCATCAACAGACAGAATCTAGCTTAAGCCAGTGGCTGTATTGGGATTGTTTTAAGAGGAGCAGAGTGTGGGTGATTCAAAGGCAGATGTTTCACCAGCATGGGTGATAACTCACTAAAGCGTCATTCACCATCTTCAACCAGACAGGAGGGGTGGGAGGGAGAGTGGGAGAGAGCATGAAGAGACTCACGCTCAGCTCCACAGACCAATCTCCTCTCCTCATTAATTGTTATGTAAGCTGGGGGAAGTGTCTTGTGAATCTTTTCAGTTTCAGACTTGGGGAACTTGAGTCTTATCAGCCACCTGCCTGGGGTGTTTCAAATCTCTCCTTTTCCTCTTGTGATCCTCTCCACTAAAACTCAGCTTACAGTTAACTTCCACAGTCACTGTGCTCTCTGTGCCCACATGAGAGTGCCACACAGTAAGCCTTTGTAAAAGTCCTGTAGTCCAGAGCAATGCAAATCTTGCTTCTCATTGATAGTTCAATCTGTTAGGCTATAGGCTCCATGAGGGCAGGATGTGCCTGTCCTCTGCACAGAACCTGAAATACGTCTGATACTCAGTAAATACTCATCGTATGTAATATAAACCATAGCAACAACTGATTCCTCTTATAGAAGTGTATTTCTCATGTAGAAAGAAGTCCAACTCAACACACACACACACACACACACACACACACACACACACAAATGAAATGTAGAGGCCTTACTTATCAGGGTACAAAGGGGTTTTGACAATTGGTCAAAGGTAGTTTGACCAATGCTAACTAGACTTCTAAAGTGAATTTCTAAGTGTAATTGATCTTTGGACATATGCACAGGTCTATATTTATTATCTAATCTATATTTGAGTGTGACATATATGTTGAGTGAATAAGTTGTTTGGTTTTAATTAGGAATCCTATACCATTCATTTGGTTGTTCATCCCCATGTGGATTGTGGGTAACACCATACTCATGCACATATGGGCAGTACTAATTGGACTTAGTAATTAAAAAGCAAAAAGAAAAGAAGCTGAGGGGGAATGTTGGGGGGATTAAAGGGAGGCAAAAAAAGGTAGATATGGTCCTATTTCATTTTATAGTATGAAATTATCAAAGAACACATTTTAAAAATGGGTTAAGAGTTTAACAGATGGAAAATTTCACTACAAATTAAATAATTAAAAAATACCAATTATGGGAAAATAACCTTTACTTGTTTTCATGCTGTCCTTTTTGTATTTTTACCAATTTATGACATATTTTTCATGTGTCTCTATGCTGTTTTTACAAACAAATATGCATAAGCAATGGGACTGTCTTCTGGGGTGGGAATGGGATAGCTACATGTACTTTATACCACTTTAGTACTGTGTCTCCTAGAAGCTCGCCTTGCTAACCCATGAGAACTCACAGCCTTCTCAAATCATCGTTTTCAGAAATGCTGCTGAGCGGAAAAAAAAACCAAAACAACCAAACAATACAATCAAAATCTGAGTAAAAGATGAAAATAAAAATTCTAGTCCCACCACACATTTCGGCACCAGAATCACTGGATGGCCAGCCCTGGACTGAATCCCAACCCCTTTGCGTATGCAACTGCAGACATAAAAGCGAGGAGATGAGAAATGACCCTGTGCCCAAGGGCTCCTCCAGTGAGATGGAGATAGGAGATACATGCGTTTTGAACCTCCAGAAGAGCATCAGGTTAGGTCTCAAACTTGTCCCTTTCAAGTAACGACTGTCTTGATTTGGTAGAAATTTAGGCATCACTTTCTCCCCAGGCGGCATCTCCTTGGGACTTTCCTGAAGGGCACAGTGAGCTCTTAGCCCTGTGAAGATACATGGAGACTTCAAATGCTCGTGTGTAAATGACAATCATTGTGTTCTTGGAAGGCACTGGAGTTTCACTTTACCACCAACAGGACTGATCAGCACCATCAGTGTCTCTGAATATATCCCAGGAGTGAACTTAACTTCCTCTTTGAGCTAAGCGTGACATGGAGGAGAAAACCTTACCATATTTATGATTTTACATTTCAAATGCAAGGAACAGCTCTGCTCATAAATGTGCTTTTCCTGGGTGTTACTGTGTGAATCTCACTGAGGCTACTTTGATGAAGACATCACACTTCTCAAGACATTTAGAGCTGCTTTCGGCTGCCATTGGGAGATTTCCCTCATTTTATGTACATTCTAAACTTTTCACTTGTAAATGTTGATTGTTCGGTTTATAGAGTAGGTAGGTTAGGTGTTTCTTCTACTTATTTGTTTTTTGTATTTTTTTTTTGTGTGTAGCATATATGTAAGTGTTGTATATGCGCACATGTCTTTCCCTATCACTTAGGACATAGGACATTCTGCCTTGTCATTTCTATCTTATTCCATGGAGGCAGAGTCACTCATTGAACCTGAAGCTAGGCTGGCAACCAACCTAGCATCAGAGGTCTTCCTGTCTCTAACCCTCAGTTATAGGGATGCATGTAGCCGTGGCTGGATTTTTATGGGAGTGCTAGAGATCTGAACTCAAGTCTTCATGCTTGCACAGCAAGTGTCCCGATCCACCAACCCATCTCCCTACTCCCTCCTCTTTCTTTTCACTACCTTAATCTCCTTGTTGTTTGCCCTGTGCCTCCCTCCATCTGATGAGGAATTAAGCTACGAGATCAACCAGCCAACCAGCAAATGCTCATTGGGCGTTTCCACTTGGTACAGCATTGATGTTGTGAGATCTTATTGTTCTCCCAGGGAGGTGGTATCCATGAGAACTCACTGCACTGCAAGATGGCTTTGCTACCACACAAGCTGATGGCTCAGAATACACAAGAAGCATTGGGAGCTCAGTGAGAACCAGAGACGAAAGCTGCCTAGAGAGGCAGCAGTTAGCTAGGAAAGCTTCAGAGGAAGGGGAGGATCTGCATGGGTTTCAGATAGACACACCAGCGTCATAAATGTCCAATGGACCTGTTTTCAGTTTAGGGCGTATGATGGAAACATCAGGAAAAAGAATTTAGGGGACAGGGAGGACTGAATTACTAACAGCTTTGACAGCTAGAGGGACCTTAAGGAAATAGCTAGCCTTGGGAAGTGGGCAATAAGACATTGATGATTTTGACCCAATCTTTGAGACTTAGAGGAATGAGCCTCATTTCTTGTAAGAATCTTCAGTGAACCGTGGCAGAAAGAGGGGTTAAAGTTAAGTTTGGAGATCTGGGGAGGTGGCTCCACAGTTTAAAGTACTTTCTGCTCAAATAGGAGAACCAGAGTTCAGAGTTTGGTTCCCTAGAAACTCTTAAATACCAGTTGGGTGTGGCAGCTCACTTGTGATTTTGATCTTGGAAGGTGGAGGCCTGTGATCCCCTAAGCAAGCTAGCTAGGGAGACGAGCCATGTCTGTGAGCTCTGGGTTTGACTAAGAGACCTGCCTTACTGAGTAATGTGGAAAACCATCAGGAATAGTTTCTAAAATCAATCTCCTACATGCATATATGTACAAACATTTCCTCACATACATGCAAAAATATTCTTACACACACACACACATTCACATACCACCACCACCACTACAAACCACCATACTACACACACACACACACACACACACACACACACACACACACACACACGTGAAAAATAAAATAGATTTAAATTTTTGAATATTCATCCTATAACTTTGAGTACGTCAGTCTCCCTAGTTTTTGGAGATGACAGAGAATTAACGTCATTTCTCCTTCTCTTTGTCTTGTTCTTTGTGTGTTCCTTGGTATGAGATTTGCATATGAAACGTTTATTATAGATTAAGCTAGGAAAACTGTACGTTGTTGATAAATGTAACTTTTTATAATCTCTGCTGTTATTAGGACACTGCTAATTTTATTAGGATTTTCTCAGAGGAAAAATAAAATAAAATAAATGCGTTTGTAACCTGCCATTATCTTGTCTGCTCCTGCCTCACTCTGCTTGCCAAAATTCTAATGGAGAGAAACGGTGTTGCCCAGTGATTTTGTTTTCTGGTGACATTGCATCGCTCCTCCAGTACATTGCTATACTGGAAACTGGCAGTTCTCAAGAAAAACCATAACCACTCAGAGGCAGGCACCTGCCATATGGACCGTGAACAGCAGAGCTGCCTCTCCAGCCCAAGTATGATGCCATTCTTCAAACGAGCCAGTCCTATTAGATGCCCATAGGTCAGCCAGCTTCAGAACAGTAGATTGGCAGATGTTCTATCCCAAATGCCTTGACATCTGTCAGCATTCTCCTAACAGTCAGAAGCTTGAAGTATAATGGCAATAATACCCCAAGGTCATTACCACCTTTCATTCAATTCAGCAACAAGTCAGGGCACAAGATGTTCAAAATAACATTGACTTCAAAGATTATTAGGCCCTTACCCAGTTCTCAAAGTTCTTTTTATGGAATATTCGACTCAGCAGTAGTTAAAACAACATTCAATTGATTTTTCTCTGAAGGATGAAACACGTGACTTTGCTGCCACAAGTCTGGTGTTTTGAATATACCAGCTCAGCGTTGATGCATAAAAGGGGTTATCTTAGGTTTCTGTGTTCATGGCCATTATGGAACCTCAGACCAGAACCTACCAACCAGCAGCCCACCTTTGGGAATTTCTTTGAAATAATTGATAAGGCATGCGGTATAACCATGTTGATTTCTCTTCAACCTGAAAGGAGGTCGCTGGCCATGGTACCCACAACTTTGACAGGATTTTCTTTGAGTGGCTTCTGGCTTTGTCTAAGCTAGCTCCACTCTGAAAGAATTAAGTTGGGTCATCAGTGAAGGTAACCAAGAGTGTGTTTGAAGGAGCAACATTTCAGAAATGGTGGATCAGTGAATTCCATCAGCATCATCTGAATGTTGTTATGTCAGGGGATACATGTTAACAAGAAAAGATGAAACTATAACACTTCTTGCAAACGAGTAGTGTAATTAACCACGTGAGATTTGGAGCAGATTATCTGTGTTTAGCTTCAGGTTATGCTACCATGCAGAAGACTCTGCTGATGTGATTTCTCAGATTCTTCATGCTAACATGGGTTAGGTTATCTAGTTTATAATTTTTAAAAATATGTTTAAATCTTTAAATTGAAATTAAGTATGCATATGCAAGTGTAAGTATATACTTGTTTACCTATTTATCCATCCACCCACCCATCCATCTCTCCACCCACTAATCCACTCACCTACTCACCCACCCTCTCTCTACCACTCATGGGTCTAATCATTGTTACCCCTCCATAACACATGTGGAGAACCAAGTAAATAGGGGTTATTATTACCCATTCAAACATGATTGTGTGGTCATCTCTCCCATTCACTATGATCTGAATTTCCTAGATGCTACCCTTGGTTGCTTTTTTTTCAGCCTTACCATTTACAACAAAGTTTCTTAACCTGTGAGATGTGGTCTCTTTGGGGGTAACATATAAGATACCCTGCATAACATATTACAATTCCTAATAGTGGAAAAATTACAGCTATGGAATACCAATGAAATAAATTTCTGGCTGGGAGTCACCGCAGCATGAAGAACTGTAGTAAAGGGTGGCGGCATTAGGAAGGGTAAAAGAGTCACTGCTTTACAAGGTTCTGCTCTCCTGTCCTCCTCCCTTTTATCTGTCTCCTTTAGAAAACCTTTCACACTCACAGATGAGGACATGACTTGCTTCCTCAGCAGGGAGAGGAGCACGGATGAGCAAAGTCCATGAATAGTTTCTGCTCCTATTTTTGGAGTTAATTAAACTTCAGGACTGATTCTCCACCAAGTGCCTGGACATCCTAGAGGGAAAACTAAGGTTATCTTTGCAGAAGAGATGGGGGAAGGGCCATGTGCCGTTGAAAATGCATATTCACTAATATAGTGCATTGCTAAGACAAAACCATATGAAATTGTACAAAAACCTATAATTTTGAAAAAGAAAACTGCAGAAGAATGCGAGACAAAGTAATCTTTCCTTAATTTGAATATTTTTTACTTCGTGGGAATCTTCTGGAGACAGGTTCTCTCTCTGGCGTGACACAAATTGCCAACAGGAGAGGCCTATCTATGATCATTATTAGTCGTATATTTTTTGATGGGTAACACAATGAGAATGCTATATTCATCAAATGAAGAATATAGTTTTTAGAAGCTGTAAGAACTGCCGAGAATCACCATTTATGAAGTTAACAAAACTGTCACCATAATCCGAGGAGACAGATCCCTAGAGACCCATTCCTACATCGAATGGGAAACTGGTGCTACAGAAAGCAGCTGACACTCCCAGGCCTGCAGTATTTTTAGCTGATGCTCACCTGCCCATCATGGAAAATTCACATGCAGTCTCAACTATAACGAGCCCTGCTTTATACTTCAATAACAAGAATTAATAGCCCTCGGGTGAACTGAAGATACAAAATGGAAGATAACCTCCTTCTGGGTTCTGCTATTTGTCCCAGCATTATTAGTTAGCTTTACTTCGCTTTCCAAGAGATTGAAACACTACTGGATATGTTCATAACCATAAAACTCTCAGTTCCATTCAAGCACATCCTTCAGATACTCTGTTATTGTGCCCAACTTCCCTAATAGTACATCGTCATTTGGCTATTGTCCATTAAAAGACACTAAATATTTGATATAAGCATATAGTATAGAAAAGACTGGTATCCTGGTTAGATTTATGTCCGCTTGACACAAGCTAAAGTCACCTGGGAGGAGCAGCATCAATTGATAATAAATACATAAATGAGTAAGTAAATAAATAAATAACCCACCTCCATCAGATTGCCTGCAGGCAAGTCCTTGGGGTATTTTCTTGATTAATGATTGATGTGGGAGGGCTCAGCCAATGGGGGGCAGTGCCCTCCTTGGTAGGTGGTCTTGGGTCCTCACAAGAAAGCAGACTGAAAGTCAGTAGGCAGTGTTTTCTGTGGTCTCTGTTTTTGTTTTCTGCTCTTTGGCTCTGCCCTGATTTCCCTCCATGATGGACCATAATCTTTGAGGAGAAAGAAACTCTGTCTTTCCCAAGTGGCTTTGGCTCATAGCTTTTATCACAACAGTAGAAAGCAAACCAACACACGTAGCTTCTGATGGGAGATGTTACTGATTTCATTTCTAGTTTACATGTATCTGTACGGGCATGTGTCCGGTGTGTGCGTGAAAGCAGAGTTGCCCTTACCAATCAGAGTCCTCTGGAACTGGATTTCCAAGTGGTTGTGAGCCCCTTCTCTTGGCTGTTGGAACCTGAACTTGGGTCCTCTGGAAGAGCAACACATACATTTAGCTACTAAATCATCTCTTTGGTTCACTTTTAATACTGCCTTTACTTAGGTTACAGGGAGTAAATGTGGAGAAACCTTGGAGTAACAGGATTGGACTTGCATAGGCATGAGCCAAATCATGGCTTTACCTTTTTAAATTTTATGTGTATGGACATTTTGCCTGCATGTCTCGCTGTGGGCTACATGCATGCCTAGTGCCCAAAGAGGCCACAAGAGGGAATCAGGTCTACTGGGACAGAAGTTACAGATAGTTGTGAGCTAATGTGTGGGTGCTGGGAATTAAACTTGGGTTCGTTGGAAGAGTAGCCAGTACCTTTATCCTCTGAGCCATGTAACTGGCTCCAAATGGATCTATGACAGATGAATGAACTGGGGTGAGAGACAAAAGTCTGTCGAAACTCAGTTTCTTCATCTTCTAAGTGGTGCTAATGAGACCTCACTGTGAGTGCTTTGCTGAAGAAAATCACAAAGCATCTAGCGTAAGATCTGGCCCGTAGAGCAGTTTGGAAGTGCATTTCTACTTCCAAGCTCCTAGGCTAGCCCTTTTACCTTATTTTTAATATGTTGAATAAAATTCATAATAGACTCCTCGCTAAGTATACGCTCTTTTTTTATGAAGCAGAACTAGGATTTAATAGGCATATCTTAATATAGATTTAAGAACCAAGGGGTAAGAGAAAGAAAGGTGCTCAGAACCAAGTATAGCATACCCGGGAGCATGCCTGTGGCCTTTGTAAGAGGGTTGCAGAGAGTAAGACATACTTGTGTGTGCACGAGTGGCCTAAGCATGCACTCTTACAATGAACTGCAAGCATACTTTCACGTTTTCAGAAAGTCAGCTATTGAGATACTCCAGTGTATAGTTTCTTACCTATACCCACACAGGATAGGCTGTTTCTGTCACAATAAGAGCATGGGAAGTGAGACCATCTTCTCACTCAACTCTCCCTCTGTGACTCTCAAGTGAGAGACATGGAGAGCTGCTCCTTTACTCCCTGCTGGTGTCTGCTTCAGCAGGTCCAGATGTGGTGTGACTGAGTTCCGGGGTGTGACATGGCAGAAAACTCTGCTGTTTTGGGGGGCGGGGGGGCGGGGGAGAGAAGGATTGGCTTTTGTAGTACTAAACCTGGGGCCTGTGTGCATTAGATCTCCACAGCCCTACTTATTAATTTATATAATTATATCGAGATAAGGTCTTACTAGTGGCTCAGGGTGGCCTTGAACCTGCAATTCTCACCTCTTAACATCCTGAATTGTTGCTTTGGCAGACATGCATCACCAGCCAAAAGCTCCGCTTCTTACACCACAAATGATTGGCAAGCCCTGACAGGTTGTCTTGAAGCCCGGTAGAGCTGTGCCACAGCATCACTTACCCTGTCACCAAGTTGTAGCGTGTATTTTCCATCTTCTAACTAATGTCCAAGCTTGTGACAGATAGGGTGATGCTCCGTTGTTCTGCTGTTTTCTGGGAGGGCTTTGCACTCAGCCGCAGCGTCTACTTCTCCAGACAGGGAAGAGTGATGGTCATGTAAGCTCCTGTCTGATTACCCACCCCCTCATTCTAAATGTCAAGAGCTGGCTGGATATCTGGGTTTCCCTTGCTGAAAAATATGTGTTCTCTCTGCCTTGGCAAGGAAGGCACTTTTTTGTTTGGGCAGCAGAAGAAAGAGAAGAGAGGGGCCAGTCAGTTATGAGCATCCTGGTCCATGGCCCAAGGTTAAGATTGAAAGTGAAATGTGATGAGTGTCAATTATCTATTGGGGTGTGTGTGTGTGTGTGTGTGTGTGTGTGTGTGTGTGTGTGTGTGTATTTTCTCATGTGAATATCTGTTAATATCTGCCCATATGTGTGGCAGACACTTTACCAACTGAGCCGTCTCTCTAGCTCCATCGATTGATTTTTTTTTTCTCAAAATGAAAAACATTGTTACTGTGGTTTTCTGATTATGTAAATAATCATAATCATTTAAAAATATTTGCACAATGCCACGCTAAATAAAACAGAAAGTGGAAATTATCTGGAACAATAACACCCCGAGATTACTCCCACTAACATTTGGTGACCTATTCTTTCACAAAATTTTCTATGCATATCGATCTAGAAATAGCCAATTTCACGCAAATCTTACCACCATGCATTTTCTCACTTTCCTGGGCTCATTTTTGTTTGTTGCTATAGATGATACACACCTCTCTGCACTATATTTTTCCCTGTTAGCATGCTGGAAACCTCTCTGTGAATGAGTCTGAATCTAACTCATGATCTCTCAACCTCAGCCCCATTGAATCTTTGCACTGAAAAGTTTTTTGTTGTGAAACTATGTTCCTATGCACTGTAGAATGTTAGTTGCTCTTCCTAGGCTAGGAAGATGGCTTGGTAGGTGCAGTGCTTGCCATGAAAGCCACTTAAAGCTGGACATAGAAGCCAATAACGCTAGCCTTGGTGATCCTGTAGCAAGATAAGATGACAGATGCAAGAGGATTTCTAGAAGCTGATGGGTCAGCTAGTTTGGTGTTCACAGTTGTGAATGATAAGAAAGCCTGTCTCAAACAAGGTAGATGGTAAGGACCAAAATCTTTACACTGTGTCCTGTGTATTTCTACTCCCAGATGTGAACATGCACACACACACATAAACACACACACTCACACTCACACACACACACACACACACACACACACACACAGACAGAGAGAGAGAGAGAGAGAGAGAGAGAGAGACATACACAGACATGCACACAGACACACACATACAAACGTTAATAAAAAGATTTACTATCGTCTATCTATGCAGGTGGAATTTCTCTGCATCCTGGCAATCACTCCCAAATAACTACTCAGAGACTTAATATTAATTATAAATGTTTGGCCGGCAGCTTAGATCTGTTTTTAGTTAGCTCATATTAACCCAGTTCTTATCTACCCTCTGCTATGTGGCAGTACCTTCTTTCAACATGGCACATTCATCTTCCTTCTCTCGGTATCTGCCGAGACTCCGTCCTTCTTTCCAATGTCATATGTGTGGCTGTCCCTCCACATCTCCTGCCTAGCTACTGGCCAGTCAGTTCTTTATTAAGCCAATCAGAAGGTGCTTTGGCAAAGACACATCTTCACAGTCTACAAAAAGATTATTTTGTAAAACATCTATTAGACAGAAGTACCCAACTTCTATTTCCCTCGCCCAAGGGTGACCAAAAAATTGTCTTCAGACGTTCCAGATGTCCAAAAGTGTGAAAATTGCCCTTGATTGAGGGCCTCTCATCTGATTATTTTTCATAGATACGTAATATTCCACAACATATCTGCCACTTTGTATCTAATCATTCCATTCAGTTTGTTCCCAATGTCTTTCCTGCAAGATTTAATAGCTGCTGCCTCTGACCTATGGTAATTTAGAAAACTAAGGCCTGGCAGAGGCAAACTCTTGTCTCTCTCTCCAAATACATAATTGCTGAGATCGCTCCTCACCCACCTTATTTCTGGAGAAGAGAAAAAAAGCACCCATTAGTTATGAAACTGATAAATGACCCTATGATGTACTTACTGTGGGGTGGGTTGATGTACAGTGACACGGTGTGCAAGCAATGTGGACAAGCAGTAAGGTAGTGTGGAGGCAGGGGGATGACCAGTTTGACTGTGTGGTGGCAGTTGGATGAGCAGTGAGGCAGACAGGTACTCTTCAGCTAGGGGGGCTTGTGACCTGGTTAGAAGTGTTGGCTCAGTGTTAACAAATAAGTTTTCAAGAAGATCTTGCAGTCTAAATTTTATTTAGATTTGCTCAGTTTTTAAATATTGGAACTGAATATCTTTGTATTTAATTGTTTTCTTGTTTGTTTTTGAGACAAATTTCTCCATGTAGTTCCTAGTGTCCTGATACTGTAGACCAGACTGATCTATACTCCAGAGATCTATCTGCCTGTCTGCCTAGTACTAGGATTAAAGGAGTAAAGCCAACAAGTACATTTTTTTTTTTTACAAACAATATATAAGGTGAACAAAACATATTTCCTGGGCACCCTGTCTGTAATATAGACATTTGTGTGCATGCGTGTAGAACTGGTGGGTGGGCATACATGTGAGGGCCAGGGGACAGCCTTGGCTATCATTCCTCGTATGCAAGCCACCTTGGTTTTAAGACAGGATCTTTTGCTGGCCTGGAATTTGAGAAGTGGAGTTAACTATCTGGCTAGTGAACTGGAGAGATCTTCAGGCCTCTACCTCACTAGTGCTAGGATTCTAAGTGTGCACTATCACACCCAACTTTTTTTTTTTTTTAATTATGGGAACTTGTGTTCTCACACTTGCAGATGTGTTACTGACATTGCCCCGGTTTCTAGTTTTGACTTTAGTTATTGATTCATTATTGCTCTTTGCTTTTCTAGAGATCAGCCCCTTGAATAACTAATCTTGAGGCTTCCATACATCATCTTCCACATCATCTACGGCAATTTCCTGCCTTCCCTGGAAACTCCATCATCTCTGAGGTAGATTCCAGGCCCTAGAGGTCTGTACCATTTTCATATCTGTCTCTATCTGAGCTACTGTGGGACCTTGGAGGGTGCAAACTCAGGCATTCTCAGAAGCATCAAGGTAAATACCACGTGATAACGCATAATCTTGTCTCCACTTACTTGCCTCTGAGGTGCCAGAAAGGGCTCCATCAGAGTGTGTTTCCCAGGACTTGGCATCTTTTAGTGGCTTGGGGCCTGCTGGCTCTTTGGGACCTACCATTCATTTAGAGAGCTTGCTGTTGCTATTTTTTACACAACTCCCTCTCAGGATGAAGCAGGCGGTGACACAGGATCTTTAAATTCTACCTTCACTTTACAACCAGGAGACATGAAGTTCAAGGCAACCTAAGTGTGTGGTCAAAGCATTGTAGCTGGTACTGTGGTGATGGCAGGTCTTCTAACCCCTGTCCCCCATCCATCCTGTCTGCACCATAGCTCCTGGGAAGCTGTCAGTAAACATCCCCCTTTCTGCTTTTCGGTTTCGACTGAGCTGTCTTGGTATCTGCTTTTCATTGACCCGTCTCTGGACATGATACTCAAACAGCCACACACTTATATGCATTTGTTGTAGAGTTACTTCCCTGTGTTCTTCAAGACAATGTCCTTGCTCTCCTGTGCAGGCACAGTTTTAAATAAACAATTTTGTTCAGACAATAGATCTGGGTAAGACTTTCTGATCCTCTAGCTTAGAGACTGGATTATCTACCATCAGTGATTCTGCCTCAGTCAATTAAATCTGGAGCCTGTTTGAGATTCTTGAAGACACAGAAATATGTTATAGCTCGAAATCTTCCAGTGGGACTGGGTTGACGAGCAGCTTGTCCTTCTATTTGGAAATGTGTTAGACTTCAGTTCCTACAGCCTGGGCTGGCTCAATCTCTGTTTCCACAGCTGCCAACAGCTCTTGGGTCCTGAAGGAGGCAGAATGGATGGTCTGAACACAGTGACAAATGCCAGACCAGGCTCTGATCCCGGTGCCAATCCCACTGCCAGCTTTCTGTCAGAGCAGGCTGAGAAACGCCTTAGGGACCGCTGTGAACCTGACTCCTGGGCCAGTGGAGGTCAGAACCTTTAGGAATTTGACGGCTCCACGGTGGTTGGAATGGCAGAAATGATGGAGAAGAGAGGCATATTGCTCTAGGAGAGATAGATACTGGATAGATAGCTCAGTGCAGAGCTCTGACATGAGAGTCCCTCAGTCCCATAACTTCTCTGATCTCTAGTAATCTCTTCTTGAGCATGGGGACAAAATGAAATTGCCCTTTCTATCTTCCAGAAATGCCATTAAAGCAAATTTTATGCAAACCGTATGTGTGTGTATCCTCTGGGCTGAATTGTATCCACTCAAAATTCACACATTTAAGTCCTAGTTCCAAGAACTTCAGAATGTGTCCATATTTGGAAACAGGGTTGTTGCAGATTTAACTATATGAATTCTCTTTATTGAAAGGGGACTTGTTGTTAGCTCACCTAGCAGATAACTAAAATCAGGAATAGTACCAAACCTGTGTCCAAGTGCCGTGATGACATTACAGTAGATCTGGTAACTGAGATGGGAGCATGGTTAATACAGCATAGATACCCTGGGCAAAGCTGATTCATGTTTCAGGCAGTACAAAAGAGATTTAAATCCTCTTATTTCTAGGACACCAGGAATTGAATCTGTACCATTGACAGAATGGGATGGTTCAAGATTTCATAATGGTATTTGAGACGACATATAATTCATGATTTTCGAGTTGCATAGAATTTGATATTTTCAGGCTGCTGCTGAAAATATGTAATTGGAATCACAGAAAGGGAGAGCACAATTAAGGAGGAGATACCAGATCTAAGAATATCTCATATGAAATAAAGTAGATCCTACACCATATGAATGGCACACTTATCAACAACAGACGCGTATATACACTGTGAAGATGGAAGTTGTTCAGTCCAACAGCAGATCTATGATACCGTGAGCTAGTACAAGCTTGGCTATAGAAAGTGTGGAGTCAGCTGATACACAGTATCACCTGGACTGAGACCGGCTCGGTTGACAGACACATAGACTCAAGTGTAACAACCTCCTGAGGTTAGGGATATATTAGTTGCACTTTATATTTTGCCCTCAGCATCAAGCACAATATTCATCTCATAATTGTGCATGCGTGCGTGCATGTGTGTGTGTGTGCTGTGGAAGCCAGAGGTCAACGGGGCCATCCATCTTGATTTTCTACATAGGGTCTTTCACTAGTCTGATGCTCATTTATCTGGGCCTCTGGCCAGGGAAGCCCAGGGAATCTTTTTAAACTACTCTAGGATTTCACACATGCACTATTATGCCTAGATTTGTGGATGAGTTCTGAGGATGGAACTAATACTTGCACATTTTTTTGAGGTGGCCTCAGACTTGCCAAGTAGGCTAGTCTGGCTGACCAATGAGCTCCGGGAATTTGCCTGTCTCTACCTCTTCAGGGTGCAGATTCCAAGCATACACCACCACATGTGGGGTTTATATGGGGGTTCTGGGAACTGAACTCAGGTCTTCAGGCTTGCATTTCCAGGTTAGCCCCTTACCGACGAGGCTATCTCCCCAGCCCACGGGCAAGTAATGAAGGGTAGAAAAAGAACGCAAACTACCCAGTAAATAATTTTGATATTGTACACTGTTAATATGATAATATTGATGCTAAACAAGCTACCCTGTTACAATTGTTTCTTTGTACGTTTTAAAATGTGACTACTAGAAGAATTAAAATTGGTATGTGGCATGTGTCCTGAGTCTGTTAGATAGCACTGGTCTAAAGAAAGGACCCCTAGAATTCTGGTGGCTCCGTGCCTCCTGGACCACTTATGCTAAGTCTCAGCTTAATTGACTTGTGCATCGCTAATAACTAACATAATTAGTCGCTCACGTCTTTCCTTTTGTTACTTCTCTTTCGCATCACTGTGGACTTAGAAGATGTTAATAAACAGAAGTGAATAATGACCCCATGGTCAGCGAAATCTTTGACCCTTGTACCATTTTAAAAATGGAGGAAGGTTCCAGAAATGAGGAATGCCCTTGACCCATAGCATTAGTTGTTGTGACTAGATGTCTGACAAGAAGAATTTAAGGGAGGAAAGATTTATTCTGGCTCATGGCTCAAGGGGGATCATTCCATTATGGCGGGGAGGGCATGGTGCCAGGAGCTGACAAATGACCCGTCAAACTGCATCCGTACACATGAATCAGAGAATGAACAGGATATGGGACAGGCGAATGTCAAAGCTCGCCTCTTGTAACATTTCCTTGGGAGACTCTCTAAAGGTTCTACGACTGATCTTCCCAAACGACACCTCCCCTTTGGGGTCTATGTGTGCAATTCATGAATCTACAGGGTCATTTCACTCTTAAACCACAGTATATGTTCTTTTCTTTTTGCAGCCAGTGTGGGTTATCCAGGATGAGACCCAGGCCATGGAGCCCTGGGCTGACTATTATTTCCATTGCCTTTAGTGATCTTTCAGAGACTCTAGTCTGTGATAAAGTAAGAGCTACTAAATAACTCCCGTTCCTAATAAACAGCCCACCACTCAGTGCATTAACCGTATTCACCATCTAAAAAGCAGAAAGCGACCTGTCCTGTTTGATGAGGAAGCTGCAAAGTTGTAGTGAAGAGGGAGTAAATCACATCTTGTGTAAATGCATCGCCTCCTGCTAAACCCTCCCCCAACAACTTGCAGGAGCATATTTTTAGTCCTCCGTAGAAATAAAACATGTCTTGTAGCCACCCTCTTGACTTACTCCTGGTGCTGAGTTCAACCAAAAACTAAAGTTGGTGTTGTGTTTTTGATGAGGCTTGAGCACAATTATGAAATATCTAAACTACTCACCAGATAAAAATGGCTTTAAATTGAGAAATGCAAGAGACTAGGAATCCTACCTTCTCACCTGCCCAGTCCCTGTGACATACTGCAAAGTGCCTGGTACAGTCCTAGACACACAATTCTGCCATGAGCCCAGCTCCTTTTCCCTCACATATGTTGGGTCCAAGAGTACTTCGAGTATACGGATTCATAGATAACAAGTCACATTCAGTAAGAACCAACCAGCTTTAAAGCAGAGACCAAGAGCAGTAGCAATGGGGCTGTGGAGATGGCTCAGTGGTTAAAGTGCCCCCCCCATGCAAACATGAGGGTCTGAGTTCTGAGTTCATTCCCAAGAACCCATGACAAAACCCAGGCAAGGTGGCATGTGTTTGTCATCCTCCCCCTGGGAAGGCAGAAACAGGTATATGTCTGAGTCTTGCTGCCCAGCCAGCCTACTCACTTGGGTGAGTTCCAAATCCTGTCAAACAAAACAAAAGAAAATAGGAAAACAACAAACACTCGAATAATGATACCTAATGTTGACTTCAGGCCTGCATATATACTTAACCACAAATACACACATGCCCCCATACATTTGCACCTGCACACACATGAACATACATGCACAGACACACAAAGTGTTTCGTGGTGGTACTGTCACATATAGACAATAGATGTATGGAGATGTGTAATTTGATTGGTTGATTTTAGTCATTTATTGCCTTCCTTTTAACCCAGAATATTTCGGAAACAAGGCTATTTTGCTGGCTACTAGTAAGTCTGATGCCTTTTCATTGCTTTTCCTGAACTTTAACTTTAGAGCTGACACTGAGATGCTGTTGAGAATCAAATATCTTGAAAAGGTGTTTTTTTTTTATAAGGAGAAGATGGGAAAGGATAGGTGCCTGGGATGGCAAGGACTATTCATACATAGTTTTGGGAAATGAAGACAAATAATAGACTGATGGCCAGCATGGAGCCACAGAAAGATGCACAAAGGACTATGCAGTCATAGTCCTTGAATCAAACACGTGTGGTGCCTATCAGTGTCTGGCGAATGGGGAAGGAAAGGGAAAGAAAGGAAGGGACTAGATAGATGGCTTTAGTGTTTAAGAGTGCTTGTTACAACTACAATCTGTAGACCTAGAGAGAAAAGCTGTAGAAGACGGAGCTTGGGGGACACATGAATCTCCCTGGGAGGGTGGACTGGGGGCAAGTGGAGATGGAAATGAGGGGTCTGATGGGAAGGGGAGAGGAGATAGGGTTGAGAAAGGGACTGAAGGGAGAGGCAGCGAGAACTGAGGGGGCATTTGAGGAATGGTATGGAAATCTAGTGCAGTAGAAACTTTTAAAAATATATGAAGGTGATCCTAATGAAGTCTCCAAACACTGGCCATCTCTTAACACCAAATGAAGCTTCCAGTACTGGGACTAGGTTACATCCAATTGTGTTGTTGTTCAAAGAGATCCCATGGAAATCCCCAAATAACTCAAGCTGTTGCCTAGACAACAGGCTGTTCTCCACAAACTAACAGCAAAGGGTCATTGCTGTAGACAGCACCTACCCAACTCACTGAACATGGAGGGGCCGATCTGGTGCATGCCTACATAGAACCTTCACTTCTGCATCCTAGTGTGTGAGGTACAGGAAGGTACTCTGTAGGCTACCAAGAGGAGAAGCATAAACACCAACCTAGCCACAGAACCTTTGATCTATAATTCGTCCTGTCTGTAAAATGTGCCAGGGCAGCGGCGGCACGATACTGTGGGTGTGACCAATCAATGTCTGATTCCATTTAAGCCCACTCCACAAGATGAAACCCATACCTCACACTGCTTGGGTGACCAAGAGCTAGAGACTTGATGCGGGTAAAAACCAAACACTACTGGTCTTAAAAAAAAGTAACAAAAAACTGACCCTTAGTGACGTTCTGTTCTGCTCAAGGATCACTGCCTTATTCAATAATCATCAGAAAAGTTTTCCCCTGCAGCAACAGATGGGAACAAACACAGAAACCCACAGCCAGACATTACACACACAGAAAGAGACTTTGGGACACACAGTTCTAAAATGAGACGCCTCCGTCAAATCCTTGCTGTCAGAGCTCAGGAAACCCCAAGGAAGAGTAGGCAGAAAGAGTGTAACAGGCAGAGGGGATGGAGGACGTCAGGAGAACAAGCCCTTCTAAATCAACTGAGCACAGCTCATGTGAACTCACAGAGACTGACGTCACAGAGATGGAAGCAGCAAGCACAGGTCTGCCCCAGGTCCTCTGCATCTGTGTGATAGCTTCTAGCTTACTATTTTTATGGGATTACAGAGTGTGTGAATGGGTGGGTCTTTCACTCTTGTGCCTTCTCTTAGGCTCTTTTCCTCTGTGGTTTGCCTTGTCCAACTTTGATGTGATTTTTTTTTTAATCTTATATTTTATTTTGTTATGTTTTGTTGTTATCTAGTAGAAGACCGAAAATGAGTGGATCTGGAGAGGAGGGAGATGGGGAGGAGCTGGAAGGAGCAGGGGGAGGGGAACTATAATCAGAGTATATTGTGGGAGAAAAAAAATTCATTTTTTTTTTAATAAAGGGAAAAAAGGAAAAAGAATTCTCGTTACTTTTACAGAAGCCCAAGTTTGGTTTGCGACCATATCAGGAGAGTCACTGTTGTCTGTAACTCCAGATCCGGGTCATCCATTAACCTAATCTGGGCTCTAAGATCATAGCTCTCATGTGTTTGTGTGCTCGCACATGTGTGGACACCCTCCTTCCCTACACACACACACACACACACACACACACACACACACACACACACACACACACAAATTGAAACAAATCCTTTCTTTTTCAAAGGCAAACCATTTTGGTGAATTTTGACCTGAACTGGGCTGCTCTTCTAGCAAGTTTTACGTGCCTCAAATGTATATTTTCCTGGACTGCTTAGGTTTATGGAAAGCTCAGATACATTTGACAGAATGTAATCTGACTTTTAAGTTAAATTATTTTTTCCAGCTTTTATCCAAAGAGTAACATTTCATTTAGGACATGTTGCATTTTATGTGCTTGTGAATATAAATTTTCTGCTAACAGGTTTTAAAGAAGGCATTATCTTCATGTCAGAATTTTATATAAAGCTTCAACATTGAGAATAACAGGTAATAAATAACATCAAGTTTCAAAGAAAGCAGGGACACGGTTGTCTGAACTTAAGGAGACAACAAAGAAAACAACAGAAGTTTCAGCACATCCTTGCTTTGTAAAAAAAAGACATCTTCAAAGTGGGAAGGATGTGAATTGTGGGTTGTAGACCCAGGAGGCGATACTTGACTTTTTCCTTCCTGATGAAGTAGGACCCTTATTAGTAGAGAAAGGGAAGCTCCATAAGGGGTTAGATGGGCCCTCCCTCCCCAGACCCCCGAGAACACGGGAAGTTGCAGAATTCAGGAGACCAGGGAAGAGTAAGAAAGACTTCTGCAACTGTGTCTTAGGGTACCCAGGAAGCAGATGTCCGGGCTAACTGGAGACACTTGACACCTAGGTGTTGCCTGATTCTGTCCCATGAGAGAGATCAGTAAGGGGGAAGCCTACATGCTGTTTTGGCTTGGCAAGGACAAGTGAGGTTTTGTGTGTGTGTGTGTGTGTGTTTGAGCAGGGGGGGGGGGGGATCAGGTGCTAACTGAAGAATATACTGGATTGGATCTTTATTACTTAAAAAAATTCTCTCTCTTTGTGTGCGTGCGCGCGCTTGCGTGCGTGCGTGCGTGCGAGCATGCGTGCGTGCGTGCGTGCGTGCGTGTGTGTGTGTGTGTGTGTGTGTGTGTGTGTGTGTGTGTGTGTCTGTGCCACATGTCTGAAGAGAAGGTGTTAGATCCCCCGGAGCTGGAGTTAGAGTTGGTTTTGAGGGAACTGGTATGGGCATTGGAAACCACACTTGGGTCCTCTGGAGGAACAGTGAAGTTTTTAACCACTGAGATATCTCAGTTCATGGCTTGGGATTTCTTAGTCTACCCTGCCAGACCTGGATGGGATTTTCTGGATATGTATTTGTGGGTAGAGATGAAGAAAATGCAGGAAGGGTCAGTCTGTTAGTACCACGTGAGAGAAAAGCAAGGAGCACATGAGATTCAAGCTTGACTTACACTGAACTTAGTTTTTCAAAGTCAAAAAGGAAAGCCAGAGGTGGGCTTGAACTTTGGACCTAAAAGTCCTTAGGAAACTATTGGAGATGCTTAAGCAGAACTGTTGCCATAGATGGGTTGGCAGAGCAGGGAGGAGGTTGTTGGTGAGGAAAACCACACCTGTTACCAGCTGGACTCCAGTAGGGCTTTCTAGAAGACTTAATAAAGCAAGCTCAATCAATACAGAAGCCAAAAGTTTCATCTCATGACAAAAGAGAAACGATGATTCTACTTACAACACATTCTAGGCCAACTTGTTCCTAACAGTTGCCAGGGGTGACTAGTCTGGGGTCAGCAGTTACCCAAGCCTTTTTCAGGCTCTGCCTGAAGGATCATGAGCAGGATCTATGGACTGAGACATTATTATACAGCGTATAAATTCAGAGTGACCAGTGAGAACTCCTAACTTATCTGGAGAGAAGACTGCTTTTAGTATCCATGCGTAGCTGTCTTAGGCAGCGTGTGTAGCGTGTATGTTTCCGCCACCCCGCCAATCTGGGCCCACAGCCACGCCAACCCCAAATAACACTCTGAGACTCTGTATTTGATACAGTCCTGTTGGCCAGTTACCATTATTGTTTATGGGCTAGCTCTGCCTTAATTATTAACCCATTTCTACTTATCTAAGTATTTCCACGTGGTCGTCTTATCGCGGAGCCGCGGCAGGAGTCCTGCTTCTTCCCTGGGCTACATCTCGACTCCTACTACTTCCTCTTTCCTCCTCCTGGTCTCCTAGCCCCACCTATCTTGTTATCTCATTGGCCACAGTGCTTTATTAACCAGTATGAGGAACATATATACAGAATCATATCTCTCATCATCTCCTCTTTTCTGTCTAAAGTAAAAGAAGGGGTTTAACCTTAACATAGCAAAATGTACCATACAACAGTTATCAAATAAGAATCATAGTAAACAATATTTAGTCCATTAACATTTTGTAAGACAAAAAGAAAATATCATCTATCCTATCTTTGTGAGTCTAAAGTCCTATATGTAACTTATCTTTAATCCTAACTAAGGAAAACTATAACCATAACTATCTGTCTTCAATTCCTTCAAAGACCATAGAAGGATAATATATAAACTCTAGAAGTGACAGAGACAACTCATTGCCTGGTCAATCACCCGAAGTTCTTATGTAATGTTCCATCTTCAGCCCATAGGCCATAGTGTGTGTCCAGACTCCTCAACAAGGCAGGAAACTTTTCTCTGTGTCCTGTAGACTGTCTGGCTGTCTGGCAGCCTCTTCCATGAAGCAGGTGTAGCAATGTCCATCTCGAATCAGCAGTCACCTTTTTGTGGGTCCTGTATGTCCAGTTTCTACAACATAAAGTCAAACAGTCTAGACAAGAGCAGTACCTTGTCCAAATGGCCAGTCTTGCCATATTAGAAGCAAACTCCATAATGTGTTTCTTCGATGTCCATCTTCCTTTCTGATGCAGGTGGTGTTACCAGGAGCAATTGTGCCTCATTGTCAAGAAAAACTCTAAACCATTTTAAATGCCATATTCTGTAAGTCTTTGAAAGGTTTGAAGAATGCCTATTCATCTCAAATACATCTCTGCATATCTAGAAATCCTAACTAACTTAACTCCAAGTTTTGACTATCATAGGTAACTCTCTATAATCTGTACTAAATTATACATTACATTTTCCAATGAGCTATATAAACATAAT
Source organism: Cricetiscus sungorus (assembly GCA_030556225.1). Classification (NCBI taxonomy): domain Eukaryota; kingdom Metazoa; phylum Chordata; class Mammalia; order Rodentia; family Cricetidae; genus Cricetiscus; species Cricetiscus sungorus. The sequence goes on along the minus strand of JANBXA010000367.1, from coordinate 11,223,478 downwards.
ACCTAAACAAGAGGAGAAATATACATATCACAAAATTGACCTAAATTGTACCAATAAAAGAAAATCCATTCCAAAGCAAAGTATTCATATCTATACCATAATTCCCTTTTTACCTTTAAAAAGATTGCTTGTGTCATTAACCAGTTATAACCAAGCCCATTTAAATGAAAGCAAACATTTATAAACAATATTTGGGAATTTGGGCATCATTCTTTCCAAACTACTTCCTGCTGGTAGAGGGCGCTGTCATGGGGGTCCAAAGAAGATGCAGAAATCTTGGCTGTAGACATTGCTTCAGGGGGTCTTGCTTGATCAAACCATGCAAGTCTGGAAGAAATCCACAGCCTTCCATTTTCTGTGGAAACAAAAATAGAAATCCTTTTCCCCAGTAACTTGTCCTTAGGCTCAAATTTTGGAGTCAAAGCATTTTTAAAATATATAAATTGAGTTAATCCAGCAGCATTTCTTTTATTAGGAGTTGTTATTTTCTCAGCAATCAAATAATTTAAAAACAACAGAAGCACGTATAGTATCCAAAATTTCTCTGCGTTTTCCATCTTTATGTGGCTTTTTTATTATTCTATTTCTTCTATTTCTATTTTTACATATTTTGAGACAGGGTTTCTCTGTGTAACTTTTATCTGTCCTGGAATTCATTGCATACCAGGTTTACTTTGAAATCACAGAGATCTGCTTGCCTCTGTCCTGCTGTAACAAGCGTGAGTCCTGGAAATCGCCATGTTTGTCTTTTTATTAAAAAGTAGAAGTGTTAAAAAAAAAAAAGGGAGAGATGCTGGGTTGGGAATCCATATTCCAGCATTGTCAACATCTGGGTATTTACAACGGGAAGACTTCATTAACCTGGCTTCCTGCACTGAGTTGTTGCGTTAGGGTTGTACTCTAATGAAGATATGTTGGATAAGTATTATAAAAGGGAATTTATTAGAATGACTTACATGATAGTTGTCTAACAATGACCTTCTGCATGCTAGTGGATCCAAGACCCTGATAGCTGCTCATCCACAGGCTGGATGCCTCTGTAGTCTCAATCTGCTGGAGAGACACTCTTCTTAAATCCATGTTGGAAAGCTCCTAAATCCCTTCAGGATGGCTGCAGCACCAGCAGGAACAGAGTAGAAGTACTCTTAAGAAGGAACATAGACTGGCCAACAAGCAGTGCCATTACCGCCAGCACCAACACATCTGCAGCTGTGCAAGCTGAGCAGTGTAGAGTGACACACCCTCTCCAATCTCTCTGTACTCTTTGATGGATGCTCACCACAGAAGGCAAAGAAGCTCCGCCAAAGCACGTGAAGTAGAGTGTGCTGTGTGCGAGGCTGGAGAACCCCACAAAGCTCTAAGTGTCATTCTGTCATTCTGTGGTCACCTTGCACATGACTGAATGTCCCCGTGTATCCTGGACCTTTCCTCTGACCCACTCAATGCATCCTTACTACAATGCTGGTAACAAGGGAGAAGTTCCTTGCTACCTTACCACTTCTGCCCTACTCTTCAGGGCTCCATTCCCCTGCTCACCACAAGCAGAAAAGGAGGCATTCTCTGCAAAGGGCTCACCATCATCTGATGCTAGAAATATTAAAAGTGTATTTGGGATATCCATGGCATCTCAGTACCGTGTTTGGTCAAATATCAAATTTTAGCTGCTATTTGCCCAAAGGTCTAGAAATTATTATCTGAGGGGAGAGCAGTGTGTGACAGACATGGGTATCAGAAAACAGGGACTCGGGAATATGGGCAGGAAGAATTCTTTCTTGTGAGCTGACCTCCATCACTCAATAATAATCAAGTAACTCCTCCCTCCCTCCTTTCCTCCCTCCCTCTCTTCCTACTTTCCTGTATTCTTTCTTTTTAATTTCTCTTTTCTCCTTGTCTCCCTTCTCCCACCCTCTCTCTCTCTTTCTCTTTCCCTCCTTCTGCCTCCCTCCCTTTTTTCTTTTAATTTCAGTTTACTCTCTTTGAAGGCAGAGTTAGGCACCAGGCATGTTTATGCAGGAGCGATTCTAGAAAGAGGAGGAGAGAGTGAGATAGAGAAGAACTAAACTTAATATGAAGGCACGTTATTGGGGGCAATTCTAAGAAATTCAGTGGCATCAGAGGAACTGCAGAACCAGGATTAGTGCATCTTTCTAGCCCTCATCAGAGAGGCTCCTTTTTGTAGTAGGTGGCAACAAATAGAGAGCTGGTTAACATGCACAGAATAAGAGACTGTGGAGTTCTCAACTCTAAATAGGACATCTATATCACACCCCTCCCAAAGACCCAGGGCCCATTGTAGAAGAAGAGGCGGGAAGATTTTATGAGCCACAGAGAGTGTATGACTGTAAAGAAATGGTAATTGCCAGTTGCACACATGAACTCATAGTTTGGACTGTGAGTATCAGCCTTGCACAAGGTCAGGCCAACCAGATCCCAGCATGGATAGAGGAGGGTTTCTTGTTTCACCGAGGAGCCGCTGGTGGTTGATGTGTATTGGGAGAGGGAACATTGCTTTTCTTTAGGTGTGTTACCTCTGAAAGGCTATCCATGCTCCAGTAGATGGTCCTACACCTAGCACACACAGGCTACACGAAATTGACTCAGTGGGTATTACACAAAAAGAGAGTATGTGAAGTTGATAAGGAAACGTAGGGGGATAAGGAAGGAATTAGCCAGGAGGGAATGGGGTAGAGTGAATACAAGCACATTGTATGTATTAATGAATATAAAATAGAATATTTAACAAAAAAGAATTGTTTTAAAATGTTTTATTTATCTACTTTGTATGATATATGCTATATATGTGTGCACATGAATGTTTGTGGGTGTGTGTGTGTGTCTGGTGCATGACACAGACACCTCACCTTCCATCTGGTTTGTATGGGGCCTCTTTGTGGCTGCTACTTTCTATAAAATGCTAGCTAGCCTTGAGGTCCTGGGAATTCTCCTGCCTCTACCTTCTATCTCTTCATAAGAGGCCTGGAATTACAAACATATGCCATCACATCTGACTTTATGGGTTCTGGAAATTCATACTCAGGACTTTGTATGCTTGTAAAAACTTCTGAGTCATGTTCTGTAGTCCAGAAATGGGAATTCTAGCCCATCAGATTATTTCATTTTTTTTTAAACAGCTACACCAAAACGTTCTTTTATTTCTGAAGGACTTTACTCCCTTTCTCCTCATGGCCCTGTACTTCTGATTCTCCTGGAACTCTGATTTACTTGCCTCCTCAGCCTCCAAAGTCACTGACCTCAGGTTTTACCTTAATTCCACCCACCCCAGTCCATTTTCCTGAATCTTCTTATGCTTTCTTAGTCTTAACTAATTCTTAAGAAATGAATTGTGATTCACAAGTCTGATCGAAAACCTCACATCACCTTGAATTTAGGAATCACATCCCTGCTTGTGGAAGTTTCACAAGAGCCACACCCTGACATTTCCCAAACCAGACTTATCTCCTTCACTTCTAGATTGATGCTCTTTCAAACTTTCTGATTTGTATAGGAGCACTGTAGTCGGCATGGCACCTTGGATCCAAGTCACCATTCATCTTACACTTCTTGCTCCTTCACTATTGAAAAGTGAAATGATATTGCTAAAAATCACACAGCTCATAAGTAGCACAGCAAAGGCAAACAATGAAAACAACCGTGTTAGCTTTAATGAGTTTTGTAGTTCAAGTATACATTAAAACCTATGCCCTTTCTGTTGTCTAGGGACAAAGATAAAATGAACATAGGAGGTCAGTTGAGAAAGGAGAGAAAATGAGACAGAAAAAGAAACAGATACAGCACAAAAGTAGCTGGTCCATTCCACTGGACTCTAAAGCCATCATTCTTTTAAAATAAGAAGAAGCAATCTCAACTGTATCTTATTGAATCCTCCTTCCTGCCTTAGCTGGTCTTTATTAATCACATTGGGAAAATCCATTTATTCATATTCAAACACAAGGAGCAGCATAATGAAAGTAGCATCCAATTTTACATTAAAGACTTTGACAAGGACATAATTTATTGCACTCCTTTGCCCTTTCTGTGGGCAAGAGAAATTTCTGGTATCAGTGCCAGAAGGAGGTAAGCTTCTACTGAACAACTGGATCACTTTCCCCCCCCCAATTATTAAAATTTACACCTGTTTATTCTCTTCTCTTCACGCAGGTTGTTCAAAGTTCAGAGGCTTTATTTGGATTCCACAAGCTAGTTAGATGATTAAACGACTTTGTTCTTAAAATAATTTACTAATCTCTCATTTGAAATCCATCACACAGTACATGTATAATTGTGAGCCGAGACTTATGTGTTTGTAGGCTACTATAAATCACTTTCAGAACGAGCAAACATTGTTTATGTCTATGCCACACCTCTGGCCTCTGGCCTGCATTTGATTTCAGCACCAACTGTGACAGACAGCTCCCAGCACCAGCATTCCACCCCAAAGTGATGAGCTTTTCTGAGACCCGAAAGCTCGCAAAACTGGTACAACCTGAGAGTCTCAGGCAGGTTTGGCCCCTGGAGATAACCATCAAACACACGGAGAAGGAACCGGGTCGAGAGGCCTAAATCTCTTTTTTTGTTGCACTTTTCTTAGTAGGTGAGCCTGTGTTCTCACTGAATTTCATTCATTGACCTCCATTGCTTTGGGATAGTCTCTTGAGTGGCGGAGGATAGGTTGATCGACACAGAGCAGGGTGTGGGGAGAATTTAGTCAAACAAGCTACTTTTGCAGGGACCAAGGAAAGACATGGGTTTCTCACAAACAGGCTGGCTCCAGGAGTGGATTAAAATGTACAAAGAGGGAAAATTATCGAAAGTGAGTATTTTCTGGCTAAGTTGATTATGGACAGGTGGAAGCTCATGCCAGCAGCAGTTGAGGAAATTCTCGTGTGTGTGTGTGTGTGTGTGTGTGTGTGTGTGTGTGTGCTCGTGCACATGCACATGCACATACATGTGTGTTCATGGGTGTACATGAGTATGCATGTGGTATGGTGAGGGCAGTCTTGGGTGTCAAGTCCTCAGGTACCATCCACAGATATTAGGAGAGGGTCTCTCATTGATCTGGAATTCACCAAGTAGGCTTAGCTGGCTGGCCAGCAAACTCTAGGCATCCAATTTCTCTGCTGTTTCCGTGCTGGGATTACCAGTATATACCACCAAGCCCCACATTTCTGGTGATGGAGCCATGTTCTCATGCTTACAGTTTTCTTTCTATTGCTGTGATAAAAAACACTCTAGTTAAGAGCAATTAAGGGAGAAAAGGATTTATAGGTCTCAGTACATTATTGAGGAGGTCAGGGCAAAAACTCAAGACAATAACCTGGAGGTAGGAATTTTTGGAGATGCTGCTTGCTGGCTTACTAACAGGCTCAGGCTTATAGTCAACCAAATTCCTTATGCAGGTCAGCACCACCTTCTCAAGGAATGATGCTACCCAGTAGTGGTTTGGGCACCCCTACATCAATTAACAACCATTCAGCCTCTTCTTTCACTGACAAGCCTACAGACCAACTTGATTAATACAATAACAAAACCGAGACTGCATTTTAGGAGATTTTTATGCTATGTCAAGTAGACAGTAAATGCTAAATAGGATAGAAGTCAAGTATTTCAATGACTGGGTTATCTCCACACCTTGGGAAATTAGTTCTTAATAATTTATAGAATGCATGAGCTATAAAGTTGAGGTCTACGGACAGAATCTTACAAAGTATTGCCACTGTTGACTCATGGAATGTTTCTTGTGTAGAGCATGGTGGCTCACAGCATAGCACTTAAATTTCAGTCTTGCCAGAGCTGTCACAGGCAGAATAAAAATAATATACACCAAAAAGAGTGATCCCAGAAAGGCTGGGGGTGCCCCTGCAGGAAGGTATTTTATGAAGACATTTTTCTTTATTCGGTATTAACATGAAATATTGATTCCACCTTAAATAAATAATTGAACTTCAAGATATCCAGGGAAACCTATTTATTCTGTTGTTCATGGGGTCTATGACATGGGGCTGGCTTAAAGGTAAGGCCATTTCTAATAATGAAGTCTTTTGGTACTTCACTAAATAGCTCCCCCCGAGGAAAGAATTTGTGCCACACCGATTTCCACTTTGGAGTGATACAGTAAATTCCTGTGTAAACAGGGAAATAAGACTCTTAAAAGACTGCTTTTTTTTTTTTTTTTTTTTTTTCTAGGCAGGTTGACTAATGAAAGGAATTGTTCCTTAAGAGACACTATGTGCTCAGCAGTCTAAACATTTTAGAACTCCTCAAATACAGATTTGGGCAGTTAGTGGTTAAACCACAGGATAGGGCAGTCCACAGGGTGTCTAGGCACAGGTGTAACTCAGCCCTATAAAGGACAGAATCCAGACACAGCATTTGGTGACTGCTACCTGTTCTGGGTCATGATTCTTTCAGAGGCTACTCACATCCACGTGCGCCATGCAGTTTCCCTCCAGTGAACTACAGCATCGTGGAAAAGGTCAGAACTGAAGTGCCGAACAGGCTGCTGATAGGGAGGGACACCCTGAATGTCACATAAAGGACCAAATCTGTGATAAACAGAAGGCCCAGGCTCCAAGGGGCTTCCGACAAGAGGTGGCTCTACTGAGAGCTGAAGTATGTGACAGCCGTTTAGAATTGGTAATTTGTGGAGGGGAGACCTAGATGTGGGGAGAGAAGGGGGATGGAGGGCAAACACCCTCGCTGTGAGGCTTCCAGAAGGATGCTTAAGGTGCAAATTCTGGCATAAGGAAACAGTGGGCATTCAGTGGGTGTAAGAAGAGAGCTCAGTTTCAGGGCAGTAGAGTAAGGGCAGAGAACACATCCTCAGCTGCCAGAGGTTCAAGTTCAAACCTTGGCTAGTTCTGTGGTTGGGCAGTGGCGCCCACTGCTTTGCGATTCAGTGTCTTTTTCTCTGAAATAAGGGTGGAATTGTGGTGAAGACTGAGTAAAACATTGCTTGTGAATCACCTAGCACACTGGTCAACAGAGAAGAAGGATCAAAACTAGTTAGAGTAAGATTAAAGCAGAATGCCAGGTCAAACTTAGGAGTAGGAACCAGGAACTGCGCAGTCAATCTAAGGTCTTCAACTGCAGCCTGATGGGTTGTCAGGGAAGGCGTGGGCACTGTACTTCAAACCTTTCTAGAAAGTTCTATGTTTCCTGTATCATGCCTTCTTTCTAGGTATATTTGCTCTCGTATTGGATTGAATCAACTATGTAAAAACTACTGTAGTTCTCAATATATTTTTAGGGAATTTGCCTAAAAGTATAAAGTAATGTGCTCCCAGGTCATCAGAATAAAAGGATACAGGGTAAGTTGGGACTTTTATGAGCATGGGGTTCACTGTACTTTCACAGAACTGTGACAGTGTTTTAATATTTCTTAAAAGAAGAAAAAGAACTTATAGAGAACGTACACATGGTGTGTTTGTTTATTTATTATTATTATTATTATTATTATTTTTTTTTACCAACAGTGTACCTTCCTCACTAAGGCCAGTGTTTTATAAAGAAGGGAGCTCACTAAGGCCAGTGTATTAGGAACCTTTCTCATTGCTACAATCAAATAACTGACAAAAGCAACTTAACTAGTGAAGGGATGGTTTTGGCTCATGTTTTGAGGGTACAGTTCATCACAGTGAGGAAGGCATGGAAACAGGGGTTTCAGGCAGCTGGTCACAAGGCATCCACAGTCAGGAAGCAGAGAGAGATGGATGCTGGTGCTCAGCTCACTTTCACGATTTTTTACTAAGCCCAGAACCTAAGCCATGGACCACTGCCACCCACATTCATGGCTGGTCTTCCCACACTCATTAACCTAAACTCTTAGTTGATTCTAGACCCAAGCAAGCTGGCAACCAAGGCAGTTAAGATTAATCATCATTGCCCGATTGCAGGGCACACAGTGTCTACCCACTGAAGTCATAAGGGAGTTGGTGGGACACAGGCCCTTGCCAGACTGTTATATATTTCCTTAAGTTTAAGGAGTGAATATCTACAATGCATATTGAGATGAAAATCCATTGGCCCTACTCTGGAAGGTCAGGTGGATTCTGTTTGTGGTGGGCCGAGGAGTAGCATGGAGCAGAGGCCCAGCTCTTTCTGAAACAATCTAGTCCCAGCCGTTGCTTTTGTCTATGTGATGATGTCATAGAAGGCTGTTAGAAAGGAGCTTACACTTCAAACCAGCAAACCCACCCACTCCTGGGGCAGCTCAGACAAAAAGTGTGACCAGCTCAGGAAGCAAGGTAATCTGAGTCTTCATCCAAAGTATTTCAGAATGGGTCAAAAAACTCTCTCACCATCCACTTGCTAGAGTCTCATTGAAATAGGCTAGGCCTGGAGACAGACATATCTGAAGCTTTTCTCGCAATCAATTCATTGGTGCTGTATCCAGAGGTTAGTTTGCATTTGAGTTCCAGTTTCAAATGGTCGTTCTACAAAATCATTACCTGGCACTTGTGGGTTCAGCATAGGCATATCAGTCCTGCTTCATTCCCCGAGAATGAGCAGATTTCTTTAATTAAGTATGTGGTTTCTTTTAATTACAGTGCTTATTTTATCAGGTGATAACTATATACAATTTTATCCTGAGAGGAAGAGTTATATTAAAATCACATTGATGTTATGGGAAAGGCTCAGTGAAAATCCAAGCAGGAAAGGCGTGAAGAATCTCACACTCTAATGACCTGTGGCCACACCCTGCTGGGGGAGACGGTTCTTATCTGCATTTTCTTGCATTGGAGACTCTTTCTAATGACAACCACAATCACCTTGTGACTGATCCTCCCTTAGTTTCATGTCCCCCCCCCTTCAGACCCTTACATTGAGAATTTAAAATTGAAGCAAACTCCACAGTTTGCTTCTGAAGCCAAAATCTACACCAGCGTTTTCTTACCCTAGGGATTTTACCTCCCATTTTTCATTGAAAATATCTTGTAATATCATCTGCACCAGTCTCAAATAAGATTTGTATAAAACATAATCTACTTATCTATATTCATCAAAATCAATATGATGCCTTATCTGAAAGGCAAGAGCATAACAGGTAAGCAATTTGTAACAAATTGATATGTGTCACAAACTTCAAATGCATAATCAAACATAACAAAGCTGTTAAGTTCTTACACCTTTAGGGAGAATCACATTGAATAAATAATCCTCCTGCTGTTCATTCAAATGCTCATTCATTGCATTCATTTGCTCATTCATTGATTCATCATCAATTCATTCATTCCTGTGACTTTCTGAAACAATGAAGGATTTCTAGTCAAGTTCTGAAAAAGTGAAACACTCCCTTCTCATGATTTCTGGTTTTTATGCTCCTGGGAATTCAGTTTGTATAAACCATGAGGAAGGGCTGTGGTTTTGTGGGAAATGGGGAGAGAACCTAGGAATGGGGATGTCTTGGTAGAACGCTCTCCTAACATTCCATCCCCAGCACCACGTAAAACCAAATGTGATCCTGTGTGCCCGGAACTCTAGTATTCAGACGATGCAAGTGGAAAGATCTGAGTTCTCAGTGTTGACACAAAAGTAACAGCACTTACTTCAAATGAGTTGAGTTCTTATATTCTGAAGCCAAATAGAGTGAGCATTGTTCAGGAGCAAGGATTTAGACAATGCCAAACTCCATGTTCCAACATGGTAGCAGTTTGAGAAAGTTTTCATAGGACAGAATGCCATAAATCAAGACATTTTTCATGTACGTTAGTGGAAATATCAGAGAGATGGGCTACAGCAAAACAGGGAACCCCTGTTATAGGCTCCAGACACCGTCTGACGGTTGGTAGGCAGTGGTAACCTGTTTGTACATTCCAAGTGATTTGCGTAGTGGTCACAAAGCTATTGGATTGGGCCAGAGGTAAGTGGTAAAGGACTATTAAGGAGTCTTTGGGTGAACTACAGTAATTTGAATCCAAACCTTTCACAGTTGTTGAGGCTGTGATGAGTTAGTCAGCCTCGCAGAGGCTCAGTCTTCTTCCAAACTAAGTGGGTTCTAGGCACAAGAGATTGTAACATTTCTTCCTCATACAGGAAAAGAGATGCACCTTATCTTGGCAGCCGCCTTCAATCTCCACACCTTTCAGCTATCAGCATCATCCAAATGCCCCTAAAGGTTTTCAAAGCTCCTCCCACAAAGAATCACTGTGATGGAGCAAAAAGGAAGAACATATTATCAGCACAGAAAGGGTGTGGGGGGCAGGAACGATGCTCACCAAACAGCACAGAAGAGGGAGGGGAGGAAGCAGGAACGATGCTCACCAAATGTGTTCGTGTGTGAACATAAAACCTAAACGAGACTTGGCTCTCAGACACATGCTTTAAAAATGGAGTTGAGGGCCTGGAGCAAGACTCCCAGTGAAGAGCACTTGCTGCTCTGGCCTAGACTGAAGTTAGGTTTACAGCTCTTACATCAGATGAATCATAGCCACCCATCACCCAAGCTCCAGGAGATATGATGACTTCTTCTTGTTTTCACAGGCACTGGGCATATATGGCACACACACATATATAGACAACACACACACACACACACACACACACACACACACACACACACTGAATTCATGATTCGTATGCCTCCACCTCCCATGTGCTGAAGTTCCAGACACCTATGATATGTATGTAAGGAATAAACTTTTAAAAAGTAGAATTTGATTGCTGGTCCAAGAAAATTTTCATGCAAACATTGCTTTTGCTTGTCTATAATGACTCAGTACCTGTTTCGTCAGTCCTCATAAACACCCATCTGGGGAGGAGTTCCCTGCTCTCCTTCAACAAAAGCACAAAGAGATCAAATGATGTCTCTAACACCATACAACTTGTAAGTGATATCAAGACCCAAAATCAAACCTGGTGAAATCCACAAAGCCATGCTCTTTCTGTAACACGTTCAGTCCTCCCAAACCTTGTCTGCCTGTAAATATGCATCTTAGATAAATGGACTCTATGCTGGCCTTGAAAAGCCTTGGTTTCTGAC